>JAEPBF010000239.1:616518-939620 GCA_019739055.1 Passiflora organensis | reverse complement strand
ATCGTTGTGTCTCATATTCAATTCTTTTTGTGTAAGGAGGAGGTACTTCCGGCTTTTATGATCAGTGAAGATTCGACACGTCTCGCCGTATAAATAATGTCGCCATATTTTTAAGGCAAATACTACTGCTGCAAGTTCCAGGTCATGTGTAGGGTAGTTCATCTCGTGCGGTCGCAATTGCCTTGAAGCGTAGGCAATGGCTTTCCCATCTTGCATCAATACACATCCAAGTCCGGATTTTGACGCGTCGCTGTAAACCACACACTCCTTTCCGCAAACAACCGATTCTTTAGCTCGTCGAAACTTTGCTGGCATTTCTCATTCCATACGAATGGCTCACCCTTGCGTGTCAGTTTTGTCAATGGTCCGGCAAGTGATGAAAAATTTTCCACAAAGCGACGGAAGTATCCTGCTAAACCTAGGAAACTACGAACTTCAAACACACTTCGAGGAGGTTCCCAAGCAATCACGGCTTCAATCTTCTTTGGATCAACAAACACACCTTGGGCGGAAACAATATGGCCAAGGAAACTAACCTCACGTAACCAGAATTCGCATTTTGAGTACTTTGCGAACAACCGTCGATCCTTCAGGATTTTAAGCACAATCCGCAAGTGCATAGCATGGTCCTCTTCCGATATTGAGTAAATCAGGATGTCGTCGATGAAGACTATCACAAATCTATCCAGAAATTCATGAAACACACGATTCATCAAGTCCATAAACGCAGCTAGTGCATTGGTCAAACCGAATGGCATAACTAGAAATTCGTAGTGTCCGTATCGCGATCTGAACGCGGTCTTCGGAATATCAGCATCACAAACTCGCAATTGATGGTATCCAAATCTGAGATCAATCTTGGAGAACACGGCTGCACCTTGGAGTTGGTCAAACAAATCATCAATGCGTGGCAAAGGGTATTTATTTTTCACGATCACGCGGTTCAGCTGCCGATAATCAATGCACAATCGCAGCGAACCCTCTTTTTTTTTCACGAACAGAACAGGTGCTCCCCAAGGTGACACACTAGGTCGAATAAAACCACGATCCAGCAAATCTTCCAATTGCGTCTTTAGTTCCCTCATTTCCCCAGGAGCCATACGATAAGGGGGAATGGAAATCGGATTCGTACCTGGAATTAGTTCAATGCCGAATTCCACTTCCCTGATGTCTAATGGAATTAGATTCACTTCAACTACATTCGATCCCATACGTATAGCACAGCTGATGTAGACCAGATCACAAATCAGTTGTTCTCCCAAAGGAGTTAGAACCGCAATAGGAGGAGTCAAGGGAGATAGAGGACGATCCGCGCTAAGTGCTATCCTTGGACTTACAAACGATCTATTTGCTCTTGGATCAAATAATACTTTAGCGTTTTGAGAAAAAACTGAAATAGTACCTATCACCACATCAGGACTAGCCTCGGCATCAGTCAAAGTAAAGAGCCTTGTTGGTCTTGGTTGTGCCTCACTTGTGGATCTGTTAGGTGGTCTTTCTGGTGCGCGTATTGGTGGTCTGGCGGGGTTGACATTCCCACTTCGGCTGGTGTTTGGTACGCCTGGGATTCGCCGTTTTGGACATAAGGCCTGAATATGACCCATCTCGCCACAGTTGAAACATCGCCGTTGCGGAATCTGCCATGACGATCCATTATAATTGGAACCAGAAAAGTTCCTCCTCTTGGTGTTCCCATTGATCTGCGGAGGATGAGACCGTAAGGGATAGGGTCCCCTTCTTTGGTTGAACTTTGAATCTTGCCTATAGGATCCGCCACTATTAGCTGCGGGTGGCTTCCTGGTTTGCACGATCTTTTCAGCTTCGGTTGCGGCAGTTATTAGTTCTTGCAAATTCTGCACTGGTGTCGTACCGACGATGGTTTTGAGTTCGGCACTCAACCCATCCTGAAATCGTCTTGCCAACTCGTACGATGTGCGATTTTCTTCAGATGCAAAGCGGGACAACTCCCTCAACACCTTCTCATATTCCATCCTTGAGCGGGTGCCTTGTTCAAGTCTGTAAAATGCCTGCCGCTGCTCATTTTTATGGAACCTCGTATAAAATTTTTCATCGAATTCATACCGGAATTCTTCCCACGTCGGCAAGCGATCGCCGAATCGCAAGCTAACAGATGTCCACCAAGCGAGGGCTTCTCCCTCAAGTAAGAATGTAGCAATGGCAACCTTGTCGTCATTAGAGATAGGCAGGAACAAGGATACTTGGCATAAGGTATCCATCCACTCCCGAGCGGCTGCGGCTCCAGCTGAACCACCGAAATCTTTACATCCAAGTTGTCGAGCTTCCTTCAGCAACTTTGTAATCATAACGGGAAATCTCTCTGTCTCCTTATGATGCGCCGGCTGTACAGGTTCAAGTGGAGGAGTAGGTCCTGGTGTAGGCGCAGGAGCACTCTGAAATTGCGCCTCCATTCGCTGCTGGTTTGCAGCAATTCCTTGTAACACGTTTAAGATCTGTGCCATGACAGGGTCAATGCCTGGTGCGACTGGTGTCTCAGGTTGGTTTTCGGACTCAGTTTGCCTTTCCTGCTCATTTTGTGCATTTGGCTCATCTTGCTCAACAGGTTGCTGTTCATTCCGAATCTCAAACCTACCCCGTTGGTCCCTCTGTTGCCTCGAGTGTGCCATACTACACAAGTGTACGATTGTTACTCAAACAAACACTAAATACGATACTAGGAATAGGAGTGGTACCTGGTGGAGAGGCATGCACCGGACGATACGCATATGCTGGAAAACAATATACAAATTTCGAAAATCATATGCACACATGCTATGCACACTCGGCAATAACATTAACACGCATAGAAATCATAACAAACATCAAGCAATTATAGCTGCACACATCATCCATATTCGGCAATACACATAATCACTCACATGCATATTCATTCGGTAATGACAAGAATCATAGCTAATCATCCACTCAAACATATTAAGGCATACTAAAGATAAACAATCAACACAACAGCTAGTATTATTTCCATTTAACTCCCATGTTCTCCCTAATTCCAGTTTTAGTTCCTAAGTGAGTGAGTGTGTGCCCATGTTCTTACCTGCAATCACCTGCAATTACCAAAATTAACAACTAAGTCAGCAAATAACAAGTTATAAACCTAAACCTGGCTCCGCTACCACACTTGTAACGACCCCAATTCCTAAACCATTATTCATTGCTCCGATTAAGGTCATTACCGCCGTGAAACCCAAATAAGCCTCAACGACACCTAAGACCTATTAGAATTTCACAAGGCTACTCATATGATACCGATTTTAATCTTGTTTATTTTGTTGCTTATCAATCATTTGGAGCATGATACTGGACACATATTCTGGTAACATATGGAGTAAATAAAATCATCAGCGGAAGTCTTAAATCAATCCATTGGGTTCATAACACACAAATCCCATAGGGATCCAAATAACCAGCAAGAATTTCATCAACCAAGTTCGGAAATAGCAAGCCAAACAAATGCTTAAAAATAAACCAGAACAATGTCCAATCTTTCAAGTTATTTGCGCAAGTAACAAGTAGTATTTGTGATGCGATATCGCCCCGCCGTGCAGCCTTGATCTCACACACTGGTACCACGAATAGAGGATGTACCTAAGCCTGAAAAATGGTAAAAACAACGGTTTGAGATTACAAGAATCTCAGTAGGGTCGCAACATTATAAGATCTACAGAATCCCTAAACACAAATCTCCCAAATCACATAAGATCATTCCCTAAACAACTAAAGGGATCACGCAATTCAACAATAAACCAAAAGAGGTTAAGGCCGAGATTATGGCTGAGGGAGGACCACACTTCCGAAAGTTCAGAAGTACACAGGCAGGTGAAATACAACAAAATCACACTCAATGATGAAGAAAGGCCATCCCCTTCCACCTGTGTTGTCCAAGACTTACTGCACAAAGGGTAGATGGTTAACACACAAACTAATCAGTAAGCCTTTCACCTTATCCTCGCAAAGACAGGTCGAGTAGCCCCTCATGGAACAAGTCTTCCCTTAGTCGCAACCAGGGCATCCCTAAATCTCGCAAGATAAGGGCTTCCTGTCTCGCAAGACAGGGATCCGGCCTCGCAAGAACAGATATCCAGCGCTAGCTTGCTGGTTCAACACCCATACACCTCCCATAAATCGATAAGAACCTCTCCTCTCCCTAGGAGCATCAGTTCTTACCCTGCGTGGCCACCGGAACAGGATCCTGACACACAAACACGTACAAGCACACACAGGCAAGTACAAAGCATAATATCACAGCAGGATATCCTCAATCATGTCAGGAAACAATCAACACATCCAATTCATATAACAATAGCATCCCTAGGCACTCAATTCCTAACTCAGGGGTTCGATATAGCCTAGGAGATTCATATCTCATTCCGGATTTCATATTCACACCCTACAATCCAATCACAATCAAATACAACAAGGGCAGGTAACAAAAATATCAGATAAGAGCAGAGGTTTCTGGAGAAACCGATGAGGCATAGATCCTACCTCTCTTGTCTCTGAACAAGAAGCTACTCCTTTGCCTTTATTAAGTAAATCTGAACCACCTAAATCATCACCAGACAAAGACAAAACAGATTAAGCATGCATATCCCAAAAATCAATTGTATACCCTATTCCTTACCAGTACCACTCACCAAACCTATCAGAAAATCAGTGATCAGATGTTGCAGGTGTCTCCCCCTTAGATGTGTGATGTGATAGCCAGGAACTTATCAAGATTCAACCTGAATTTACCATTCCAATTAACTATGCAAAATCTTTTTGCTAAAAGTAGGGCATAAGACGATTTCTTCTTGACCTAAAACAACGCAATATTTACATCCAAGCTGTGATCTATATACTGTTGGAAAGAGAATGAAAAGAGCTTTCCAACGACATATTACTTGCAAGATTCCAACAAACGAGTAGAAAGTTATTCTATTTTGAAGTTCAAGATGATTTGGCGAAAACCTAATTCCGCCGCCGATTTTCAAAGTAACTTTAGACAAAGCAATACTAACCTCCTGACGGTAAAAAAACCATGGTTGGAAAGAGGATGAAGAGAGCTTTCCAACAAGCTATTATTCGCAGAGATCCAATGAACGATGAAGGAGTTATGCGGGTTTAAAGTTTCAGCAAATTCTAACGGCTAATGGGAGGTATAGGGTTTTAAGCCTATACGAATTTTGTAAGGTTTTAGGGGAAAATTTTGTGAGGTTGGCTTCCTATTTATATTCAATGAGTGTAGAATTATGTCTATACTTTTAATCAATCTATCAATCCAATATAATTCACTAAATAGCCAAAACTCTTAAATTACCTTCCCTATTTTTAGGGACTTAATCTCTAAGGCAACTATCTACCTTAAAGGATGGTTCCTAAAGCTATTACCCATCTACAAGGACCTAAATCAAAAGGAATCAGAAGCAAATTAATTTACCGAACAATCTTACCAATTTCGGCTATCACACATCCTTCTCTTTAGGGGCAAAATCGTCTTTTCACCTGCACTAGCTTCTGGACTTCTAGGACTCAAAATTCGGGGTCTTACACAAAATTCGGGGTCTTACACAACATTCGGGGTTTCACATCCTCCTCTTCTTATAAGAATGTTGTCCTAAAAATTTTATCACAAGTACCTAAATAAACAAGTAAGGAAATTTTGCACGAATAGATTCCTCAGTCTCCCAAGACTGTTCCTCAAGTTGGCCATTACACCAAACGACTCGTACCATAGGCACGCTTCGACTGCGAAGCTGTCGAACTGACCGATCTAGTATGACAACTGGTTGTACGGGATAGGATAGGTCTTCAGCAACTTCAACTGGCGGTTCTCTAAGCACATGAGCAGGATCTCGCATATACTTTCTTAGCATTGAATTGTGAAATACGTTGTGAATTCTTTCCATATTTCGAGGTAGGGAAAGTTGGTATGCAACAGGGCCGACTCTTTTGACAATGTCATATGGACCAATGTAGCGAGGTGCTAGCATACCTCGCTGATGAAAACAAAGACTCCTTTCTATGGGGCAACCTTCAAAAATACTTTGTCACCTACCACAAATTCCAGCTTCCTTTTATGATTGTAGGTGTAGCTTTTCTGCCGATCCTGGGTTGTTTTTAGCCGTTGTCGGATCAAGTTCAACTGCTCTATTGCTTGATCAATCAATTCCAGATTGTCTAGATGTCTTTTGGCAACTTCATTCTAGCAAATGAGAGTTCTGAAATGTCTCCCATATAGTGCTTCATAGGGTGCCAAACCGATGTTTGCATGAAAACTATTGTTGTAAACAAATTCTTCCAATGGCAGGCATCGATCCCAACCGGTTTGCTGATCCAAGACACTCGCTCGTAGCATGTCTTCGAGTGTCTGAATCTTTCTTTCTGACTGACTCTCGGTCTGGGAATGAAATGCTGTACTGAAATTCAATCTTGAACCCAACGCATTCTGGAATTTCTCCCAAACTCGTGAGGTGAAACGAGGGTCACGATTAGAAACAATAGAAACTTGTACTCCATGCAATCGAACAATCTCGTCTAAGTAACAAACTGCCAATCTTTCTGGTGTATCTATCACACGTATAGGAAGAAAGTCTGGAGATTTCGTTAGTCGATCCACGATCACCCAAATGGCATTGTATCCTTGCTGCGATCTAAGCAAACTAGTCACAAAATCCATTGTGACGTGCTCCCACTTCCATTCTGGAATCGGAAGTGACCGAAGTAGACTAGCGGGTCTTTGATGTTCGATCTTTACTTGTTGACATACGAGGCATCGGGTAACGAATTTAGCAATGTGACGTTTCATGTTTGGCCACCAATACGGGTCCTTCAAATCTCGGTACATCATAAGATCTATAGAAACCTTAAACATAAATCTCCCAATTCGCATTAGATTATTCCTAAACATCTAAAGGGGATCACGCAATTCAAGAATCATTCAGAAAGGCGTTAGGGCCGAATCTATGATTGAGGGAGGACTACAAATACTTCCGAAATTATCAGAAGTACACAGGTAGGTGGAACTCGTTAGATTGCTCTCAGAAATGAAAAAGAAAGGCCATCCCCTTCCACACATAGGTAAGCACAAGCACAATACCATAACAGGGTATCCTCAACCATGTCAGAACACAATTAGCTTATTCAAATCACATATCATATGCAATTCAGGCACTCAAAACCTAAATCAAGGGTTCAGTATAGCCTATAAGATTCATATCTCAATCCGCAATTCTTTCACATATCCTACAATCAATTCGCATGCAATAATAATAAATGCATGAATCAAAAACAACAAACAAACAACAAGGATTTCTGGAGAAACTGATGAGGCATAGATCCTACATCCTACATCACAAGGCAAAGACAAAACCAAACTGAGCATGCATACTCAATAACCAATTGAATACCCTATTTCCTTACCAATTCCACTCACCAAACCTATCAGAAACCAGCGGTCAGATGCCGCAGATGCCTCCCCTTTTGATGTTTGATGTGATAGCCAAGAACTTAACAAGATTCAACCTGAATTACCACCCAATTTAACTATATATATTTCGGCACAAAGCATAGGACACAAGATAGTTTGTGATTTTATGTTAGCAAGGTGTAAGGGTTGTGATTTCATGTTAACAAAGAGGTATTAAATGTTTATAACTTATACAATCAAAAGAAACAAGATCGAAATTCAGTAGGTTCATCAATTGATCAAGATAGGCAACAATGGGGCAAGGGTAAGGCATATTGATTTCATGCATAGAAAAGATTCAAAGGATGAATTCATGATTTTATAACATGAATAGATTCCAAACAATCATAAGAACAAGAGGAACAACAATGGAAATCAATTGAAGACAGAATAACACAATCTTGAACCCTAATCCCGTCGAAATTATACTTATCTTATGATAAATAAAACCTAACCTTCTGAAACAAAACAAATATGGCTGGCAAGAGGATGAAGAGAGCTTTCCAACAAGCTATTATTCGCAAGAATCTGACAAAAGATGAGAGAGTTATGCTATTTTGAAGTTCAAGTAGATTTTGGTAATTCTAGAGAAATTCGATTTAACTTTCATCATAGAAAACTAACTGCCTAACCAAAACCCATAGATTTCTGGAAAACGGATAATGAGAGCTTTCCAACAAGCTATTATTTGCAAGAATCCGACAAAGGATGAGAAAGTTATGCTATTTTGAAGTTCAAGCAGATTTTGGCAATTCCGTCAAAATTCAATATAACTTTTAGCGAAGAAAATATAACATTAAAAATAAAAATCAAAAATTGTTGGAAAGAAGATGAAGAGAGCTTTCCAACAAGCTATTATTTGCAGGAATCCGATAAACGATGAGATAGTTATGCTTGTTTGAAGTTTCAGTGGATTTTAGTAGAAATTAGGAGTTATGTGTTTTCTGTATAAGATTTTGGGTGGCTGACTTCCTATTTATATAAGGTGGTTATGGGATTAAAATCCCTATCTTAAAGTCTTAATTAAAGTAAGATAATTATCATAATTAAATTCTGTAATTATCCCTCCTTAAACGTAGGATTTTTATTTCCTAAAGTAATTATCAATCAATAAAGAATCAATTTAAAGGGAATTAATACCAGAAATAATTACTAGCCATCCTTTACCAATTTCGGCCATCGCATATCCTTTTCTTCAGGGGAAAAATGGTCTTTTTCACCTGCGTTGGCTTCTGGACTTCTAGCACTCAAAATTCAGGATCTCACATTAAGAATTGGATTGCGATTATATGTGTATGTCGTAGTAAGAGGATCAGGAATCCGGATCGGATTCAATAAAGAAATCGAGACGACAAAACTATGAGTGGACATTTTAAATTTAATTCTTATCGTTTTAATTAAATTTAAGTTACTTTTATGTGGTAAGTGATATCCATGGATTGTTTGCACATTTAAATGCATGATCGATGGGAAATTCCTTAAATCATGGCAATGTTTGATTACATACATTAGATTTGATTGATACATGCTTTTATGGTTATGTTCTGAACCATAATTGAATGTTTGGAACTTGATTGAAATAACAAAGGTATGGGAAATGGCAGTATCAAATTGCCGAGTGGGGAATCATAGAAAAACAACTTAAAAAAATACCTCGTAATAGCCTCAAGGTCATACGAGAAGAATAGTAAACTCCGTGTTGGAAAAGCTAACAAGGGAGGAATTAAGATAATAATTATAATAGGAATAAATTGAGAATGTTAAGGAATTAAATTCTTATTGATAAAAACCTTAATCTTCGGATTAGATAAGATATTTTAACAATGTCTCGTATGACTAACTAGATATACAAAAGAATATTAATTGTGCTGAGTTTATAGCACAACCGTATAAGAAAACAAAATTCAAATAATAGAAAAACAATTTTTAGAGGGTCGACCCAACCTAGGAAGATTAATAAATTTTTACTAAGAATTTATCTAATCCTAATGAAGAACAAATCAAGAAGCTATTAAATAGAAATTACAAAAAGGAAAAATTGAGGAAATTATAAAGGCATAAGTAATTGAGAATAAACGTCCAAAGTGAATGGTGACCAGAGAATAATTAAACAAAAGATTAAAGAACGGTTTGTTAAGGATGTACTAGTCTAAACAATATAAAAGTTACAAGAAGAATTAAGTTGTTCTAATCCTAGTGGAATAAATGGAATAGTGGCTATGTAATTAGTTGACTGACAATATCCTAACCCTTGAAGATTATAGCATCTATACTTGGATTGATCACCTCAGCATATTAGATTATTGTGTATTATTAGATTACTATGCGTTCAAATTACTGTGTGTTATCAAATTACTGTGTGTGATTTTAAACCCGGGTATAGAGTGAGAAAGAGAGGTTATATTATCAACCTACGATAAAGTTTGACTATATTAGCCATCTATAAGAATGGCTATCCATTGTGTGTCGAGATCTATAAGATCTCTGTTTATTTGTGATGTGTCTGATGTATGCTAACATAGCTTGAGTGTGCCCTAATGATGGGATCTTTCATTGTATGTTGCAATTTCGTATGGCCTTGTTTTGCTGTGATTTGTCATTGATGCATTGTTATAAATGGGTCTGAATGATCTTTGGTTATAGTTTAAGATTTTGTATTTGCCAAGTCATTCAATTGAAAGAATGAAAAATCTTGTTTTAGGTTTTAAAGAATTCGTAAAGGAAAACATTCACTCACCTGGTTCCCATGCCAGTGCTTGATAGGTTTTCCCGAGTTAGAGCTAAAGGATTGACTTCGCTCCAGACCACAAACTCTCTAATCGAGTATGTGTACAAGGTATGGTTGAGGATTTAGGTTGACACTTGAGGACTAGATGCATGTGACATTTCATGTGTGTATGTATCATAAATTGGGTTCCCATATCTTGTCAATAATTAAATCATGAGTTTGATTCATGTCTAGCACGATGTAAATTTCGCAGGTTCGTTTGTTTCAATATGTTTTCTTAGTTCTTAGGATTGCTTTCGAGGCACATTATGCACTTAAGTACGAAAAAAAATAAAATTAACTGGTTTCATTCTCGCCTTGTATGGTTATTATATACTCTTAGGATGACGATCTAAGTTTGTACAATAACTATATGACGGTTGTTACATCTTGGTAGATTTCGGGGCATGACAATCAACCTGATTATTCAATATAAATTTTGGCACCACTAGGGTTTCTAAGGGTGAGTTGTGATCTCATCAAATAACAAGGTTATAGTTTGTGATTTTGTAATATTAAAAGAGGAATAGGCGCTAGGTACTCATACGAATAAGAGAAGCAAGATTCAGAAGTATCAAAAAAACAAGGAAGAAAAGTTGGCACACATTCCAAGTAAAGAACTCGGCACCAATTTCAATAAACAAAAACTAACCTTCTGAATGTGAATTCTAGCAAGGAGGATGCAACATGAAGAGAGAAATTCGACAAGCAATCACACACAATAATCTGAAAAGAGTGGAAGAATTTCGGTAGTTGTGAAGGTAGGGGACAATTCGGCCACATGGGAAGAGAAAGGGAGAGAAGTCTAGTGTTTCTTGAAAGATAAAAGAGATAATGGTGTGGGGAAAATAGGGTGGCCTGCCATCACTTATATAGGTGTTTATAGGATTCATTTTCCCTAATTTTGAGCTTAGAAGGATAAACCTTCTAGAAGATATTAAGAGATAATTAACTATTTAGAAAATAATGAATTATCTAATACTTGTGGATAATAAGGGATAAAAATAAGGAAAATTAATACAAAAATACTAGAATTAAAATATGAAAAATTTGGCAACAACCATTGTAGGCCATCACGTATTCAATTCTTCAAGGACAAAATGGTTATTTCAGCAACGCTGGTACCTAGGTGTCATTTTTAACACATGGACTTCTATGACATCTAACCCACTGAGAATTAGGGTCTCATATTTTTTTTAAAAAAATTATCTAGTTTATTTTTACAAACTAAACTAAGAAGAATTAACACAAAATAACTGATTAATACCTTGAAAAATTTTGGACATAAACCTTATGGCCATCACGCACTCGGGTCGTCAGAGGCAAATTGGTAATTTCTGTTGCACCAGTCCCTAGGTGCCATTTCTAACATATGGACTTCTAGGACATCTAACCTATCGAGGGTCAAGGTCTCACAGTATCCATCACTTTGATAGGGAGGAAGTGTGTAGACTTGGTCAGTCTCTCCACTATTACCCACACTGCATCATCGCCTCACTAAGATCTCGATAAACTAACAATGAAATCCATTGTTACGTGCTCCCCTTTCCACTCCAGAATGGGTGGTGACAGTAGTACCTTTGTGGGTCTCGGATGCTCTGTTTTGACCTACTGGCACACTAAACATCTAGCTACAAACTTTGCAATGTGTCTCTTCATCCCGGATCACAAGTACTGCTCTTGCAAGTCTCGGTATATCTTGGTATAGCTGGGTTGAATTGAAAATGTCGAGCTGTGTGCCTCGGCTAAAATCAGTTGCCTCAACCCCTCATCGTCAGGAATGCACACTCAACCTCGAAAACTGAGAATACTGTTGTGAGACCTCTAATTTTGAGTCCTGGAAGTTCAGAAGCCAGTGCAAGTGAAAAGATCATTTTTTCCCTGAAGAAAAGGATCTGTGATGGCTGAAATTGGTAAGGAATGTCTAGTGATTATTTTTGGTATTAATTTCCTTTGATTTGGTTCTTTATTGGTTGATAATTACCTTAGAAAATAAAATCGCTAAAATTAGGGAAGGATAATTACAGAATTTAATTCTGATAATTATCTTACTTTAATCTAACCTTTAAAGTAGGGAAGTTAATTTCATAACTATCCTATATAAAGAGAAAGCAGGCCACACTTAAACCTTACAAAAAAAATATACAAAATTCGTCCAACCAAAAATCTTACACCTCCCTATTGCTGCCAAAATCTATTTAAACTTCAAAATAGCATAACTCTCTCATCGTTTGTTGGATTCTTGAAAATAATAGCTTGTTGGAAAGATCTTTCTGTCCTCTATCCAATCATCTTGGATTTTTGGTCTGGAGGTTAGTTTTACTTTGTCGTAATTTCGGTCATCATTCAGCGGGATTATATTTCAAAATTTTGTGACTATGCCTTCAACTGATTTCTGTTGTTGTTCATCTTGTTCGTATGATTGTTTAGCATCCTTTCATGATGTAAAATCATGAATTCATCCTTTGAATCTTTCCTATACATGAAGTTGGCATGCCCTACCTTTGCCTTATTTGTTGCCTATCTTGATTAATTGATTAACCTATTGGATTTTGATCTTGTTTCTTTTAGTTGTACATGTTACAAACACCTAATCCTTCCATGTTAAAATGAAATTGCAACCTTATTACCTTGTATGCATGAAATCGCAATTTTTCCTATGCCAAAATTTGTATAGTTAATTGGGATGGTAATTCAGGTAGAATCTTGTTAAGTTCTTGGCTATCACATCACACATCCAAAAGAGAGGCACCCGCGGCATCTGATCACTAGTTTTTGATAGGTTTGGTGAGTGGAATTGTTAAGAAAATAGGGTATTCAATTGGTTATTGTGTATGTATGCTTAGTTTGGATGTCTTTGCCTTATGATGGTATAGGTGGTTCGGATCCCTTGAATAAAGGAAAAGGAATAGCTTTTTGTTTAGAGACAAGAGAGGTAGGATCTATGTCTCATTGGTTTCTTCAGAGATCCTTGTTGTTTGCTTGATAATTTTGGTACCTACATGTATGATAAATATATGCGTATATGTTGTAGTGGGTATGCTTGAAAAATGGATCAAGATATGATCCTCTAGGCTATACTGAACCCTTGAGTTAGGTTATGAGTGCCTAATTTTCATGTGTTGTGTGCTTTGAACATGTTGATTGTGTTCTGACATGATTGAGAAAACCCAGTGTGGTATTGTGCTATGTGCTTGCCAGTGTGTACTTGTACGTGTTTGTGTCTCAGAATCATTTTCTGGTGGCCATTCAGGGTAAACGCTGATGTTCCTGGGGAGACGAGGTTCTTACTAGTATGAGAGTCGTATGGGTAGCAATCCCCAATATGTGCACGTTGGATGTCTAATTTTTGCCCAAACCTTGGATTGATTCTTGAATTGCGTGATACCCTTAGATGTGTAGGGATGATATGATGTTGTTTAGGAGATGTTTGTTTAAGATTTTTGTAGATTTTATGATATTGTGACTCTATTGAGATTCTTGTAATCTCATCCTATTGTTTTCACCAATTTTTCAAGCTTAGGTACATTTGCTGTTGGTAGTACCAGTGTGTGAGAATCAAAGCTGCACAGCAGAGCGATTTCGCATCACATTTGCATTATTTTGTCTCCTTGGTTGCCTACACATACAATATGATCATTGTTTGGACTATTTTTTATGGTTTTTCAAGTTAACTTCTTTGCTTGTTGTTTCTGAACTATGTTTGTAACGACCCCAATTCCTATCTATTAATATTTGCTCCGATTAAGGTCATTACCGCCGTGAAACGCAAACAAGCCCAAAGACACCTAGGACCTATCTAAATCCTACCAGGCTTACTCACTAAGTTTTCGATTTTTAGCATGTTCATTTTACATGTTTAATAACAGTTGGAGCATGATATTGGACAATCATTCTGGTATCATACGGAGTGAGTAAAAACATCAGCGAAAGTCTTTAAATTAAATCACTAGATTCATAACACACAAGTCCCGTAAGGATCCAAATAACCAGCGAGAATTCTTCCAACATAGTCGAAAATAACAAGCAAAGAAGGAATCTTAAAAAAAACCAGAAAGTAGTCCAATTTTTATTCAAGTTATATGCGAAAGAATCAAGGAACAGGTCTGCAAAAGTGATGCGATATCGCCCCGCCGTACAGCCTTGATCTCACACACTGGTACCAGGAGCAATGAATGTACCTAAGCCTGAAAAAAATGGTGGAAACAACGGAATGAGATTACAAGAATCTTAGTAGGTTCACAACATCATAAGATTTGCAGAAACCATAAACACAAATCTCCCGAACAAAATTTGATCACTCCTATGCAACTAAAGGGATTCATACAATTCAAAGATTCAACCAAAAAGGGTAGGGCCGAATCTAAAGGCTGAGGGGGACTACAAACACTTCCAAAAAGGTCATCCCTTCCACATATGTTGTCCAAGGCTTATTGCACAAAAAGTAATTGTTTAACACACAAACTATTCAGCAAGCCTATTCATCTTGCCACACAAGGACAAAACATCCCAAGCTACACAAAAACAAGGACATCCCAAACCACACAAGGATAAGGGATTCCCAAACCACACAAGAATAAGGAGTTCTTGCCACACAAGGGCAGGGCTTCTGGCCACACAAGGACCAGACATCCAGCGAGCTCTTGCTGGGATTTGCCACCCATATGACTCCCATACCAGTAAGAATCTTCCCTCTCACTAGGAGCATCAGCACTTACCCCGAATGGCCACCGAAAAAGGATCCTGACACACAAACACGTACCAGTACACACAGGCAAGCACAAAGCACAAAACCATAACAGGCTATTCTCAATTCTATCAGATCACATTCAGCATGTTCAATACACATCAAAAATGCAAGCTAAGCACTCTTAACCCACCTTAAGGGATTCGGTATAGCTTAGAAATTCCCCAATTCAATCCGCAACTCAAGCATGCACTATTTAATATGAATGCGCATACAGTTTCACAGTCATAGGTACCGAAATCAATTAAGCAAACAACAAGGTCTCTCAAGAAACCGATGAGACATACATCCTACCTCTCTTGCCTCTGAACAAGAAGTTATTCCCTTGTCTTTATCCAATATTTGTGCACTACCTATAACATCATAAGGCAAAGCCAAAACCAAACTAAGTATGCATATTCAATATCCAATTAAATACCCTACTTTCTTACCATTTCCACTCACCAAACCTATCAGAATCCAAAAGGTTAATTAATTGATCAAGATAGGCAACAATAGGGCAGTAGGGAAAATGTAGAGCATACTGATATCATGTATAGAAAATATTCAAAGGATGAATTCATGATTTTTCATTATGAATGGATTCTAAACAACCATATGATTAAGGACAACAACATCAGATCAATCAAAGGCAGAATTATACAAATCTTTAAATATAATTCCGCCGTCGATTTTCAACTTATCTTTTGACAAATAAACATGAACTTCCATACAAAAAAAATAATATTGTTAGAAATAGGATGAGGAGATCTTTCCAACAAGCTATTAATTTCAGGAATCTGACAAACGATGAAAGAGTTATGCTATATTAAAGTTCAAGAAAATTTTGGCAGTTTCACAGAGTTTCAACTTTTCTTTTGATAAAGAATTAAAAATGTACAACCAAAAGAAAAAATATGGTTGGAAATAGGATGAAAAGAGCTTTCCAACAAGCTATTATTTGCAGGAATCCAACAAATGATGAAAAAGTTATGCTATATTGAAGTTAAAGAATATTTAGCAGTTCTGCTGAGTTTCGACTTTTGTTACAAGAAAAACCAGATATGGTTGGAAAGAGGATGAATAGATCTTTCCAACAAGCGATTATTTTCAGGAATCTGACAAACATTGAGAGAGTTATACTGGTTTAAAGTTTCAGCGAATTTTGGCAGATATAGGAAGGTATAAGGGTTTTAGGCTATACGAGTTTTGTGTATTTTCTATGAATGATTTTTGTGGGGTTGGCTTCCTATTTATAATGGATGGGTATGGAATTAAGATTACTACTTTAAAAGCTTTATTAAAATAAGATAACTACCAGATTTAAATTCTGTAACTATCCTCTTTTAATTTTAGGGATTTTAATTCCTAAGGTGATTATCAACAAATTAATAACCAAATTAAAGGAAATTAATACCAGAAATAATTACCAAACATTCCTTACCAATTTTGGCCATCACACATTCTTTTCTTTAGGGGTAAAATGGTCTCTTCACCTGCATTGACTTCTGGACTTTAAGGACTCAAAATTCGGTGTCTCGCATCCTCCCCTCGTTATAAGAATTTCGTCCTCGAAATTTTAGCACAAGTACCTAAACAAACAAGTAAGGAAATTTTGTACGCATGGATTCCTCAGTCTCCCAAGACTGTTCCTTACTTTGGCCATTACGTCAAACAGCTCGTACCATAGGCATGCTTCGACTGCGAAGCTGTCGAACTGATCGATCTAGTATGGCAACTGGCTGTACGGGATAGGATAGGTCTTCAGCAACTTCGTCTGGGGGTTCTTCAAGCATGTGAGAAGGGTCTTGTACATACTTTCTCAACATAGATACGTGGAATATATTGTGAATTCTTTCCATATTTGGATGTAAGTCAAGTCGGTATACAACAGGGCCGATCCTCTCGACAATGTCATAAGGACCAATGTAAAGAGGTGCTTGCTCATCTCCCTGCTGAAAACGAAGGACTCCTTTCCATGGGGCGACCTTCAGAAACACTTTGTCACCTACCATAAATTCCAGCTCCCTTCGTCAATTGTCGATGTAGCTTTTCTGCGGATCCTGGGCTGTTTTGAGCCATTGTCGGATCAAGTTTAACTGTGAGGACCCGTTCCCGGTAATCGGGAGCCTCACCGCCGTGCAGCCCCGATTGTCCCAACTGGTGGACCAAGCAGAACTACACAACGCTTATCCGAAAAACACAACATCTGAATTTGTAGAAATACTCAACATTTGAATCTTTTTGTTTAAAACATGGCATGCATCAATTGGTACTCAGCACAATTACAAACAACGGAGTAACAAACACATGCAGCGAAAATATCAGATCACATACAACGGGCCTTACAGCCTCAAACATACAACACCGTGAGTCCACACTCACAGAGTCCCAGAAATTCACAACAACACTACTTCGTATATATCAAAACATCAGAATATGCAAGCATGAGTTGTACACACATGTACCAGTCAAATACACAAGTATGTAAATATACAAGAAGATGTGAAAGATGCTGAGTCCAAAACGTGCATATGCATTTGTCCAGCCCTACGACCAATACCGGGATAGTAACCTCGAAGTTGCACAGCTAATTCTCACAACTTAGTCCTGAAACAAAACAATAGAGAGGGGGAGTGAGATCAAGGACCTTAGTGGAAGTTACTGCGTCATAAGCATAAACGGTGGAATGGAGACAAAACCAAAACATAGTATCAACCATTTATTCAAACCAGTACAATCCATACTCTTCAATGTAGCCATCATAAGTGCACACACCAAAAGGCATAAAGAAGTGAAAACAGCTTGATACTTGGCTACTATACCCAAAACATAACGGGGTGGACACAAACCACTTTCATGTAACCCCCGCTAAAGGGTTACCTAAAAGCCTACTGATGGTTTTCAGTTGTAGCATATATATAAACAAAACCCCACCATCAGCATTGTCCAAAATTGAATGGAGAAACACAAACTATCACATTCAATTTTGTGCACACGTATATAACGTCGTAAGATATATATGAAGCATTTATAAGGCCTTTCCACTTTCCCTTCCTCGTGCACACAGCACTCAACATACATATATATATCCAACCATACCTCTCCAAGGTAAGCAACTGTCCTCTCTATAAGGACTCCATATACTTACCTAACTTGATCATGTATTCACCGTCAATTCCAATTGATACACACGCATGGGTTATTAAATCTAAAAACTCATCAAATATTCCATGCATGCATTTAGCCATTTCCATCTTATAAATCAGGTGCCAAACATCTCAAAAGAATATTCAAAGCATTCAGCCACAATAGCAAAAATGTCTAAACAGATGAAAAATCATATCGTATGGAAGGGTGCAAAACACGTATGCAATTTCGTCTACCCAATAAATCAGCATGTTTCAGCTTTTGAACATCCAGCTGATACATTCAAACATGGCAAGTAAATGATGATGCTAACAACACATCTGTAACACATTTCAAGTCATGTCTCCAATCAAACCAAAACATGTGATCATATTGTAATTCTGAAAACAAAACATGACGTGTATGCAAATGAAACATAAAACTCCCACCTCTCGTTGTGTCGATGGTTCTCCAACAATATCCTTGACTATACTGCTCGATCCAGTTCCGCCTAAACAAGCACAACCATACAGCCATACTAAGCATAATCAATCAAGAAATCAAATGGAAAAGAATTGAAAACAATCCTATGGACCCTCTCACGCTGCAGACACATCTACCTTACATTCAGCTACTCTCAGTACCAGCTCAACATCTACTGACTACAACTGTAAGACCCTGAATTTTGAGTCCTAGAAGTCTAGAAGCCAGTGCAGGTGAAAAGACGATTTTGCCCCTGAAGGAAAGGATGTGTGATGGCCGAAATTGGTAAGATTGTTTAGTAGTTAATTTTGTTTTAAATTCCTTTAGATCTAAGTCCTTATAGGTTGATAATTGCCTTAGAAATTATCCTTATAGATAGATAATTGCCTTAGAGATTAAAGTCCCTAAAGATAGGGGAAGATAATTAAAGAGTTTAGAGTTTAGTTATTTAGTAAATTATCCTATTTAGATAAAGTGATTAAAGTAGTAATCATAATTTTATACCCACTCATTATAAACAGGAAGCCAACCCCACAAAAGTTTCCCCTAAAACCTTACAGAAATCGTATAGGCTTAAAACCCTATACCTCCCATTAGCCGTCAGAATTTGCAAAAACAGTTAAACTAGCATAACTCCCTCATCGTTCATTGGATCTCTGCAAATAATAGCTTGTTGGAAAGCTCTCTTCATCCTATTTCCAACCATCTTTTGTGTTTCGTCCGGAGGTTAGTATTTCGTTGTCTAATGTTACTTTGAAAATCGGCGGCCGCGTTAGGTTTCCGCCAAATCTTCTTGAATTTCAAAATAGCATAACTTTTTACTCGTTTGTTGGAATCTTACAAATAATATGTCGTTGGAAAGCTCTTTTCATTCTCTTTCCAAAACTATGTTAATCGCAACTTGGATATAAATACTTCGTTGTTTTTAGGTTAAGACGAAATCGTATTATGCCCTACTTTTAGCAATAGGTTTTGCATAGTTGATTGGAATGGTAAATTCAGGTTGAATCTTGATAAGTTCCTGGCTATCACATCACACATCCGAGGGGAAGGCACCTGCAACGTCTGATCACTGGTTTTCTGATAGGTTTGGTGAGTGGTACTGGTAAGGAATAGAGTATGTAATTTATTTTTGGATATGCATGCTTAGTGGTTTTATCTTTGTGTGGTGATGATTTAGGTGGTTCAGATTTACTTAATAAAGGCAAAGGAGTAGCTTCTTGTTCAGAGACAAGGGAGGTAGGATCTATGCCTCATCGGTTTCTCCAGAAACCCCCGCTCTTATCTGATGTTTTTATTACCTGTCTTTGTTGTATTGTTTGCGATTGGATTATATGGTGAGAATATGAAATCCGGAATGAGATATGAATCTCCTAGGCTGTATAGAACCCCTGAGTTAGGGATTGAGTGCCTGGGATGCTATTGTTATATGAATTGGATGTGTTGATTGTTTCCTGACATGATTGAGGATACCCTGTTGTGGTATTATGCTTTGTACTTGCCTGTGTGTGATTGTACGTGTTTGTGTGTCAGGATCCTGTTCTTCTGGCCAGGCAGGGTAAGAACTGATGCTACTAGGGAGAGGAGAGGTTCTTATCGATTTGAGGGAGTTGTATGGGAGGTGAACCAGCAAGCTAGCGCTGGATATCTGTCCTTGGTGGCCGGATCCCTGTCTTGCGAGATAGGAAGCCCACTTCTGTGTGATTTGGGGATGCCCTGGTTGCGACTAAGGGAAGACTTGTCCATGTGGGGCTAGTCGACTAATCCTTGCGAGGATAAGGTGAAAGGCTTACTGATTAGTTTGTGTGTTAACCATCTACCCTTTGTGCAGTAAGTCTTGGACAACACAGGTGGAAGGGGATGACCTTTCTTATTCATTGTCCGAGGGCAATACTGATGTGTTTCACCTGCCTGTGTACTTCTGACCTTTCAGAAGTGTTTGTAGTCCTCCCTCAGCCATAATCTCGGCCTTAACCTTCTTTTGGTTTATTGTTGAATTGTGTGATCCCTTTAGTTGTTTAGGGAATGATCTTATATGATTTGGGAGATTTGTGTTTAGGGATTCTGCAGATCTTATGATGCTGTGACCCTACTGAGATTCTTGTAATCTCAAACCGTTGTTTTTACCATTTTTCAGGCTTAGGTACATTCACTGTTCGTGGTACCAGTGTGTGAGATCAAGGCTGCACGGCGGGACGATATCGCATCACATTTTAAAACTTGTTACTTGCGCATATAACATATGATTGGGCAACATTCTGGTTTATTTTGAGCACTCTTCCTTGCTTGTTATTTCCGAAAGTTGTTGGAAGATTTCTTGTTGTTTATTTGGATCCCTATGGGACTTGTGTGTTATGAACCCAATGATTTAATTTAAGACTTCCGCTGATATTTTATTTACTCCGTATGATACCAGAACATATGTCCAATATCATGCTCCAATTGTTGATAAGCAATAAGATTAACAAGCTTAAAATCAGAAATTTTAAGATTAGCCTTGTGGAAATCAAATAGGTCTTAGGTATCATTTAGGCTTATTTGGGTTTCACGGCAGTAATGACCTTAATGGGAGCAACTAAGAATAGTTAGGAATTAGGGTCGTTACAAGTTTGGTAGCGGAGCATGGTTTAGGGAATATAATTTGTTATATGCTAACTTATTTGTTGATTTTGATGATTTCAGGTGGTGATTTCAGGTAAGAACTCACTCACCTAGGGGCTAATATTGAAAGGGAATGGGATTAAGTAAGGTTTAAATGATAGGAATAATAAACTAATATGCTGATTGTTCATATGCCTTCATATGTTTTCTTGTCATTACCGAATATGTATGCATGTGATGTGTATAATTTGTGAGTCTATACTTGCTTAATGTTTGATGATGATTTCTATGAGTGATGATGTCTATGAGTGTTGATGTAATTACCTAGTGTGCATTGCATGTGTGCATGTGATTTCCAAAAAAATCTGTATTTTGTTTTCCAGCATATGCGTATCGTCCGGTGCATGCCTCTCCACCAGGTACCACTCCTTTTACTAGTATTGTATTTAGTATGTGTTGAGTAACAATTGTATACTAGAGTAGTGAAGGTGTAATTGTGTAGTATGGCACGCTCGAGGCAACAAAGGGACCAACGGGGTAGGTTTGAAATTCAGGCTGATCAGCAACCTGTTGAGTAAGAGGATGCCAAGGCGAGTCCCTGGCAAATCTCCGAAAGCTCCTTTTCACTCCTCCAATTCTAATTCAATCGGGTTTTTGGAGAAGACTACCAGAACGCTGAGGTTTACGATGCTCATACCAGACATACTGTTGCCGCTACTGTTCACGGATTCAATGGGACCATTTTTGCTTATGGCCAAACTAACAGTGGAAAGACGCACATGATGCGGGGATCTGCTTCAGAACACGGGATCATCCCTCTTGCAGTTCATGATGTATTCCACATCATTCAACAGGATATGGACCGAGAGTTCCTTTTAAGAATGTCTTGCATGAGAATATGAATGACTTACTAGCTCCTCAGCATCGAAAATTGCAGATACCTTAAAACCTTGGGAGAGGAATTTGTGTTGCCGGTTTGCAGTAAGAAATAGTTGCCTCTCCTCAGCAAGTTCGTGATCTAATGCAGTTTGGAGAATCTCACTGGCATCTCGGAGAAACAAATATAAACTTGTACAACAGTAGATCCCACACAATTTTTCGTATGAGTATTGAGAGTCGTGACAAAAGTGAACATGAAGATGTTGGCAACTCTTGAGATGCTGTCCGTGTTTCAGAACGTGTTCCCAAAAACTGGTGCAGAAGGGAAGACTGGGTTACGAAGCTGCACCACTGGAAGGATGAGTTTAACTCTACACTGCAGCACTATTGGCTTGGTACAAAATTACTCTGGTCTGATGTTAGGATAAGCTCAAGGTTACTTGTCAAACTTGCCAATGGGAAGGGTCTTTCAAGAAGGGACAGACAACAACTAACGTGAACTACTGCAGATATATTTACACCAGTGCTATTTGCGGTGTTCATTATAGTTCATTCATGGAGCTCTTACTACCATATTCTTGAGATTGTTTCCCAACATGTTGCCGTCAACTTTCCAGGATAGATGAAAGAAGTCAGGTTTTGGTGATAGTTATGATGCTGGACGTGTTAGACCTAGTGCTCCAAGGTTTGATCAATTGCCTGACTATGGTGATGACATCGAAGAAGAATATTTTATACAGGCTAGGAAACACTAAAAAAAAAAAAAAAAAAAAAACAAAAACAGCGTCGAGGGTTGATATGCACGAGCCTTCTACCTGGGTTGGCATTTGAACGATGTTACTACAGGAGTGAATGATGGTTAGAGCCAGTACGATCGTACAGATTCCGGGTCTTAAGAAGTTGCTACAGAAGGTGCTGCCGAGATAGCTACAAGAGTGGTCAAGATGATCCCCTATTTCTATTTACAAGGCGGGAAGATGCAGATAACCATCCTTTCGTGCCACCTATGCCAACTGTGCAATACGAGAGCACTCTACTTCATCCAAGAGACAGAAGAGAGGATTGCCATAAAGAATACTACAACTCCAGCTCCAGGAGTGATCAGCCCAAGCGAACTTGAAGAACTCCACTCCAATATAGACTTGACCGTGATGCTGATCACTCTTTCCCTCACTTTGTCCCTAGAGGTCCAGAGGTTGTACAAGACCTCGCTCTCCGCCAGTGGTTTATCAAAGCTCTGGTTTTGCTGCCAGTCGTTGCCAACCTACTGGAGCGTCCAGAAGGCCAGAAGAGTTACTTGGCTCATGGAGGACACAGTGACGCATGAATTGGAGCAGCAAAGGAACACATGTGGTTTTGAGTGTTGAGTGCTACATGAAGGAGCGTGGTATGTCAGAGGAAGAGACGGTCAAATTCTTCTGTAACGAGATTGCAGATTCAAGGAAGGATATCAATGTGGAGTGCCTCAAGCCAACCACCATTCCTATGCCTCTCCTTGAGCGTACTTTCGACCTTGCGCGTGCAATGGATGGCGTATACAAGCAAGGTGATGGGTACACATTCAGGCTGTCTCCTTCACTCCATGCATACAAGGACCATGCAAGGAATTTCTCTCAAACATTCCCACGAATGCCAGCTCAAACTTCCTCTACATGGAGTCGGCCAGGTCGCCGATAGATCATACTGAAGAAGACAAGTCATTAATATTGCCTCATGTAGGTTATCATGAGATTGACAGGAATTTGAAAGGCGATGTTGCTGATGTCCGTAACCAAAAGGCATGTAAAAGGTCTGACAAGATAAGCTGGACATTGTTGAAGACCACAAACATACTATCCAAGAACAAGACCAAACTCAAAGCTGCACTTAACATGATCCAAACTCCAGACCATAAAAGGTGCTCCAACAAGCAGCCAAGGAATCCACTTCCTGATTTAGAAATTCTGTGGGCCGTACTGCAAAGTAGAGTCATCTTCAACGAATGATGTGAATGATGATATAAGGCATAAAGTTGAGAGTAATTCTGAGGATAGTGGTGGGTCCATAGCACCAGAAACTGTTGGATCCACAGCTGGCATAGACATGATTGAAGGTGATGAAGATGCTTCTGATGGTAGTGGTGGGTCCATAGCACCAGAAACTGTCGGATCCACAGCTGTGGTGGCCTTGGTCTGTTCATCCCATATCATCGTTGCAAATTGTGGTGATTCAAAAGCAGTCCTCTGCCGTGGGAAAGAATCCATGGCATTATCCATTAATCATAGGCCCAACAGAGAGGATAAGTGTGCAAGGGTTGAGGCATCCGGGGGCAAGGTGATTCAGTGTAATGGACATTGAGTTTTCGGTGTCCTCGCTATGTCAAGATCCATTGTGTGTTCTGGAGACAGAACTGCAGATGAAGCTTCAGTACTGATACTTTTCCATTCAGGAGCAGCATCTCCAAGAGGATTTCCGTCAAAGAATTTCTGGCAAAGATGAAGCCCAGTGCAATGATATAGGTTCGGGAGGGTCTATCATTAGTCAACCTACTCCTTCTAGAAGCACTTTACTGCCCCACCCCAAAATTCAGGTGATGGTGCATACAGACCTGTGCTTATCATCAATCTCGGAATCAACAGCGATGGCTTTGTTCTTGCGGCATGCACGTGCATGTTCAGCACTCAAAGGGAATTGCCAAGATAAAAACTGTTTTCAAGCCAAGGAATATATTCGTCTGGGCTCACATTCGGGTTTGCCAAGTAAACCAAAAAAAAAATTGTTGGGGATAATTCACGTAGATTAATCCCAAAAACTCCATCAGTTGTTGAAAATCCTGAAGATTTAGAGCCTTCTCTAAAACGAAAGAAGATTGAGCAATCTCCTATTTCTGTTAAGCTTGAGAATGAAAATTCTAATATTGCTGATTCACATGAATCTCAAGATGCCCTCCGAGAAGATTACAAACATGGTAATGCTTATATGCCAGCAAAGCCAGAGTGCATGGAAGAGGAATTAGAAGCTCCTGTTACTTTTATACATAAGCTCCTATGCGGTCTGTTATTGAACAGGTTTTCAAGTATTTTTTCTGATGTAACAAATGATGGACTGCTTCGCATGTTACGTGTTATCAAGAAAGATTTGAAACCAGTTAGACACCAGGAAGCTGACAGTGAAGATGATGGTGATGATGATGATGATGATGTTCTTGGTATGGAAGAAGAAGAAATTGATGAAGATGAGACAGGTGAAACAGTCAAAAGTGAAGAACAAACAGATGATTCCAATACAATTGGAGAAGTAGAAGAAGGTGCCAAATTACACGCTGAAGATTCTGATGACTCCAACAGCGGCATGGATGATGATGCAATGTTTCGCATGGACATCTATATTGCACAGATATTCAAAGAGAGGAATAATCAAGGCGTTTGTTAATCCTCATACTATAGAAATCAGTGAGCCAGCAAGATGAAGACCAGATTGAGACTTTTGATGATTCAAAAGATGAAGACCTATCCTATCCCCGTACAGCCAATTGCCATACTAGATTGGTCAGTTCGACAGCTTCGCAGTCGAAGCGTGCCTATGATATGAGTGGTTTGGCGTAATGGCCAAATTGAGGAGCAGTCTTGGGAGACTAGGAATCTATACATGCAAAATTTCCTTACTTGTTTGATTAGGTACTTATGTTGAAAATTTCGAGGACGAAATTCTTATAAGGAGGGGAGGATGTAAGACCCTGAATTTTGAGTCCTAGAAGTCCAGAAGCCAGTGCAGGTGAAAAGACGATTTTGCCCCTGAAGGAAAGGATATGTGATGGCCGAAATTGATAAGATTGTTTAGTAGTTAATTTTGTTTTAAATTCTTTTAGATCTAAGTCCTTATAGGTTGATAATTGCCTTAGAAATTATCCTTATAGATAGATAATTGCCTTAGAGATTAAAGTCCCTAAAGATAGGGGAAGATAATTAAAGAGTTTAGAGTTTAGTTATTTAGTAAATTATCCTATTTAGATAAAGTGATTAAAGTAGTAATCATAATTTTATACCCACTCATTATAAACAGGAAGCCAACCCCACAAAAGTTTCCCCTAAAACCTTACAGAAATCGTATAGGCTTAAAACCCTATACCTCCCATTAGCCGTCAGAATTTGCAAAAACGTTAAACTAGCATAACTCCCTCATCGTTCATTGGATCTCTGCAAATAATAGCTTGTTGGAAAGCTCTCTTCATCCTCTTTCCAACCATCTTTTGTTTTTCGTCCGGAGGTTAGTATTTCGTTGTCTAATGTTACTTTGAAAATCGGCGGCCGCGTTAGGTTTCCGCCAAATCTTCTTGAATTTCAAAATAGCATAACTTTTTACTCGTTTGTTGGAATCTTACAAATAATATGTCGTTGGAAAGCTCTTTTCATTCTCTTTCCAAAACTATGTTAATCGCAACTTGGATATAAATACTTCGTTGTTTTTAGGTTAAGACGAAATCGTATTATGCCCTACTTTTAGCAATAGGTTTTGCATAGTTGATTGGAATGGTAAATTCAGGTTGAATCTTGATAAGTTCCTGGCTATCACATCACACATCCGAGGGGAAGGCACCTGAAACGTCTGATCACTGGTTTTCTGATAGGTTTGGTGAGTGGTACTGGTAAGGAATAGAGTATGTAATTTATTTTTGGATATGCATGCTTAGTGGTTTTATCTTTGTGTGGTGATGATTTAGGTGGTTCAGATTTACTTAATAAAGGCAAAGGAGTAGCTTCTTGTTCAGAGACAAGGGAGGTAGGATCTATGCCTCATCGGTTTCTCCAGAAACCCCCGCTCTTATCTGATGTTTTTATTACCTGTCTTTGTTGTATTGTTTGCGATTGGATTATATGGTGAGAATATGAAATCCGGAATGAGATATGAATCTCCTAGGCTGTATAGAACCCCTGAGTTAGGGATTGAGTGCCTGGGATGCTATTGTTATATGAATTGGATGTGTTGATTGTTTCCTGACATGATTGAGGATACCTTGTTGTGGTATTATACTTTGTACTTGCCTGTGTGTGCTTGTACGTGTTTGTGTGTCAGGATCCTGTTCTTCTGGCCAGGCAGGGTAAGAACTGATGCTCCTAGGGAGAGGAGAGGTTCTTATCGATTTGAGGGAGTTGTATGGGAGGTGAACCAGCAAGCTAGCGCTGGATATCTGTCCTTGGTGGCCGGATCCCTGTCTTGCGAGATAGGAAGCCCACTTCTGTGTGATTTGGGGATGCCCTGGTTGCGACTAAGGGAAGACTTGTCCATGTGGGGCTAGTCGACTAATCCTTGCGAGGATAAGGTGAAAGGCTTACTGATTAGTTTGTGTGTTAACCATCTACCCTTTGTGCAGTAAGTCTTGGACAACACAGGTGGAAGGGGATGACCTTTCTTATTCATTGCCGAGGGCAATACTGATGTGTTTCACCTGCCTGTGTACTTCTGACCTTTCAGAAGTGTTTGTAGTCCTCCCTCAGCCATAATCTCGGCCTTAACCTTCTTTTGGTTTATTGTTGAATTGTGTGATCCCTTTAGTTGTTTAGGGAATGATCTTATGTGATTTGGGAGATTTGTGTTTAGGGATTCTGCAGATCTTATGATGCTGTGACCCTACTGAGATTCTTGTAATCTCAAACCGTTGTTTTTACCATTTTTCAGGCTTAGGTACATTCACTGTTCGTGGTACCAGTGTGTGAGATCAAGGCTGCACGGCGGGACGATATCGCATCACATTTTAAAACTTGTTACTTGCGCATATAACATATGATTGGGCAACATTCTGGTTTATTTTGAGCACTCTTCCTTGCTTGTTATTTCCGAAAGTTGTTGGAAGATTTCTTGTTGTTTATTTGGATCCCTATGGGACTTGTGTGTTATGAACCCAATGATTTAATTTAAGACTTCCGCTGATGTTTTATTTACTCCGTATGATACCAGAACATATGTCCAATATCATGCTCCAATTGTTGATAAGCAATAAGATTAACAAGCTTAAAATCAGAAATTTTAAGATTAGCCTTGTGGAATTCAAATAGGTCTTAGGTGTCATTTAGGCTTATTTGGGTTTCACGGCGGTAATGACCTTAATGGGAGCAATTAAGAATAGTTAGGAATTAGGGTCGTTACAGCAACCACTCCATTAACATGACCAAACACATCAACATGATCAAGAACATGTCTAAACAACCTCCTGGTACTGTTCATCCGAAATTGCTACAAGAATCATAGGTTGTTTTCAGGAATTTCCATCCATCAAAAACACTCAATTACAGCACTAGCAACCTGAATAAACCAACCAATCCCAAAAAAAACCAAAGAGCAACACTTACCAACAACTCTGAAATTTTCGTCCAGACTGAAGACCACCTCAATATCAGGCCTTAGACACCAATCTAACAGTGGAAAAGTGTAGAAAATTGATGGGAAAGTGTTTTGGGACAATCCCCCACAAGTTTTTGGGGTTAAAGTGAGCAAAGTGTGGATTTTGGTAGGTTGGAAGGGTGAAGGAAGGAGAAAAACGAGTTAGGTTTGGAATGTGCTGGTCACTTCTGGAAGATAAGCATTTAAGGGATGAAGTGTGGGCTTGTGGGCTTGTGGGCTGATGGGCTTCAGGCCCAAAGTTCAAGAAGGCTGGCCCGTGCCATCGATGGCCCGTTTCATCACAACTGAGCCCAATGGGCTCGGGAAATGTCACTCAATGGCCCAACAACTTCTGTACATATGTCCAGCTATAACATCAGGGCTGGGCAGGAAAGAAAATAGCAAACAGCCAAAAACACGAAATTGTGGCCCAAACGGCCTGCAGTCGCTTAAAACGACCAAAACTCAATCTGGTTTGTTTTCCATTGACTCAACCTCGATTGTCTAACCTATCTCACTCACAATCATTCTTAAATCTCACTCACAAGCATACTTACACACACTCAGATTCGCTCTGGGTTTCCTAAAGGATTCCTACGGCTGTGTTCCCAAACCAACAGTTTAGTACCGGTGCGTTGCCGCTGGCACTAACGCTACCATTGATGCTGCCACTGACTGGCACTACAATAGACGGGATCTCACATTAACTGCTCCGTTGCTTGATCAATGAATTCTGGATTGTTTAGGCGTCTTTCACCTACTTCATTCCAGCAAATGGGAGTCCTGCAGCGTCTCCCATATAATGCTTCATAAGGTGTCATACCGATGCTTACATGAAAACTATTATTGTAAGCAAATTCTGCCAACGGCAGGCAACGATCCCAACTAGTTTGCTGATCCAACACACTCGCTCGTAGCATGTCTTCGAGTGTCTTAATCGTCTTTTCGGATTGACCATCGGCCTGGGGATGAAATGTCGTACTGAAATTCAAACTCGAACCCAGCGCATTCTGGAATTTCTCCCAAAACCGTGAGGTGAAATGAGGGTCACGATCTGAAACAATGGAAACTGGCACTCCATATAATCGAACAATCTCATCTAAGTAACGAACGGTCAATTTGTCAGGTGTATCCGTCACATGTATAGGAAGGAACTGTGCAAATTTTGTCAATCGATCCACGATCACCCAAATGGCATCGTATCCTCACTGTGACCTAGGCAAACAGGCCACAAAATCAATTGTGACAAACTCCCACTTTCATTCTAGAATTAGAAGTGACTGAAGTAGTCCAGTGGGTCGTTGATGTTCGATCTTTACTTGTTGAGATACGAGGCATCGGGCAACGAACTCAACAAAATATGGCATTTTATGTTTGGCCACCAATACTGCTCTTTCAAATCTCGGTACATCTTAGTGCCTCCGGGATGGATAGCGTTTTTCGAACTATGCGCCTCTGATAGAATAAGGTTACGAATATAAATATCTTGTGGAACACATACCCGGTTTCTGAAGACAAGCACTTTGTCATCTCGTATTCTGAAATCACGAACTATGGCATCAACACCACCAGAAAGTTGCTTCCGAATTTCAATTAGTTTTGGATCCTCTAATTACTGATTCTGGATTTCCTCAATCAAGGTAGGTGTGACTTCGATTTGTGTCAACAATGAACCAGAATAATCAGTGCCAAGATGCACACTATTAGTCCTCAAATCCAGCAACATAGGCATGTAATGGGTGCGCATATAGGCCAAAACAGATGGGGAAAGAGGATGAAACTTTCAGCTTAAGGCATCAGCAACAACATTTTCCTTTCCAGGATGATATTCGATGATCAAATCGTAGTCTTTGATCAGCTCTACTCATCTTCGTTGTCTTATATTCAATTTTTGTTTCATGAGTAGGTACTTCAAGCTTTTGTGATCGGTGAAGATTCGGCATGTCTCGCTGTATAAGTAATGTTGCCATATTTTCAAATCAAACACCACAGCTGCAAGCTCTAAATCATGTGAAGGATAGTTGCTTTCATGCGGTCATAACTGTCGGGAAGTATATGCAAAAACTTTCCTATCTTGCATCAATACGCATCCAAGTCCGGATTTCGATGCATCGCTATCCCCTTTCCTCCAATAGGTAAAGTAAGGGTAGGTGCGGAAACTAACCGGTTTTTTCAGTTCTTCAAAACTTCGCTGGCATTTCTCGTTCCACACGAATGGCTCACCCTTGCGAATCAGTTTTGTCAATAGTCCAGCAACCGATGAAAAATTTTCCACAAAGCGACGGTAATAACCTACTAAGCTAAGGAAACTGCGAATTTCGAACACAGTCCGTGGGGGTTCCCAAGCAACTACGGCTTCGATCGTCTTTGGATCAGCTGTCACACCTTGAGTGGAAACAATATGGCCAAGGAAGCCAACTTCGCGTAACCAGAATTCGCATTTGGAGTATTTTGCGAACAACCATTGATCCTTTAAAACTATTAGCACAATCTGTAAATGCTTAGTATGTTCCTCTTCCGATTTTGAATATATCAGAATGTCGTCAATGAAAACTATCACAAATTTATCCAGGAACTCATGGAACACACGATTCATTAGGTCCATAAACACAGCTGGTGCATTGGTCAAACTAAATGTCATAACCAGAAATTCGTAGTGGCCGTATTGCGATCTGAATGCAGTCTTCGGAATATCAGAATCATGAACTCGCAATTGATGGTATCCAGATCTGAGATCAATCTTGGAAAATACAGCTGCACCTTGGAGTTGATCGAACAAATCATCGATGTATGGCAAAGGGTACTTGTTTTTCACAGTCACAAAATTCAGCTGCCGATAGTCGATGCACAATCGCAGCGAACCGTCTTTCTTTTTCACGAATAGGACAGGTGCCTCCCAAGGTGACACACTTGGTCGGATGAAACCATGATCCAGCAAATCTTCCAATTGCATTTTTATTTCCTTCGTTTCTGCAGGAGCCATACGGTACGGAGGAATGGAAATCGGATTCGTACCAGGCACTAACTCAATGTCGAATTCCACTTCCGTTACTGGTGGTAGACCGGCTATGTCTTCTAGAAATACTTTAGGAAATTCACAAACCACTGGGATAAAATCCAGATCCAAGGATTCTTTTGAAATATCATGTACGTATGCGACGTACACTGTACATCCTTTGTTGATCAATCGCTTCGCATCAAGCCAAGAAATCATGCAAGTTGGAACAACTCGCCAATCACCTTCAAAACAATACTCGACACCATCAGGAAATATGAACCACACATGTTTGGTGAAACACTCCATATGGGCTTGTTATTTCGCCAGACAATCCATGCCTAAGATCACATCCAGCTCTCGGATGTCTAATGGAATCAGATCTACTTTAAGTATATTCGGACTCATACGTACCGCACAACCGATATAGACTAGATTACAAATCAGTTGCTCTCCTAGTGGAGTTAGAACCCCAATAGGAGGAGTCAAGGGAGATAGAGGCCGATCCGTGCTAAGTGTTATTCTTGGACTTATAAATGATCTATTTGCTCCGGGATCTAATAATACTTTAGTATTTTGGGAAAAGATTGAAATAGTACCTGTAACCACATCAGGACTAGCCTCGGCATCAGTTAGGGTGAAGAGCCTTGTTGGTCTTGGTTACGCCTCGCTTGTGGATTTGTTGGGTGGTCTTCCTGGTGTGCGTGTTGGCATTCCCACCTCGGCCTGCGTTTGGTACACCTGTGATTCGCTTTGGTTTTGGGCATTCCTTCTGAATATGTCCCATCTCGCCACAGTTGTAACATTGACGTTGCTGAGAATTCCACAAAGATCCATTGGAATCTGAACCAGAAAACTTCTTCTTGTTGGTTATTTCCATTGCCATTAATTTTCGGAGGATAGGATCTTAAAGGATAGGGTCCCATTTGTCGATTGAACTTCAAATCTCATCTACAGGATCCATCATTAGTGGTTGCGGATGGCTTCTTGGTTTGCATGATCCTTTCGGCTTCGGTTGCAGCAATGATTAGTTCTTGTAAATTCTGCACCGGTGTCGTACCTACGATGGTTTTGAGTTCGGTACTCAACCCATCCTAAAATCGTCTCGCAAGCTGGTACGGTGTACGATCTTCTTCTGGTGCATATCGGGACAACTCCCTTAACACTTTCTCATATTCCAGCACCGAACGGTTGCTTTGTTCAAGTTTGTAAAAAGTTTGCCGCTGCTAGATTTTATGGAACCTCGTATAAAATCTTTTGTCGAATTCATACCAAAATTCTTCCCAAGTTGGCAAACGATCGCCGAATCGCAAGCTAACAGATGTCCACCATGCAAGGACTTCTCCCTCGAGTAGGAAAGTGGTGATGGAAACTTTGTCATCATCTGAGATACGTAAGAACAAGGATACTCGGCATAAGGTGTCTATCCATTCACGAGCGGCAGCAGCTTCGAGTGAACCATTGAAATCTTTACATCCCAATAGTCGAGATTCCTTCAACAATTTTGTAATCATGACGGGAAGTCTCTCGGCTTCCTTAGGATGTGCTGGCTGTACAGGTTTAAGTGGAGGAATAGGTTCTTCCACTGGTGCAGGTGCAGGAGCACTTTAAAATTGTGCCTCCATACGCTGCTGATTTGCAGCAATTCCTTGTAATACGTTTAATATTTGTGCCATCATAAGATCAATGACTGGTGTAGCTGGTGGCTCAGGTTGATTTTCGGGCTCAGCTTGCCCTTCCTGCTCAATTTGTGCATTCGTCTCCTCTTGCTCAACAGGTTGTTGTTCGGCCTGAATCCCATTCCTACCCTATTGATCCCTCGTAGCGTTCAACCTTGCCATACTATTTAAGCATACGATTGTTACTTACACATAACTAAATACGATACTAGGAAAAGAAGTGTTACCCTGGTGGAGAGGCGTGCACCGGACGATACGCATATGCTGGAAAGCAACATACAAATTTTCAGATATCACATGCACACAAGCAAAAGTATTCTCGGCAATTACATCAACACTTATATATAATCTCGGAAATCATCATCAAACATCAAGCAAGCATGGATTCACACAACATCCATATTCGGCAATACACACCAAACATACATATACATTCAGCAATACAGGAGTCGAATAGGGACACTCGGCAGCATACATAAATCAACACACACATTCTCAGCAATGTTAAGAAACACAGCAAACACTCGCCGAAACATGTCATGGCATACAAGGCATAAGAACATACACAAACAAACATCACATTAGATTATCATTCTCATCATTTAAATCTTACAAATCAATCCCACTTTAGCATTAGTTCACTTTCGGTATTAGCCCCTAAGTGAGTGAGTGTGTGCGCATGTCCTTACCTACAAACACCAAAATCAACAAATAAGTTAGTATATAACAAATTATTTTCCCTAAACCATGCTCCGCTAACAAACTTGAAACGACCACAATTCCTACCTATTAATATTTGCTCCGATTAAGGTCATTACCGCTGTGAAACCCAAACAAGCCCAAAGACAACTAGGACCTATCTAAATCCCACCAGGCTTACTCACTAAGTTTTCGACTTTTAGCATGTTCATTCTACATGTTTAATAACAATTGGAGCATGATATTGGACAATCATTCTGGTATCATACGGAGTGAGTAAAAATATCAGCGGAAGTCTTTAAATTAAATCACTGGATTCATAACACACAAGTCCTGTAAGGATCCAAATAATCAGCAAGAATTCCTCTAATATAGTCGAAGATAACAAGTAAAGAAGGAATCTTAAAATAAACCAGAAAGTAGTGCAATTTTTATTCATGTTATATGCGTAAGTAATCAAGGAACAGGTATGCAAAAGTAATGCGATATCGCCCTGTCGTACAGCCTTGATCTCACACACTGGTACCAAGAGTAACAATATAATAAGATCTGCAGCAACCATAAACACAAATCCCCCGAACAACATCTGATCATTCCTACGCAACTAAAGGAATGCATGCAATTCAAAGATTCAATGAAAAAGGGTAGAGCCGAATCTAAGACTGAGGGGGACTACAAACACTTCTGAAAAGTATTAGAAGTACACGGCAGGCAGAACTCATCAGATTGTTCTCGGCAATGAAGAAGAAAAAAACATCCCCTTTCACCTGTGTTGTCCAAGGGTTACTGCACGAAAGGTAATTGGTTAAGACACAAGCCAATCAGCAAGCCTATTCATCTTTCCGCACAAGGACAAAACATCCCAAGCCACACAAGGACAAAGGCATCCCAAACCACACAAGGATAAGGGCTTCCAAAACCACACAAGGATAAGGGGTTCCTGCCACACAAGGACAGGGCTTCTGGCCACACAAGGACCGGACATCCAGCGAGCTCTTGCTGGGATTTGCCACCCATATGACTCCATAGCAGTAAGAATCTCCCCTCACACTAGGAGCATCAGCGCTTACCCCGAATGGCCACCGAAAAAGGATCATGACACACAGACATGTACCAGCACACACAGGCAAGCACAAAGCACAAAACCACAATAGGGTATTCTCAATTCTGTCAGATGCAAGCTAGGCACTGCTAACCTATCTTAAGGGATTCGGTATAGCCTAGAAATTCCACAATTCAATCCGCAACTCAAGCATGCATTATTTAATATGAATGCGCATACAGTTTCACAATCATAGGTACCGAAAACAATTAAGCAAAAAATGAGGTCTCTGGAGAAACCGATGAGGCATAGATCCTACCTCTCTTATCTCTGAACAAGAAGTTATTCGCTTGTCTTTATTCAATAATTCTGCACTACCTATAGCATCACAACGCAAAGCCAAAACCAAACTAAGTATGCATAACCAATATCCAATTAAATACCCTATTTCCTTACCAATTCCACTCACCAAACCTATCAGAAATCTGTGATGAGATGCCGCAGGTGCCTCCCCCTTGGATATATGATGTGATAGCCAAGAACTTAAGAAGAAACAACCTGAATTACCATCTTTAATTATCATACAATTTTCGGCACTAAGAATAGGGCAATAGGGCAAGAGGGCAAGTGCAATTTCATGTTAACAAGTTGTAGGAGTTGCAATCTCATGTTAACAAGGAAGGATTAAGGTTTTATAACAAGTATAATCAAAAGAAACAAGATCAGAATCCAATAGGTCAATCAATTGATCACGATAGGCAATGATAGGGCAGTAGGGCAAAGTTAGGGCATACTAATTTCATATATAGAAAAAATTAAAAGGATGAATTCATGATTGTTCACTATGAATGGATTCTAAACAACCATATGAATAAGGGCAACAACATCAGAGATCAATCAAAGGCAGAATTATACAAATCTTAAAACTTAATTTCGCTGCCGATTTTCAACTTACCTTTTGACAAAGAAATATGAATATCAAAACAACAAAACAAATATGTTTAGAAATAGGATGAAGATATCTTTCGAACAAGCTATTATTTTCAGGAATCTTACAAACGATGAAAGAGTTATGCTACATTAAAGTTCAATAAGATTTTGGCAGTGTCGCCGAGTTTTGACCTTTTTTTTAACAAAGAATTACGAATTTCCAAACAAAAAAAAATTATGGTTTGAAAGATGACGAAGAGATCTTTCCAACAAGATATTATTTACAGGAATCCGACAAACGATGAAAGAGTTATGCTACATTGATGTTCAAGAAGATTTTGGTTGTTCCGCCGTGTTTCAACTTATCTTACAAGAAATAAATACTAACCTTCTGATGAAAAACCATATATTTTTGGAAAGAGGATGAAAAGATCTTTCCAACAAGCTATTATTTTCAGGAATCCGACAAACGATGAGAGAGTTATGCTGGTTTAAAATTTCAGCGAATTTTGACAGATATAAGGAGGTGTAAGGGTTTTAGGCTATACGAGTTTTGTATGTTTTCTATGAATGATTTTTGTGGGGTTGGCTTTCTATTTATAATTGATGGGTATGGAATTAATATTACTACTTTAAAGGCTTTATTAAAGTAAGATAACTACCAGATTTAAATTTTGTAGTTATCCTCTTTTAATTTTAGGGATTTTAATTCCTAAGGTGATTATCAACAAATTAAGAACCAAATTAAAGGAAATTAATACCAGAAATAATTACCAAATATTCCTTCCCAATTTCGGCCATCACATAGCTTCTGGACAAATGGTCTTTTCACCTGTACTAGCTTCTGGACATCTAGGACTCAAAATTCGGGGTCTCACAATGTTGGGACTTGTGTGTTATGGATTCATTGATTAAATTTAAAGATTTTTGCTGATGTTTTATTCGCTCCATATGATACTAAAATATTTTTCCAATATCATGCTCCAAATTTTAAAATCTTAAAGGAATTAACATGCTAAAATCGAACTAGATGGATAAGTTTTGTGGGATTCAGATAGGTCATAGTTCAAACTTTTTTGAGTTTCACGGTGGTAAGGGTCTCATTAGGAGCAAATTTTGGAATATATGATTTAGGTCCTTATAGGTTTGGTTGCTGAGTATGGTTTAGGTAATATGATTTATTATATGTTAACTTGTTTGTTGATTTTGTGTTTATAGGTATGTACATGCGCACACACCCACTCACTTAGGAGCTAATAAAAAAATTGATTTAATACTAAAAGGGGGTTGATTAGTAAGATTTAGATGATGAAATTGATAATTTGATTTGTTGGGTGTTTATGTATATTCTTATGCCTAATGAATGATTTCTGTATTTTTTTGTTATTATCGAATGCATGAGTGTGTCCTATGAATGTCCCGAATGTGTTTGTTGCCAAATAATTGCAAGGTGTTTTATGATTATTGTCGAATGGGTGTCGTTGATGCATGTTATGCTGCCAAGTGTCCCTATATGATTGCTATGTTGCCAAATGCATATGAATGCATTTGCTGCTTATTAATGTGTACTTCCAAGTGTGAATTACATAAGTATGTGTATTACCTAATGCATGTGATTGGTTTATAAGCATATCGAAGTATATCATTATGTGGATTTACATGAATGCCAAGTATACCTTATGTGAATCCATGTAACGACCCAACTCCTAACCTATTATTAACTGCCCCTATTAGAGCCATTACCACCGTGAAACCCAAACAAGCCCAAGAACCAGAACCTATCTGAATCCCACAAGGCTTACTCATCAAATTCTTGATTTTTAGCATGTACATTCTTTATGTTTATCAACAACTAGAGAATGATATTGGACAAGTATTCTGGTATCATACAGAGTGAATGAAATATCAGAGGAAGTCTTTAAATAAAATCAATGAATCCACAACACACAAGTCCCATAGGGATCCAAATATCCAGCAAGTTAACTCCCAACATAAATCATACACAACAAGTAAAGAAGGAATCTTAAAAAACCCGAAAGTAGTCCAATCATAATTCATGTTATATGCACAGGCAATCAAGGAACAGGTATGCAAATGTGATGCGATATTGCCCCGCCGTGCAGCCTTGATCTCACACACTGGTACCACGGACAGTGGATGTACCTAAGCCTGAAAAATGGTGAATACAACAGGATGAGATTTCAAGAATCTCAGTAGGGTTATAACATCATAAGATCTATAGAAATCTAAAACAAAAATCTCCTAAACAACATCAGATCATCCCTACACAACTATGGGTATCATGCAATTCAAGAATCGATCAAAGGGATAGGGTAACTAAGGCTGAGGGTGGACTACAACACTTCCGAAAATCAGAAGTACACAGGAAGGTAAAACTCATCAGATTACTCTCGGCACTAGAAAGAAAGAAAGATCATCCCCTTCCACCTATGTTGTCCAAGGTATACTGCACAAATGGTAAAAGGTTAACAAAGAAGCTAATCAACAAACCTATTCATCCTACCACTCAAGGACAAGACATCCAAGCTACACAAGGACAAGGCTTCCAGCCATATAAGGACAAGACATCCAAGCCACATAAGCACAAGGAATCCAAGACACACAAGGAGAAGGTTTCCAGCGTGTGCATGCTGGGATTGCCACCCACACAACTCCCATACCAGTAAGAGCCTCCTCTCCCTAAAGAGAATCAACGCTTACCCCAAATGGCCATCAAAACAGGATCCTGACACACAAACACGTACAAGCTTACACAAGCAAGTACAAAGCATAATATCACAACAGGGTACCTTTAATCATGTCAGAACACAATTATATGCAATTTAGGTACTCAAAACCTAACTCAAGGGTTTGGTATGGCCTATAGGATTCATATCTCAATTCGCAATTCATGCACATATCCTACAATCAATTCGCATGCAATAATAACAAAGGCAGGTATCAAAAATAACAAACAAACAATAGGGATCTCTGGACAAACCGATGAGGCATAGATCCTACCTCTCTTGTCTCAGAACAAGAATCTACCTATGAAACCCCGAATTTTGAGTCCTAGAAGTCCAGAAGTCAGTGCAGGTGAAAAGAGGATTTTACCCCTGAAGGAAAGGATGTGTGATGGCTAAAATTGGTAAGAGTGGTATGGTAGTTAATTATGGTATAAATTCCCTTTAATCTAAGTCCTTATAGATAGGTAATTTCCTTAGAGATTAAAATCCCTAAAAATATGGGAAGATAATTACAGAATTTAATTCTGATAATTATCTTACTTTAATTAAGCCTTGAAGATAGGGATTATAATCTCATAACCATCTTATATAAATAGAAGCCAACCCCCACAAAAATCATTCATAGAAAACACACAAAAATCGTATAGCCTAAAACCCTAACACCTCTATATATCTGCCAAAATTCGTTGAAAATTTAAACCAGCATAACTCACTCATCGCTTGTCGGATTCCTGCAAATAATAACATATTGGAAAGCTCTCTCCATCCTCTTTCCAACCAACTTAGAGTTTTTGTCAGGAGGTTAGTATTTTTTTCTGATAAGATAAGTCAAAAATCGGCGACGGAATTAGGTTTTTGCCAAATCTTCTTGAACTTCAAAATAGCATAACTCTTTCATCGTTGGTTGTATTCCTGCAAATAACATCTTTTTGGAAAGCTCTCTTCATCCTCTTTCCAACCATATCTGATTTTGTTTTTGGACGTAAATATTTCCTTGTCTAAAGTTAAGTCGAAAATCATCGACGAAATTAGGTTTTTTATTAGATTTCTACAGTTTTTGTCTTTAGTTGATTTCTGTTGTCGTTTCTCATGTTCTTATGATTGCTTAGCATCTATTCATGATGTATGATCATGAATTTCCTTCTTTTAAACTTCTTTAGGCTTATAGTCAAATTGTCCTATGCCCTACTTTTAGTTAATTGGAATGGTAATTCAAGTTGAATCTTGTTAAGTTCTTGGCTATCACATCACACATCCAAGGGGGAGGCACCTACAGCATCTGATCACTAGTTTTAGATAGGTTTGGTGAGTGGAATTGGTAAGAAAATAGGGTATTCAATAGATTATTGAATATGCTTGCTTAGTTTGTTTTCGTCTTTGCTTGGCGATAATATAGGTGGTTCGGAATTACCTAATAAAGGCAAAGAAGTAATTTCTTGTTCAGAGACAAGAGAAGTAGGATCTACGCCTCATCGGTTTCTCCAAAGCTATTATTTTTTTGATATTTTTGACATCTGCCCTTGTTGTATTGCATGTGATTGATTATAGGGTGAGAGTATGAATTTCGGATTGAGATATGGATTTCATAGGCTATATCGAACCCCTGACTTAGATATTGAGTACCTGGGTTGCATATGTTATGTGAATTGAATATGCTGATTGCATTCTGACATGATTGAGGATACCTGTTGTGGCATTATGCTTTATACTTGCCTGTGTGTGCTTGTACAGTTTTGTGTATCAGGATCCTTTTCCGGTGGCCGTTTGGGGTAAGCTTTGATGCTCCTAGCGAGAGGAGAAGTTCTTACTGGTATGGGAGTTGTATGGGTTGCAAAACCCAGCATGCGCGTACTGGATGTCTGGTCCTTGTGTTGCCGGAACCCTGTCTTTGTGTGGCAAGAAGCCCTTATCCTTGTGTGGTTTAGGATGCCCAAGTCTGTGTGTAGCTTGGGAGGACTTGTCCTTGTGTGGCAAGACGACTGAACCTTGTCCTTGTTTGGCAGGAAGCCGTTATCCTTGTGTGGTTTGGGATGCCCAAGTCGGTGTGTGGCTTGGGAAGACTTGTCCTTGTGTGGCAAGACGACTTACTAGGCTTACTAGTTAGCTTGTGTGTTAATCGTTTACCCTTTGTGCAGTAAGCCTTGGAAAATATATGTGGAAGGGGATGGCCTTTCTTCTTCATTTCCGAGAGCAATCTAATGAATTCCACCGACCTGTGTACTTCTGATAATTTCAGAAGTGTTTATAGTTCTCCTTCAACCATAGATTCGGCCTTAACCCCTTTCTGAGTGATTCTTGAATTGCGTGATCCCCTTTAGATGTTTAGGAATAATCTAAATGCGAATTGGGAGATTTGTGTTTAGGGTTTCTGCAGATCTTATGATGCGGCGACTCTACTGAGAATCTTGTAATATCATACTGTTGTTTTTTTACCATTTTTCAGGCTTGGGTACATCCACTGTTCATGGTACCAGTATGTGAGATCAAGGCTGTACGGCGGGCCGATATCGCATCATATTTGCATACTTGATCCTTGTTTACTTTCGCATATAACATGAATGATTGAGCTACTTTCTGGTTAATTTTCAGATCCCTCCTTTGCTTGCTATTTCTGAAATATGTTGGAGGATTTCTTGCTGATTGTTTGGATCTCTATGTGACTTATGTATTATGAACCCAATGATTTAATCTAAAGTGTAATGACCCCAATTCCTAACTATTAATAATTGCTCCGATTAAGGTCATTACCGCCGTGAAACCCAAATAAGCCTAAATGACACCTAAAACCTATTTGAATCTCACCAGGCTAATCATAAATTCCCGATTTTAAGCTTGTTAATCTTATTGCTTATCAACAATTGGAGCATGATATTGGACACATATTCTGGTATCATACGGAGTAAATAAAAACATCAGCGAAAGTCTTAAATTAATTCATTGGGTTCATAACACACAAGTCCCATAAGGATCCAAATAACTTGTAAGAAATCTTTCAACAAGTTTCGGAAATAGCAAACAAAGAAGAGTCTTTAAAAAAAACAAGAAAGTTGCTCATTCATTCATACTATATGCGCAAGTAACAAGTATGCAAATGTGATGCGATATCGCCCCGCCATGCAGCCTTGATCTCACACACTGGTACCATAAACAGTGAATATACCTAATGTAAGACCCCTAATTTTGAGTCCTAGAAGTCAAGAAGCCAGTGCAGGTGAAAAGACGATTTTTCCCCTGAAGGAAAGGATGTTTGATGGCCGAAATTGGTTGAATCTTGTTAAGTTCCTCGCTATCATATCACACATCCAAGGGAGAGGCACCTGCAACGTCTGATCACTGGTTTTCTGATAGGTTTGGTGAGTGGTATTGGTAAGGAAATAGGGTATTCAATTGACTATTGAATATGCATGCTTAGTTTGCTTTTGTCTTTGCCTGGTGATAATTTAGGTGGTTCGGATTTACTTAATAAAGGCAAAGGAGTAGCTTCATGTTCAGAGACAAGAGAGGTAGGATCTACCCCTCATCAGTTTCTCTAGAGGTTCCTGCTCTTTTCTTGATGTTTTTGTTACCTGCCCTTATTGTATTGTTTGCGATTGGATTATAGGGTGAGAATATGAAATGCGGAATGAGATATGAATCTCCTAGGCTATATCGAACCCCTGAGTTAGGAATTGAGTGCCTGGGATGCAATTGTTATGTGAATTGGATAAGTTGATTTTGTTCTGACATGATTGAGGATACCCTGTTGTGGTATTATGCTTTGTACTTGCTTGTGTGTGCTTGTACGTGTCTGTGTGTCAGGATCCTGTTCCGGTGGCCATTCGGGGTAAGCGTTGATGCTCCTAGGGAGAGGAGAGGTTCTTACTGGTATGGGAGTTGTATGGGCGGCAAATCCCAGCAAGTGCACGCTGGAGGTCTGGTCCTTGTGTGGCAGGAACCCTGTCCTTGTGTGTCAGGAAGCCCTGGTAGGTATGTGACCTGGGATGCCCTGGTAGGTATGTGACATGGGATGCCCTGGTAGGTATGTGACCTGGGATGCCCTGGTAGGTATGTGACTAAGGAAGACTTGTCCGTGTGTGGCTAGTCGACTTGTCCTTGCGAGGACAAGAAGAAAGACTTACTGATTAGTTTGCGTGTTAACCATCTACCCTTTGTGCAGTAAGTTTTGGACAACACAGGTGGAAGGGGATGGCCTTTCTTCTTCATTGCCGAGGGCAATGTGATGTGTTTCACCTGCCTGTGTACTTCTGAGCTTTCGGAAGTGTTTGTAGTCCTCCCTCAGCCATAGATTCGGCCCTAACCTCTTTTGATTGGTTTATGAATTGTGTGATCCCCTTTAGTTGTTTAGGAATGATCTTATGTGAATTGGGAGATTTGTGTTTAGGGATTCTGTAGATCTTATGATGCTGTGACCCTACTGAGATTCTTGAAATCTCAAACCGTTGTTTTTACCCTTTTTCAGGCTTAGGTATATTCACTGTTCATAGTACCAGTGTGTGAGATCAAGGCTGCACAGCGGGACGATATCGCATCACATTTGCATACTTGTTACTTGCACATATAACATGAATGATTGGACAACTTTCTGGTTTATTTTAAGCACTCTCTTTTGCTTGCTATTTCCGAAACTTGTTGGAAGATTTCTTGTTGATTATTTGGATTCCTATGGGACTTGTGTGTTATGAACCCAATGATTTAATTTAAGACTTCCGTTGATGTTTTATTTACTCCGTATGATACCAGAACATGTGTCCAATATCATGCTCCAGTTGTTGATAAGCAACAAGATTAACAAGCTTAAAATCGGTAGTTTATGATTAGCCTGGTGAGATTCAAAATTGGTCTTAGGTGTCATTTAGGCTTATTTGGGTTTCACGGTGGTAATGACCTTAATCGGAGCAATTATTAATAGTTAGGAATTGGGGACGTTACAAATTTTGGTAGCGGAGCATGGTTTAGGAAATGTAATTTGTTATATGCTACCAAACTCTTACAAGTTTGGTAGCGGAGCATGGTTTAGGGAATATAATTTTTTATATGCTAACTTATTTGTTGATTTTGGTGATTGCAGGTTAGAACATGGGCACACACTCACTCACTTAGGGGCTAAAACTGAAAGGGAACTGGGGATAACATGGGATTTAAATAATGGAAATAATAATAGCAGTTGTGTTGATTGTTTATCTTTAGTATGCCTTAATATGTTTGAGTGGATGATTAGCTATGTTTCTTGCCATTACCGAATAAATATGCATGTGAGTGATTATGTGTATTGTCGAATATGGATGATGTGTGAGTCTATATTTGCTTGATGTTTGATAATGATTTCTATGAGTGTTGATGGAATTGCCGAGAATACTTTTGCATGTGTATATGTGATTTCCAAAAATTTGTATATTGTTTTTCAGCATATGCGTATCGTCCAATGCATGCCTCTCCACCAGGTACCACTCTTTTACTAGTATTGTATTTAGTATATGTTGAGTAGTAAAGGTGTATTCATATAGTATGGCACGCTCGAGGCAACAAAGGGACCAACGAGGTAGGTTTGAGATTCAGAATGAACAGCAACCTATTGAGCAAGATGAGCCAAATGCACAAAATGAGCAGGAAGGGCAAGCTGAGTCCGAAAACCAACCTGAGACACCAGCCGCACCAGGCATTGACCCTGTTATGGCACAAATCTTAAATGTGTTACAAGGAATTGCTGCAAACCAGCAGCGAATGGAGGCGCAATTTCAGAATGTTCCTGCGCCTGCACCAGAACCTGTTCCTCCACTTGAACCTGTGCAGCCAGCACATTATAAGGAGACAGAGAGACTTCCCGTTATGATTACAAAATTGCTGAAGGAAGCTCGACAACTTGGATGTAAAGATTTCGGTGGTTTAGCTGGAGCCGCAGCCGCTCGTGAGTGGATGGATACCTTATGCCGAGTATCCTTGTTCCTGCGTATCTCGGATGATGACAAGGTTGCCATTGCTACATTCTTACTTGAAGGAGAAGCCCTCGCATGGTGGACAGATGTTAGCTTGCGATTTGGCGATCGTTTGCCAACATGGGAAGAATTCTGGTATGAATTCGACGAGAGATTTTATACGAGATTCCATAAAAGCGAGCAGCGACAAGATTTTTACAAACTTGAACAAGGCACCCGTTCGGTGCTGGAATATGAAAAAGTGTTAAGAGAATTGTCCCGATTTGCACCTGAAGAAGATCGTACACCGTACCAACTTGCGAGACGATTTCAGGATGGGTTGAGCACCGAACTCAAAACCATCGTCGGCACGACACCGGTGCAGAATTTACAAGAACTAATTGTTGCCGCAACTGAGGCTGAAAAGATCGTGTAAACCAAGAAGTCATCCGCAGTCACTAGTGCCGGATCCTATAGGCGAGATTCGAGGTTCAATCGGCGAAGGGGACAATATCCTTTAAGGTCATATCCTCCGAAAATTGATGGCAATGGAAACACCAACCGGAAGAGCTTCTCTAGTTCAAATTCCTATGGATCTTCGTGGAATTTGCAGCAACGACGATGTTACAACTGTGGCGAAATGGGACATGTTCAGAGGGAATGCCCAAAACCAAGGAGAATCATAGGCGTACCAAACTCCAGCCGAAGTGGGAATGTCAACCCCGCCAGACCACCAACACGCACACTAGAAGGACCACCCAACAGATCCACAAGTGAGGCGCAACCAAGACCAACAAGGCTCTTTACTTTGACTGATGCCGAGGCTAGTCCTGATGTGGTGACAGGTACTATTTCAGTTGTTTTTCGAAACGCTAAAGTATTATTTGATCCAGGAGCAAATAGATCATTTGTGAGTCCAAGGATAGCAGTTAGCGCGGATCGTCCTCTATCTCCCTTGACTCCTCCTATTGTGGTTCTAACTCCTTTGGGAGAACAACTGATTTGTGATCTGGTCTACATCGGCTGTGCTATACGTATGGGATCGAATGTAGTTGAAGTGAATCTAATTCCATTAGACATCAGGGAGCTGGATGTGATTTTAGGCATGGATTGTCTGGCAAAATATCAAGCCTGTGTAGAGTGTTTCACCAAGCGGGTTTGGTTCACATTTTCTGATGGTACCGAATACGGTTTTGAAGGCGATAGGCGAGTTGTGCCAACTTGCATGATTTCCTGGCTTAAAGCGAAGCAACTAATCAACAAAGGATGTACAGCGTACCTTGCGCATGTACAGGATATTTCTAAAGAATTCTCAGATCTGAATTCTGTTCCTGTGGTTTGCGAATTTCCAGAAGTATTTCCTGAAGACATAGCCGGACTACCACCATCAAGGGAAGTGGAATTCGGCATTGAACTAATGCCAGGTACGAATCCGATTTCCATTCCCCTGTATCGTATGGCTCCTGCGGAAATGAAGGAACTAAAGACGCAATTGGAAGATTTGCTGGATCGTGGTTTTATTCGACCTAGTGTGTCACCCTGGGGAGCACCTGTTCTGTTCGTGAAAAAGAAAGACGGTTCACTGCGATTGTGCATTGATTATCGGCAGCTGAACCGTGTGACCGTGAAAAATAAATACCCTTTGCCACGCATCGACGATTTGTTTGACCAACTCCAAAGTGCTGCTATGATCTCCAAGATTGATCTCAGATCTAGATACCATCAATTGGTAGTACGTGATGCTGATATTCCGAAGACCGCATTCAGATCGCGATACGGCCACTACGAATTTCTTGTTATGCCATTCGGCTTGACCAATGCACCAGCTGTGTTTATGGACTTGATGAATCGTGTGTTCCATGAATTCCTGGACAGATTTGTGATAGTCTTCATCGACGACATTTTGATTTACTCAATATCGGAAGAGGATCATGCTATGCACTTGCGAATTGTGCTTAAAATCCTGAAGGATCGACGGTTATTCGCAAAGTACTCAAAATGCGAATTCTGGTTATGTGAGGTTAGTTTCCTTGGCCATATTGTTTCCGCCCAAGGTGTGTTTGTTGATCCAAAGAAGATTGAAGCCGTGATTGCTTGGGAACCTCCGCGAAACTGTGTTTGAAATTCGTAGTTTCCTAGGCTTAGCAGGATACTACCGTCGCTTTGTGGAAAATTTTTCATCACTTGTCGGACCATTGACAAAACTGACACGCAAGGGTGAGCCGTTCGTATGGAACAAGAAATGCCAGCAAAGTTTCGACGAGCTAAAGAATCGGTTAGTTTCTGCACCTATCCTTACCTTACCTATTTGCGGAAAGGAGTATGTGGTTTACAGCGACGCGTCAAAATCTGGACTTGGATGTGTATTGATGCAAGATGGGAAAGTCATTGCCTACGCTTCAAGGCAATTGCGACCGTACGAGATGAACTACCCTACACATGACCTGGAACTTGCAGCCGTGGTATTTGCCTTAAAAATATGGCGAAATTATTTATACGGCGAGATGTGTCGAATCTTCACTGATCATAAAAGCCTGAAGTACCTCCTTACACAAAAAGAATTGAATATGAGACAACGAAGATGGGTGGAGTTGATTAAAGACTACGATTTGATCATCGAATATCATCCTGGCAAAGCGAATGTTGTTGCTGATGCCCTGAGCCGAAAGTATCATCCCCCTTCCCCGACAATTTTGGTTTATATGCGCACCTATTACCTACCGATGATGCTGGAATTGAAAACTAATCGTGTGCATCTTGGCACCGATTTTTCTGGTTCGTTGTTGGCACGAATTGAAGTCGCACCTACCCTAATTGAAGAAATCCGGAATCAACAATTAGAGGATCCAAAACTTGCTGAAATTCGGAAGCAACTTGCTGATGGTGTCGATGCCATAGTTCATAATTTCAGAATACGAGATAACGAAGTACTAGTCTTCAGAAACCGCGTATGTGTTCCACAAAATGTTGATATTCGTAACCTTATTCTATCGGAGGCGCATAGTTCGAAGTTTGCTATTCATCCTGGAAGCACCAAGATGTACCGAGATTTGAAGGGGCAGTTTTGGTGGCCAAATATGAAACGTCATATTGCTGAATTCGTTGCCCGATGTCTCGTATGTCAACAAGTAAAGATCGAACATTAAAGACCCGCTGGTCTGCTTCAGTCACTTCCGATTCCAGAATGGAAGTGGGAGCATGTCACAATGGATTTTGTGACCGATTTGCCTAGATCGCAGCGAGGATACAATGCCATTTGGGTGATCGTGGATCGACTGACAAAATCTGCACACTTTCTTCCTATACGTGTGATGGATACACCAGAAAAATTGGCAGTTCGTTACTTGGACGAAATTGTTTGTTTTCATGGAGTACCAGTTTCTATAGTTTCAGATCGTGACCCTCGTTTCACTTCACGATTTTGGGAGAAATTCCAGAATGCACTGGGTTTGAGATTGAATTTCAGTACAGCATTTCATCCCCAGACCGATGGTCAATCAGAAAGGACGATTCAGACACTTGAAGACATGCTACGTGCAAGTGTATTGGACCAGCAAACCGGCTGGGATCGAAGCTTACCATTGGCAGAATTTGCTTACAGCAACAGTTTTCATGTAATCATCGGTATGGCACCCTATGAAGCACTATATGGGAGATGCTGCAGAACCCCCATTTTCTGGAATGAAGTAGGCAAGAGACGCCTAGACAATCCATAATTAATTGATCAAGCAACAGAGCAATTAAGCTTGATTCGACAGAGGTTAAAAGCAGCCCAGGATCGGCAGAAAAACTACGCCGACAATCGACGAAGGGAACTGGAATTTGCGGTAGGAGACAAAATGTTTTTGAAAGTCGCCCCATGGAAAGGAGTCCTTCGTTTTCAGCAGCGAGGTAAGCTAACACCTCGTTACATTGGTCCATATGACATTGTTGAAAGAATCGGCCCTGTTGCATACCGACTTGCACTACCACCAAATATGGAAAGAATTCACAACGTGTTTCATGTTTCAATGCTAAGAAAGTATATGCGAGATCCTGCTCATGTGCTTAAAGAACCGCCAGTTGAAGTTGCTGAAGACCTATCCTATCCCGTACAGCCAGTTGCCATACTAGACCGGTCAGTTCGACAGCTTCGCAGTCGAAACGTGCCTATGGTACGAGTTGTTTGGCGTAATGGCCAAATTGAGGAGCAGTCTTGGGAGACTAAGGAGTCTATGCATGCAAAATTTCCTTACTTGTTTGATTAGGTACTTATATTACAAAATTTCGAGGACGAAATTCTTATAAGGAGGGGAGGATGTAAGACCCCTAATTTTGAGTCCTAAAGTCCAGAAGCTAGTACAGGTGAAAAGACAATTTTGCTCCTGAAGGAAAGAATGTGTGATGGCCGAAATTGGTTGAATCTTGTTAAATTCCTGGCTATCACATCACACATCCAAGGGGGAGGCACCTGTAACGTCTGATCACTGGTTTTCTGATAGGTTTGGTGAGTGGTATTGGTAAGGAAATAGGGTATTCAATTGACTATTGAATATGCATGCTTAGTTTGCTTTTGTCTTTGCCTGGTGATAATTTAGGTGGTTCGGATTTACTTAATAAAGGCAAAGGAGTAGCTTCTTGTTCAGAGACAAGAGAGGTAGGATCTACGCCTCTTCGGTTTCTCCAGAGGCTCCTGCTCTTTTCTTGATGTTTTTGTTACCTGCCCTTATTGTATTGTTTGCGATTGGATTATAGGGTGAGAATATGAAATGCGGAATGAGATATGAATCTCCTAGGCTATATCGAACCCCTGAGTTAGGAATTGAGTGCCTGGGATGCAATTGTTATGTGAATTGGATAAGTTGATTTTGTTCTGACATGATTGAGGATACCCTGTTGTGGTATTATGCTTTGTACTTGCCTGTGTGTGCTTGTACGTGTCTGTGTGTCAGGATCCTATTCCGGTGGCCATTCGGGGTAAGCGTTGATGCTCCTAGGGAGAGGAGAGGTTCTTACTGGTATGGGAGTTGTATAGGCGGCAAATCCCAGCAAGTGCACGCTGGAGGTCTGGTCCTTGTGTGGCCAGAACCCTGTCCTTGTGTGGCAGGAAGCCCTAGTAGGTATGTTGTGAGGACCCGTTCCCGGTAAATGGGAACCTCACCGCCGTGCAACCCCGATCGACCCAACGGGTGGATCAATCGGAACCACACAAGGCTTACTGTAAAATCATTTCCCAATCTGAAAACTTTTCTTTGAAATTGAAGCATGGCACGTTATTATAAAAACTCGGCAAAATCAACAACGGAGTTATTAACCTTCAGCGGAAGTCTTTTATCTCACACATATCAAACCCACGATATATTTCTGTCACACATTTCACATAATATCACACTGTCATTTAAACTTATGCAGTATAAAATTTAGATCTCAGCTTCACACGTTTAGCATACTTATGCACACGTCAAGTGTATACCTACAACACAAATAATGCCGAATGTCCAAAATATGTGGAGTACAATGTCCAGCCCTACGACCAACAATGGAATAGTAACCTGGAAGCTGAACTGCTAGTCTCTCAATTTAGCCTTGAGAAAAATAAAGGGAGGGGTGAGATCAAAGGACCTCAGTGGGAGTACCGCGTCATAAGCACAAACGTGGGAATAAAGGCAATTACTAAATCAGTTTACAAACCAAGTACGTAACACAATTGAGTCTCATGCTCATATATGCACATAACGAAATCCACAATGCACAATGCACAATGCACGATGCGTGATTATCAAAACATTATGCAAAGGCTAGTATGCCCAAAACCTACCGGGGCAGACACAAACCACTTCCGAATGATCCCCGCTAAAGGACCACCTGGAAGCCCCTTGATGGTTTTAATTTAACAGTTACATATGTATTCAAACCCCTACCATCAAGGTTGTTCGAAACTGAATGGAGAAATCAAATCATCAGATTCCATCTCAGTTTCGTAGATACATGCATATAGCATTATGAGAACTGATCGTTTATAGAGTGCACTTGAGTAACCATTCATACAGATATATCCTCCATAACCCTCCAAGGTAAGCAATTGTCCCCTCAGCTGGGATCCCCATATACTTACCTAGCTTGATCAAGCATAGTTCGTCAATTCCAGTAAATTCCTAAGAATTGTTTAGGGAAAACTTGTAATGCATGCTATGTATTTATCCAGTTCCACATCAGGACAATCTCACATTTTTAACAAGTCTCCCTTGTGTTGCCACACACTCAGTTACAAGCGGCAATTCACTCATGGCAACACAATGCACATCGCACAACCATCATGCTTAGTTTTGAACATACATTTAATGCGTTCCAAAGCATGACAAGCATTCATATGAGTCTAACATGATTAATTATCAGAGTACCAGCAATGCCTCTATTCAAATCAAACCATGCAATCCAATTTTAATTAAACAAATCAACCAGTACGCGTATGCAGATGAAACTTAAACTCCCACCTCTTGTCGCGCTGACGACGTACCAGCGACACCTTTGCCTTTCTCAGCTGCCGCAATATCACCTATACACATAAGGCAGTCATAGAACCGTAAGCTAATCTGAATTCGAGTGGTCAGAAACTAAAACTGAAATTGAAACTTAAAGGACCCTCTCACAATTACCACTCATCACTCCTCTGCAATTGAACAATTTAATGTCACTGCTCAAACTCATACCACTCCATAAACTCACATGAGACTTGTTGGAAGATTTCTTGTTGATTATTTGGATTCCTATGAGACTTGTGTGTTATGAACCCAATGATTTAATTTAAGACTTCCGCTGATGTTTTATTTACTCTGTATGATACCAGAACATGTGTCCAATATCATGCTTCAGTTGTTGATAAGCAGCAAGATTAACAAGCTTAAAATCGGTAGTTTATGATTAGCCTGGTGAGATTCAAATTGGTCTTAGGTGTCATTTAGGCTTATTTGGGTTTCACGGTGGTAATGACCTTAATCGGAGCAATTATTAATAGTTAGGAATTGGGGTCGTTACACCTAAGCCTGAAAAATGGTAAACAACAACGGTATGAGATTACAAGAATCTCAGTAGGGTCACAGCATCATAAGATCTGCAGAAACCCTAAACACAAATCTCCCAATTTACAATAGATCAATCCTAAACAACTAAAGGGGATCACTCAATTCCAGAATCAAACGAAAAGGTTAGGGCCGAATCTATGGCTGAGGGAGAACTACAAACACTTCCGAAAGTTCAAAAGTACACAGGCAGGTGAAACACATCAAATTGCTCTCGGCAATGAAGAAGAAAGGCCATTTCCTTCCACCTGTGTTGTCCAAGGCTCACTGCACAATCTAAACATTAAGCCTAGTAAGTCATCTTGTCACTCACGAACAAGTCTTCCCAAGCCACACACGGATTTGGGCACCCCAAACGACACAAGGATAACGGCTTCCTGCCACACAAGGACAGGGTTCCGGCCACACAAGGACCAGACCTCCAGCGAGCTCTTGCTGGGTTTGCCGCCCATACAACTCTCATACAAGTAAGAACCTCTCGACTCCCTAGGAGCATCAACGCTTACCCAAAATGGCCACCGGAATAGGATCCTGACACACAAACACGTACAAACAGACACAGGCAAGTACACAGCATAATACCAAAACAGGCTATCCTCAATCGTGTCAGAACACAATCAGCATATTCAATTCACATAACATATACAACCCAGGCACTCAATACCTAACTCAGGGTTTCGATATAGCCAATGAGATCCATATCTCATTCCGAATTTCATACTCTCACCCTATAATGTAATTGCATGCAATACAACAAGGGCAGGTAACAAAAACATCAAGAAAATTACAGGGGTCTCTGGAGAAACCGATGAGGTATAGATCTTACCTCTCTTGTCTCTGAACAAGAAGCTACTCCTTTGCCTTTACTAATTAAATCTGAACCACCTATAATATCACCAGGCAAAGACGAAAACAAACTAAGCATGCATATTCAATAATTAACTGAATTCCCTATTTCTTTACCAATACTACTCACAAAACCTCTCAGAAAAACCAGTGATCAGACGTTGCAGGTGCCTCTCCCTTGGATGTGTGATGTGATAGCCAAGAACTTAACAAAATTCAACCTGAATTTACCATTCCAATTACCTATGCAAATCTTGTCGCTAAAAGTAGTGCATAGAAAAATTTCGACTTAACCTTAAATAAGGAAATATTTACATCCAAACTGCGAAACATACATGGTTGGAAAGAGGATGGAAATAGCTTTCCAACGAGCTATTATTTTTAAGGAGGTGACAAACGATTAGAAAAGTTATGCTATTTTGAATTTCAAGAAGATTTGGCGAAAACCTAATTCCGCTATCGATTTTCAAGTTCGCCTTAGACAAAGAAATACTGAACTTCTGACAAAAAAAAAACCATGGTTGGAAAGCTTATGAAGAGAGATTATTAACAAGCTATTATTCGCAGAGATATAACAAATAGCGAAAGAGTTATGCTATTCTGAATTTCAAGAAGATTTGGCAGTGCCACCAAATTTCAACTTAACCTTTGAGAAAGAAATACTAACCTCCTAACAAAAAATAAAACGTGGTTAGAAAGAGGATGAAGATATCTTTCCAACATGCTATTATTATCAGAGATCCGACGAACGGTGAGTGAGTTATACAAGTTAAAAGTTTCTGTAAATTATGGCGGCTATAGGGAGGTATAGGATTTTAGGCGCATACGAATTTTGTAAGTTTTCTATGAGGGATTTTTGTGGGGTTGGCTTCCTATTTATAATGAATGATTGTAGAATTATGATTACTACTTTTACTCACTTTATCAAAATAAGATAATTTACCAGATATTTAAACTCTTAAATTATCTTCCCTATTTTTAGGGACTTAATCTCTAAGGCAAGTATCTATCTTTAAGGATGATTTCTAAGGCAATTACCCATCCATAAGGACCTAGATCTAAAGGAATTTAAAACAAAATTAACTACTAAACAAGCTTACCAATTTCGGCCATCACACATCCTTTCCTTCAGGAGCAAAATTGTCTTTTCACCTATACTGGCTTCTGGACTTCTAGGACTCCAAATTCGGGGTCTTACATCCTCCCCTCCTTATAAGAATTTCGTCCTCAAAATTTTTAACATAAGTACCTAATCAAACAAGGAAATTTTGCACGCATAGACTCCTCAGTCTCCCAAGACTGCTCCTCAATTTGGCCATTACGCCAAACAACTCGTACCATAGGCACGCTTCGACTGCGAAGCTGTCGAACTGACCGATCTAGTATGGCAACTGGCTATACGGGATAGGATAGGTCTTCAGCAAGTTCAACTAGCGGGTCTTTAAGCACATAGGCGGGATCTCGCATATACTTTCTTAGCATTGAAATGTGAAATACGTTGTGAATTCTTTACATATTTGGAGGTAGTGCAAGTCGGTATGCAACAGGGCCGATTCTTTCATCAATGTCATATGGACCAATGTAGCGAGGTGCTAACTTACCTCGTTGTTGAAAACATAGGACTCCCTTCCATGGGGAGACTTTCAAAAATACTTTGTCTCCTACTGCAAATTCCAGCTTCCTTCGTCGATTGTCGGCGTAGCCTTTCTGCCGATCCTGAGCTGCTTTTAGCCTTTGTCGAATCAAGTTTAATTGTTCTGTTGCTTGGTCAATTAATTCCGGATTTTCTAGGCGTCTCTCGCCTACTTCATTCCAGGAAATGGGGGTTCTGCAGCGTCTCCCATATAGTGCTTCATAGGGTGCCATACCGATGCTTACATGAAAACTATTATTGTAAGCAAATTCTGCCAATGGCAGGCATCGATCCCAGCCAGTTTGCTGGTCCAATACACTCTCACGTAGCATGTCTTCAAGTGTCTGAATTGTCCTTTCTGATTGACCATCGGTCTGGGGATGAAATGCTATACTGAAATTGAATCTTGAACCCAGTGCATTCTGGAATTTCTCCCAAAATCGTGAACTGAAACGAGGGTCACGATCTGAAATAATAGAAACTGGTACTCCATGCAAACGAACAATCTCATCCAAGTAACAAACTACCAATTTTTCTGGTCTATCTGTCACACGTATAGGATGAAAGTGTGCAGATTTCATCAGTCAATCCACAATCACCCAAATGGCATTGTATCCTCGCTGCGATCTAGGCAAACCGGTCACAAAATCCATTGTGACGTGCTCCCACTTCCATTCTGGAATCGCAAGTGACTGAAGTAGACCAGCGGGATTTTGATGTTCGATCTTTACTTGTTGACATACGAGGCATCGGGCAACGAATTCAGTAGTATGACGTTTCATATTTGGCCACCAATACTGCCCTTTCAAATCTCAGTACATCTTAGTGCTTCAAGGATGAATAGCGAACTTCGAACTATGTGCCTCTGATAGAATAAGGTTACAAATATCAACATTTTGTGAAACACATACCCAGTTTCTGAAGACTAGTACTTCGTCATCTCGTATTTGGAAATCACGAACTATGGCATCAACACCATCAGCAAGTTGCTTCCAAATTTCAGAAAATTTCGGATCCTCTAATTGTTGATTACGGATTTCTTAAATTAAGGTAGGTGCGACTTCAATTCATGCCAACAACGAACCAGAGAAATCAGTGCCAAGATGCACACAATTAGTTTTCAATTCCAACATCATCAGTAGGTAATGGATGCGCATGTAGGCCAAAACTGATGGGGAAGGAGGATGATACTTTCGGCTCAGGGCATCAACAACAACATTCGCCTTTCCAGGATGATATTCGATGATTAAATCGTAGTCTTTAATCAGCTCCACCCATCTTCGTTGTCTCATATTCAATTCTTTTTGTGTAAGGAGGTACTTCAGGCTTTTGTGATCAGTGAAGATTCGACACGTCTCGCCGTATAAATAATGTCGCCATATTTTTAAGGCAAATACCACGGCTACAAGTTACAGGTCTTGTGTATGGTAGTTTATCTCGTGCGGTCGCAATTTCCTTGAAGCGTAGGCAATGACTTTCCCATCTTGCATAAATACACATCCAAGTCCAGATTTTGACGTGTCGCTGTAAACCACATACTCATTTCCGCAAATAGGTAAGGTAAGGATAGGTGCAGAAACTAACCGATTCTTTAGTTCTTCGAAACTTTGCTGGCATTTCTCGTTCCATACGAACGGCTCACCCTTGCATGTCAGTTCTGTCAATGGTCCTGCAAGTGATGAAAAATTTTCCACAAAGCGACGGTAGTATCCTGCTAAGCCTAGGAAATTACGAACTTCGAACTCACTTCGTGGTGGTTCCCAAGCAATCACGGCTTCAATCTTCTTTGGATCAACAAACACACCTTGGACGGAAACAATATGGCCAAGGAAACTAACTTCACGTAACCAGAATTCGCATTTTGAGTACTTTGTGAACAACCATTGATCTTTCAAGATTTTAAGCACAATCCGCAAATGCATAGCATGATCCTCTTCCGATATTGAGTAAATCAGAATGTCATCGATGAAGACTATCACAAATTTGTCCAGGAATTCACGGAACACACGATTCATCAAATCCATAAACAGAGCTGGTGCATTGGTCAAGCCGAATGGTATAACCAGAAATTCATAGTGGCCATATCGTGATCTGAACGCGGTTTTTGGAATATCAGCATCACAAACTCGCAATTGATGATATCCAGATCTGAGATCAATCTTGGAGAACACGGCAGCACCTTGGAGTTGGTCAAACAAATCGTCGAATCGCAAGCTAACAGATGTCTACCATGCGAGGGCTTCTCCTTCAAGTAAGAATGTAGCAATGGAAACCTTGTCATCATCCGAGATACGTAGGAACAAGGATACTCGGCATAAGGTGTCCATCCACTCACGAGCGGCTGCGGCTCCAGCTGATCCACCAAAATCTTTACATCCAAGTTGTCGAGCTTCCTTCAGCAACTTTGTAATCATAACGGGAAGTCTCTCTGTCTCCTTATGATGTGCCGGCTGCACAGGTTCAAGTGGAGGAATAGGTTCTGGTGCAGGCACAGGAGCATTCTGAAATTGCGCCTCCATTCGCTGCTGATTTGCAGCAATTCCTTGTAACACGTTTAAGATTTGTGCCATAACAGGGTCAATGCCTGGTGTGGCTAGTGTCTCAGGTTGGTTTTCAGGCTCAGCTTGCCCTTCCTGCTCCATTTGTGCATTTGGCTCCTCTTGCTTAACAGGTTGCTGTTCAGGCTGAATCTCAAACCTACCCCGTTGGTCCCTTTGTTGCCTCAAGCGTGCCATACTACACGAATACACTTTTACTACTAAACATATACTAAATACAATACTAGTAAAAGGAGTGGTACCTGGTGGAGAGTCATGCATCGGACGATACATATATGCTGGACAACAAAATACAAATTTTCGGAAATCACATGCACACATGTAAAGGTATTCACGACAATTCCACTCATAAATCAAACATCACGCAAACATAGACTCACACATCATCCACATTCCGCAATTCACATCATCAATCACATGCATATATATTCGGTAATGACAAGAAAGACATCTGAAGGCATATGAACAATCAACACATTAGTTTATTATTCCCATCATTAAAACCTTACAACTTAATCCCATTTTAGCCTAAGTTCCCTTTCCGTATTAGCCCCTAAGTGAGTGAGTGTGTGCCCATGTTCTTACCTGAAATCACCAAAATCAACAAATGAGTTAGCATATAAAAAATTATATTCCCTAAACCATGCTCTGCTACCAAACCTATAACGACCCAATTCCTAACTATTAATAACTGCTCCGATTAAGGTTATTACCGCCATGAAACCCAAATAAGCCTAAATGACACCTAAGACCTTTTTGAATCTCACCAGGCTAATCATAAATTCCCGATTTTAAGCTTGTTAATCTTATTTCTTATCAACAATTGGAGCATGATATTGGACACATATTCTGGTATCATACGGAGTAAATAAAAACATCAGTCGAAGTCTTAAAATAATTCATTGGGTTCATAACACACAAGTCCCATAGGGATCCAAATAACCAGCAAGAAATCCTTCAACAAGTTTCGAAAATAGCAAACAAAGAAGGGTACTTAAATTAAACCAGAAAGTTTCCCAATCATTCATGTTATATGCGCAAGTAACAAGAATGCAAATGTGATGCAATATCGCCCTGCCATGTAGCCTTGATCTCACACACTAGTACCACGAACAGTGAATATACCTAAGTCTGAAAAATGGTAAACAATAACAGTATGAGATTACAAGAATCTCAGTAGGGTCACAACATCATAAGATCTGCAGAAACCCTAAACACAAATCTCCCAATTTACATTAGATCAATCCTAAACAACTAAAGGGGATCACGTAATTCCAGAATCTATGGCTGAGGGAGGACTACAAACACCTCTGAAAGTTCAGAAGTACACAGGCAGGTGAAACACATCAAATTGCTCTCGGAAATGAAGAAGAAAGGCTATCCCCTTCCACCTGTGTTGTCCAAGGCTCACTGCACAAAAGGTAGATGGTTAACACCCAAGCTAATCAGTAAGTCTAATAAGTCGTCTTGTCACTCACGGACAGGTCTTCCCAAGCCACACACGGATAAGGTTCCGGCCACACAAGGACCAGACCTCCAGCGAGCTCTTGCTGGGTTTTGCCGCCCATACAACTCCCATACCAGTAAGAACCTCTCCTCTCCCTAAGAGCATCAGTGCTTACCCCGAATGGCCACCAGAATAGGATCCTGACACAAAAACACGTACAAGCACACACAGGCAAGTACACAACATAATTCCAAAACAAGGTATCCTCAATCGTGTCAGAACACAATCAGCATATTCAATTCACATAACATATGCAACCCAGGCACTCAATACCTAACTCAGGGATTCGATATAGCCTATGAGATCCATATCTCATTCCGAATTTCATACTCTCACCCTACAATCCAATTGCATGCAATACAACAAGGGCAGGTAACAAAAACATCAAGAAAATAACAGGGTTCTCTGGAGAAACCGATGAGGTGTAGATTCTACCTCTCTTGTCTCTGAACAAGAAGCTACTTCTTTGCCTTTACTAATTAAATCTGAACCACCTATAGTATCACCAGGCAAAGACGAAAACAAACTAAGCATGCATATTCAATAATCAACTGAATTCCCTATTTCTTACCAATACTACTCACAAAACCTATCAGAAAAACCAGTGATCAGACGTTGCAGGTGCCTTTCCCTTGGATGTGTGATGTGATAGCCAAGAACTTAACAAAATTCAACCTGAATTTACCATTACAATTAACTATGCAAATCTTGTTGCTAAAAGTAGGGCATAGGACAATTTCGACTTAGCTTAACTAAGGAAATATTTACATAAAATGTCACGACCCGGCCCAGCGGGTCCGGACGTGTATGTGCGTGTGATGGATCACAACTGCAACGCTCAGTTGAGCTTTTAACCACAGGGCCCAAAAGATGCATCTTGTTTCAAATGATACCATCACACAACACATATAAGCCCAAGACCTCCCTCGTTCCTTTCCGATGTGGGATTGGGTAACCTGATCCCCCTACAGGCTGGGTCTCACATAAAATTTCGAAACATATATGGTTGGAAAGAGGATGGAAAGAGCTTTCCAACGAGCTATTATTTGTAAGGAGGTGAAAAACGATTAGAAAGTTATGCTATTTTGAATTTCAAGAAGATTTGGCGAAAATCTAATTCCGTCGTCGATTTTCAAGTTAACCTTAGACAAAAAAATACTAACCTTCTGAGAAAAAAAATGATTGGAAATAGCATCAAAATAGTTTTCCAACAAGCTATTATTCGCAGAGATATAACAAACAACGAAAGAGTTATGCTATTCTGAATTTCAAGAAGATTTGGCAGTGCCGTCGAATTTCAAATAGACCTTTGAGAAAGAAATACAAATCTCTTGAAACAAAATCAACACTGGTTAGAAAGAGGATGAAGATATCTTTCCAACAAGCTATTATTTGCAGGGATCCGACGAACGATGAGTGAATTATGCTGGTTTAAGTTTTCTGCAAATTATGGCGGCTATAGGGAGGTATAGGGTTTTAGGCTCATACGAATTTTGTAAGTTTTCTATGAGGGATTTTTTTGAGGTTGGTTTCCTATTTATAATGAATGAGTGTAGAATTATGATTACTATTTTTACTCACTTTATCAAAATAAGATAATTTACCAGATAATTAAACTCTTAAATTATCTTCCCTATTTTTAGGGACTTAATCTCTAAGGCAACTATCTATCTTTAAGGATGATTTCTAAGGTAATTACCCATCCATAAGGACCTAGATCTAAAGGAATTTAAAACAAAATTAACCACTAACCAAGCTTACCAATTTCGGCCATCACACATCCTTTCCTTCAGGGGCAAAATTGTCTTTTCACCTGTACTGGCTTCTGGACTTTTAGGTCTCAAAATTCGGGGTCTTACATAAAGACTTCCACTGATGTTTTATTTACTCCGTATGTTATTAGAATATTTTTCCAATATCATGCTCCAATTGTTGTTAAAAATTGAAATAAACATGCGATAACAATCGGAAGTTAATGGTAAGCCTGGTGAGATTCGCTAAGTCCTAGGTGTCATTTGGGCGTATTTGGGTTTCAAGGCAGTGTTGACCTTAATCGGAGCAAATAGTAATGGTTAGGAATTGAGGTCGTCACAATTCCTTTGCCCTTATTTAATAATTTTGAACCACCTATAGCATCACAAGGGAAAGACAAAACCAAACTAAGCATGCATACTCAATAACCAAGTAAGTACCCTATTTCCTTACCAATTCCACTCACCAAACCTATAAGAAACTAGTGGTCAGATGCCGCAGGTGACTCCTCTTTGGATGTGTGATGCGATAGCCAAGAATTTAACAAGATTCAACCTGAATTACCACCCCAATTCAAGTATATATATTTCAGCACTAAGCGTTGGACACAAGGTAATTTGCGATTTCATGTTAGCAAGGTGTAAGGGTTGCAATTTCATGTTAACAAAGAAGGATTAAGTGTTAATAACTTATACAATCAAAAGAAACAACATCAGAATCAAATAGGTTAATCAATTGATCAAAATAGGCAACAGTAGGCAAGGGTAGGGCATACTGATTTCATGTATAGAAAATATTCAAAGGATGAATTCATGATTTTATAACATGAATGAATGCCAAACAATCATATGAACAGGAGGTATAATAACAGAAATCAATTGAAGACAGAATCACATAATTTTTAAACCTAATCACACCGACATATAATTTAAATTTTGACAAAGAAAAACTAATATTCAGAAACAAATCGAAGGTGATTGGAAAGAGAATGAAGAGAGCTTTCCAAAAAGCTATTATTTGCAAGAATCTGACAATGGACGAGAGAGTTATGCTATTTTGAATTTCAAGTAGATTTTGGCAATTCTATCAAAATACGATTTAACTTTCGACAAAGAAAACCTAACCACAAGAGAATAAACCACATATGGTTGGAAAGACAATGAAGAGAGATTTCCAACAAGCTATTATTTGTTGGAATCTGACAAAGGATGAGAGAGTTATCCTGATTTGAAGTTTCAGCAGATTTCGGCAGAAATTGGGAGGTGTAAGGTTTTTAGGTTTTACGAATTTTGTGTGTTTTATGTATAAGATTTTTATGTGGCTGGCTTCCTATTTATATAAGGTGGTTATTGGATTAAAATCCCTATTTTAAAGATTTAATTAAAGTAAGATAAGTATCAGAATTCAATCTTGTAATTATCTTCCCTTAATTTTAGAGATTTTAATTTCTAAGGTAATTACCAATCTATAAATAACTAGATGAAAGGGAATTAAAACCAAAATTAATTACTGGTCATTTCTTACCAATTTTGGCCATCACACATCTTTTTCTTTAGAGGCAAAATGCTATTTTCACCTGCACTGGCTTCTGGACTTTTAGGACTCAAAATTCGAGGTTTCACAATCCATGATTGCAAAACGCCCGATGATTGTTGCTGAGTATGCATTTGCATGTATCCATGTGTTTTTCAAAATTTGTGTACTTGTGTGCATGTGAATTTTGTTTTTTCACAATATGCATATCGTTCGGTGCACACTTCTCCACCAGCTACCATTTCTTTTCCTAGTGTTTGTATTTGGTTATGTGTTGAGTAACGATCATGTGCTTGTATAGTATGGCAAGGCTGAGTGTACAAAGGGATTAATGGGGTAGGTATAGGGTTCAGGCCGAACAGCAACCTACTGAGCAAGAGGAGCCAAATGCACAAATTCAGTAGGGAGGGCAAGCTGAGCCCGAAAACCACTCTGAGGCACCAACCGCACTAGCTATCGATCTTGTGATGGCACCAATCCTGAATGTGATACAAGGAATTGCTGCAACACAGCAGCGTATAGAGACACGATTTCAGAATGCTCCTGCACCAGTGCTCATGCAAGAATCTATCTATACAGCTGGCTCACCCTTAGGAAGTAGAGAGACTTCCTATCGTTATTACGAAGCTGTTGAAGGAAACTCGCCAACTAGGCTGTAAAGATTTCAATGGTTCAGCCAGAGCTGCAGCAGCTCGTGAATCGATTGACACCTCATGCCGAGTGTCCTTGTTTTTACATATCTTTGATGTTGACAAAGTCGCCATCGCTACATTCCTACTGAAGGGAGAAGCCCTCGTATGGTGGACAGTTGTTAGTTTGCGATTTGTTGATCATTTTCCAACATGGGAGGAATTTTTGTACGAGTTTGACGAAAGGTTCGACACGAGATTCCATAAAAACGAGCAGTGACAAGCTTTCTACAAGCCTAAACAGGACACCTATTCGGTGCTGGAATATGAGAAGGCATTAAGGGAGTTGTCCCGATTTGCACCTGAGGAAGATCGTTCACCATACCAACTTGAGAGATGATTTCAGATGGGTTGAGTACTGAACTCAAAATCATCGATGGGATGACACCGGTGCAGAATTTCCAAGAACTAACTGTTGCTGCAATTGAAGCCGAGAAAATCGTGCAAAGCAGAAAGCCATCCGCAGCAACTGGTGGAAGATCTTAAAAACGAGATTCGAAGTTCAATCGGCGAACAGAACCCTATCGTTTAAGGTCCAATCCTCCAAAAAATAATATCAGTAACAACAAGAAGAACCTTGTTGGTTCGAATTCCATTGGATCTACGTGGAATTCTCAGCAATGTCGATGTTACAATTGTGGCGAGATAGGGAATATTCAAAGGGAACACTCGAAACCCAGGCGTATCACACGCACACCAAATGCAGGCCAAGGTGGGTATGCCAATCCTACAAAACCACCATCACGCGCACCAAGAGGACTGCCAAATAGATCGACGAGGGAGGCTCAACTAAGACCAATGAGGTTATTTCACCTTGACTGATGCCGAGGCTAGTCCTGATGTGATGACAGCTGAATCGTTTGAATGAGAAGGACAAGTACCCTTTGCCGCTCATTGACGACCTGTTTGACCAGTTCCAGGGTGCTGCCGTGTTTTCCAAGATCGACCTAAGATCTGGATACCATTAATTGCGAGTTTGTGATGCTGATATTCCTAAGAACGTGTTCAGATCGCGATATGGCCACTGCAAATTTCTGGTTATGCCATTCGGTTTGACCAATGCACTAGCCGTGTTTATGGACCTAATGAATCTAGTGTTCTGTGAGTTCCTAGACAAATTCATAATAGTCTTCATCAACGTTATTCTAATTTATTCAAAATTAGAAGAGGAGCATGCTAAGCACTTACGAATTGTGCTAAATGTTTTGAGGGATCATCGATTGTTCGCAAAGTACTTTAAGTGTGAATTCTGGTTACGCGAAGTTGAGTCACTTGGCCATATTCTTTTTGCCCAAGGTGTTTTAGTTGATCCAAAGAAGATCAAACTGTGTTTGAAGTTCGAAGTTTCCTTGGCTTAACTAGGTACTAACAATGCTTCATGGAAAATTTTTCATCGCCTGCTAGACCTTTGACGAAATTGACATGCAAAGGAGAGCCATTCATATGGACTGTGTAAGACCCCGAATTTTGAGTCCTAGAAGTCCAGAAGCCAGTGCAGGTGAAAAGACGATTTTGCCCCTAAAGAGAAGGATGTGTGATAGCCGGAATTGGTAAGATTGTTCAGTAAATTAATTTGCTTCTGATTCCTTTTGATTTAGGATCTTATAGATGGGTAATTGTTTTAGGAAACATCCTTTAAGGTAGATAGTTACCTTATTTGATTAAGGAAGGTAATTTAAGAGTTTTGATTATTTGGTAAGTTGTATTGAATTGATAGATTGATTAAAAGTAGTAAACCTAATTCTACACTCATTCAATATAAATAGGAAGCCAACCCCACAAAAGTTTCCCCTAAAACCTTACAAAACTCGTATAGGCTTAAAACCCTATACCTCCCATTAGCCATCAGAATTTGCAGAAACTTTAAACTAGCATAACTCCCTCATAGTTCATTGGATCTCTGCGAATAATAGCTTGCTTGAAAGCTCTCTTCATCCTATTTCCAACCATCTTTTGATTTTCTTCGGGAGGTTAGTATTTCGTTGTCTAATGTTACTTTGAAAATCGGCGGCCGCGTTAGGTTTCAGCCAAATCTTGTTGAATTTCAAAATAGCATAACTTTTTACTCGTTTGTTGGAATCTTGCAAATAATATGTCGTTGGAAAGCTCTTTCCATTCTCTTTCCAAAACTATGTTAATCGCAGCTTGGATGTAAATACTTCGTTGTTTTAGGTTAAGACGAAATCGTGCTATGCCCTACTTTTAGCAATAGGTTTTGCATAGGTAATTGAAATGGTAAATTCAGGTTGAATCTTGATAAGTTCCTGGCTATCACATCACACATCCAAGGGGGAGGCACCTGAAACATCTGATCACTGGTTTTCTGATAGGTTTGGTGAGTGGTACTGGTAAGGAATAGAGTATGCAATTTATTTTTGGATATGCATGCTTAGTGGTTTTATCTTTGTGTGGTGATGATTTAGGTGGTTCAGATTTACTTGATAAAGGCAAAGGAGTAGCTTCTTGTTCAGAGACAAGGGAGGTAGGATCTATGCCTCATCGGTTTCTCCAGAAACCCCCGCTCTTATCTGATGTTTTTGTTATCTGTCTTTGTTGTATTGTTTACGATTGGATTATATGGTGAGAATATGAAATCCAGAATGAGATATGAATCTCCTAGGCTGTATAGAACCCCTGAGTTAGGGATTGAGTGCCTGGGATGCTATTGTTATATGCATTGGATGTGTTGATTATTTCCTGACATAATTGAGAATACCTTGTTGTGGTATTATGTTTTGTACTTGCCTGTGTGTGCTTGTACGTGTTTGTTTGTCAGGATCCTGTTCCGCTGGCCAGGTAGGGTAAGAACCGATGCTCCTAGGGAGAGGAGAGGTTCTTATCGATTTATGGGAGGTGTATGGGTGATGAACCAGCAAGTGCACGCTGGATATCTGTCCTTGGTGGCCGGATCCTTGTCTTGCGAGACAGGAAGCCCACTTCAGTGTGATTTGGGGATGCCCTAGTTGCGACTAAGGGAAGACTTGTTCCATGAGGGGCTAGTCGACTTATCCTTGCGAGGATAAGGTGAAAGGCTTACTGATTAGTTTGTGTGTTAACCATCTACCCTTTGTGCAGTAAGTCTTGGACAACACAGGTGGAAGGGGATGACCTTTCTTCATCGTTGAGTGTGATTTTGTTGTATTTCACCTGCCTGTGTACTTCTGAACTTTCGGAAGTGTAGTCCTCCCTCAGCCATGATCTCGGCCTTAACCTCTTTATGTTTATTGTTGACTTGCGTGATCCCTTTAGTTATTTAGGGAATGATCTTATGTGAATTCGGGAGATTTGTGTTTAGGGAATTCTGTAGATCTTATGATGCTGCGACCCTACTGAGATTCTTGTAATCTCATCCTGTTGTTTTTTACCATTTTTCAGGCTTAGGTACACCCTCTGTTCGTGGTACCGGTGTGTGAGATCAAGGCTTCATGGCGGGGCGATATCGCATCATAAACACTTACCTGTTACATGCGCAAATAACTTGAAAGATTGGATGATGTTCTGGTTTATTTTTGAGCATTCGTTTGGCTTTCTATATCCGGAAATTGTTGATGAATTGCTTGCTGGTTATTTGGATCCCTATGGGACTTGTGTGTTATGAACCCAATGGATTGATTTAAGACTTCCGCTGATGATTTTATTTACTTCGTATGTTACCAGAATATGTGTCCAATAGCATGCTCCAATTGATTGATAAGCAACAAAATAAATAAGCTTAAAATCGGTATCCTAGGAATAGCCTTGTGAAATTCTAATAGATCTTAGGTGTCGCTGAGACTTATTTGGGTTTCACGGCGGTAATGACCTTAATAGGAGCAATTAATAATGGTTTAGGAATTAGGGTCGTTACAAGTGTGGTAGCGGAGCATGGTTTAGTTTGATAACTTGTTATTTGCTGACTTATTTGTTGATGTGTTAATTGATCTTTAGTATGCCTTAATGTGTTTGAGTGGATGAGTAGCTATGTTTCTTGTCATTACAAAATTAATATGTATATGCGTGATTATGTGCGTTGCCGGATGAGGTGTGCTTGATGTTTGCTATGTTGTTTGTTAATTTCCGAATGTGCATAGCATATGTGCATATGATTTTCGAAACTTGTATAATGTTTTCCAGCATATGCGTATCGTCCGGTGCATGCCTCTCCACCAGGTACCACTCCTATTCCTAGTATTGTGTTTAGTGTTTGTTTGAGTAACAAAGGTACACTTGTGTAGTATGGCACGCTCGAGGCAACAAAGGGACCAACGGGGTAGGTTTGAAATTCGGAATGAACAGCAACCTGTTGAGCCGAATGCACAAAATGAGCAGGAAGAGCAAGCTGAGTCTGGAAACCAACCTGAGACACCAGTCGCACCAGGCATTGACCCTGTTATGGCACAAATCTTAAACGTGTTACAAGGAATTGCTGCAAATCAGCAGCGAATGGAGGCGCAATTTCAGAATGCTCCTGCGCCTACACCAGGACCTATTCCTCCACTTGAACCTGTACAAGAACCTGTACAGCCGGCACAACAGAAGGAGACAGAGAGACTTGCCGTCATGATTACAAAATTGCTGAAGGAAGCTCGATAACTTGGATGTAAAGATTTCGGTGGTTCAGCTGGAGCCGCAGCCGCTCGGGAGTGGATGGATACCTTATGCCGAGTATCCTTGTTCCTGCGGATCTCTGATGACAACAAGGTTGCCATTGCTACATTCTTACTTGAGGGAGAAGCCCTCGCTTGGTGGACATCTGTGAGCTTGCGATTCGGCGATCGCTTGCTGACGTGGGAAGAATTCCGGTATGAATTTGACGAAAGATTTTATACGAGATTCCATAAAAGTGAGCAGCGGCAGGCATTTTATAAACTGGAACAAGGCACCCGTTCGGTGCTGGAATATGAGAAGGTGTTGAGGGAGTTGTCCCGTTTTGCACCTGAAGAAGATCGTACACCGTACCAGCTGGCGAGACGATTTCAGGATGGGTTGAGTGTTGAACTCAAAACCATCGTCGGTACGACACCAGTGCAGAATTTGCAAGAACTAATAACTGCCGCAACCGAAGCTGAAAAGATCGTGCAAATCAGGAAGCCACCCGCAGCTACTAGTGGCGGATCCTATAGGCATGATTCAAGGTTCAATCGAAGAAGGGGATCCTATCCCTTACGGTCTCATCCTCCACGGACCAGTGACAATGGGAGCACCAACAGGAGGAACTTTTCTGGTTCCAATTATACTGGATTGTCATGGCAGAATCCGCAACGGCAATGCTACAACTGTGGCGAGAAGGGTCATGTTCGGGCCGCATGCCCAAAACGGCTAATTCCAGGGGTACCTAACACCAGCCAAGGTGGGAATGTCAACCCCGCTAGACCACCAGCACGCGCACCTGGAGGGCCACCAAACGGATCATCAAGTGAGGCGCAACCAAGACCAACAAGGCTCTTCACTTTGACTGATGCCGAGGCTAGTCCTGATGTTGTGACAGGTACTATTTCAGTCTTTTCTCAAAACGCTAAAGTTTTATTTGATCCAGGAGCAAATAGATCGTTCGTGAGTCGAAGGATAGCACTTAGCGCAGATCGTCCTCTATCTCCCTTGACTCCTCCTATTGCGGTTCTAACTCCTTTGGGAGAGCAACTGATTTGTGATCTGGTCTATATTGGCTGTGCTATACGTATGGGATCGAATGTGTTTGAAGTGGATCTAATTCCACTAGACATCAAGGAGCTGGATGTGATTTTAGGCATGGATTGTCTGGCAAAGTATCAAGCCCGTGTGGAGTGTTTCACCAAGCGGGTGTGGTTCACATTTTCTGATGGTACCGAATATTGTTTTGAAGGCGATAGGCGAGTTGTGCCAACTTGCATGATTTCCTGGCTTAAGGCAGAGCGATTGATCAACAAAGGATGTACAGCGTACCTTGCGCATGTACAGGATATTTCTAAAGAATCTTCAGATCTGAATTCTGTTCCTGTGGTTTGTGAATTTCCGGAAGTATTTCCAGAAGACATAGCCGGATTGCCACCAGCAAGGGAAGTAGAATTCGGCATTGAGCTTGTGCCAGGTACAAATCTGATTTCCATTCCTCCGTATCGTATGGCTCCTGCGGAAATGAAGGAACTAAAGATGCAGTTGGAAGATTTGCTGGATCGTGGCTTTATTCGACCTAGTGTGTCACCCTGGGGAGCACCTGTGTTGTTCGTGAAAAAGAAAGATGGTTCGCTGCGATTGTGCATTGACTATCGACAGCTGAACCGCGTGACCGTGAAGAACAAATATCCCTTGCCGCGCATTGATGATTTATTTGACCAACTCCAAGGTGCAGCGGTATTCTCCAAGATTGATCTCAGATCTGGATACCATCAATTGCGAGTTCGTGATGCTGATGTCCCGAAGACCGCATTCAGATCGCGATATGGCCACTATGAATTTCTGGTTATGCCATTCGGCTTGACCAATGCACCAGCTGTATTTATGGATTTGATGAATCGTGTGTTCCGCGAATTCCTGGATAAATTTGTGATTGTCTTCATCGACGACATTCTGATTTACTCAAAGTCAGAAGAAGATCATGTTATGCACTTGCGGCTTGTGCTTCAAATTCTGAAGGACCGGCGATTGTTTGCCAAATACTCAAATGCGAATTCTGGTTACGTGAGGTTAGTTTCCTTGGCCATATTGTTTCTGCACAAGGTGTGTTTGTTGATCCAAGGAAGATTGAAGCCGTGACTGCTTGGGAACCTCCGCGAAGTGTGTTCGAAGTTCGTAGTTTCCTTGGTTTAGCAGGTTAGTACCGTCGCTTTGTGGAAAATTTTTCAGCACTTGCCGGACCATTGATAAAATTGACACGCAAGGGTGAGCCGTTCGTATGGAATGAAAAGTGCCAGCAAAGTTTCGACGAGTTAAAGAATCGGTTAGTTTCTGCACCTATCCTTACCTTACCTATTTGCGGAAAGGAATATGTGGTTTACAGCGACGCGTCGAAATCCGGACTTGGATGTGTATTGATGCAAGATGGGAAAGTCATTGCCTACGGTTCAAGGCAATTGCGACCGCATGAGATGAACTACCCTACACATGATCTAGAACTCGCAGCCGTGGTCTTTGCTTTAAGAATACGGCGACATTATTTATACGGCGAGACGTGTCGAATCTTTACTGATCACAAAAGCCTGAAGTACCTTCTTACACAGAAAGAGTTGAATATGAGACAACGAAGATGGATGGAACTAATTAAGGACTATGATTTGATCATCGAATATCATCCTGGAAAGGCGAATGTTGTGGCTGATGCCCTTAGCCGAAAGTGTCATCCTTTTTCCCCAACAATTCTGGCTTATATGCGCAATCATTATCTTCCAATGATGTTGGAATTGAAAACTAATCGTGTGCATCTTGGCACCGATTTCTCTGGTTCGTTGCTAGCACGGATTGAAGTCGCACCTACCATAATTGAGGAGATCCGGAATCAACAGTTGGAGGATCCGAAGCTTGCTGAAATTCGGAAGCAACTTGCTGATGGTGTTGATGCTATAGTTCGTGATTTCAGAATACGAGATGATGAAGTTCTAGTCTTCAGAAACCGGGTATGTGTTCCACAAAATATTGATCTTCGTAATCTTATTCTATCAGAGGTGCATAGTTCGAAGTTTGCTATTCATCCTGGAAGCACAAAGATGTACCGAGATTTGAAGGGCCAGTATTGGTGGCCTAACATGAAGCGACATATTGCTGAATTTGTTGCTCGATGCCTCGTATGTCAACAAGTAAAGATTGAACATCAAAGACCTGCTGGTTTACTTCAATCGCTTCCGATTCCAGAATGGAAGTGGGAGCACATTACAATGGATTTTGTTACCGGTTTTCCTAGATCACAGCGAGGATACAATTCCATTTGGGTGATCGTGGATCGACTGACGAAATCTGCACACTTTCTTCCTATACGTGTGACAGATACACCAGAAAAATTCGTTATTCGTTACTTGGACGAGATTGTTCGTTTGCATGGAGTACCAGTTTCTATTGTTTCAGATCGTGACCCTCGTTTCACTTCACGATTCTGGGAGAAATTCCAGAATGCACTGGGTTCGAGATTGAAGTTCAGTACAGCATTTCATCCCCAAACCGATGGTCAATCAGAAAGGACAATTCAGACACTTGAAGATATGCTACGTGCGAGTGTATTAGACCAGCAAACCGGCTGGGATCAAAGCTTACCATTGGCGGAATTTGCTTACAATAATAGCTTTCATGTAAGCATCGGTATGGCACCTTATGAAGCACTTTATGGGAGACGTTGCAGAACTCCTATTTGCTGGAATGAAGTAGGCGAGAGACGCCTAGACAATCCAGAATTAATTGACCAAGCAACAGAACAATTGAGCTTGATTCGACAAAGGTTAAAAGCAGCACAAGATCGGCAGAAAAGCTATGCCAACAATCGACGAAGGGATTTGGAATTTGCGGTAGGAGACAAAATGTTTTTGAAAGTCGCCCCACGGAAAGGAGTCCTTCGTTTTCAGCAGCGAGGTAAGCTAACACCTCGCTACATTGGTCCTTACGACATTGTAGAAAGAATCAGCCCTGTTGCATACCGACTTGCACTACCTCCGAATATGGAAAGGATACACAATGTATTTCACGTTTCAATGCTAAGAAAGTATATATGAGACCCTTCTCATGTGCTTAAGGAACCGCCAGTAGAAGTTGAAGAAGACCTATCCTATCCCGTATAGCCAGTTGCCATACTAGACCGGTCAGTTCGACAGCTTCGCAGTCGAAGCGTACCTATGGTACGAGTTGTTTGGCGTAATGGCCAAATTGAGGAGCAGTCTTGGGAGACTGAGGAGTCTATGCATGCAAAATATCCTTACTTGTTTGATTAGGTACTAATGTTTAAATTTCGAGGACGAAATTCTTATAAGGAGGGGAGGATGTAAGACCCCGAATTTTGAGTCCTAGAAGTCCAGAAGCCAGTGCAGGTGAAAAGACGATTTTGCCCCTGAAGAGAAGGATGTGTGATAGCCGAATTGGTAAGATTGTTCAGTAAATTAATTTGCTTCTGATTCCTTTTGATTTAGGATCTTATAGATGGGTAATTGTTTTAGGAAACATCCTTTAAGGTAGATAGTTACCTTATTTGATTAAGGAAGGTAATTTAAGAGTTTTGATTATTTGGTAAGTTGTATTGAATTGATAGATTGATTAAAAGTAGTAAACCTAATTCTACACTCATTCAATATAAATAGGAAGCCAACCCCACAAAAGTTTCCCCTAAAACCTTACAAAACTCGTATAGGCTTAAAACCCTATACCTCCCATTAGCCGTCAGAATTTGCAGAAACTTTAAACTAGCATAACTCCCTCATAGTTCATTGGATCTCTGCGAATAATAGCTTGCTTGAAAGCTCTCTTCATCCTCTTTCCAACCATCTTTTTATTTTCTTCGGGAGGTTAGTATTTCGTTGTCTAATGTTACTTTGAAAATCGGCGGCCGCGTTAGGTTTCCGCCAAATCTTCTTGAATTTCAAAATAGCATAACTTTTTACTCGTTTGTTGGAATCTTGCAAATAATATGTCGTTGGAAAGCTATTTCCATTCTGTTTCCAAAACTATGTTAATCGTAGCTTGGATGTAAATACTTCGTTGTTTTAGGTTAAGACGAAATCGTGTTATGCCCTACTTTTAGCAATAGGTTTTGCTTAGTTAATTGGAATGGTAAATTCAGGTTGAATCTTGATAAGTTCCTGGCTATCACATCACACATCCAAGGGGGAGGCACCTGCAACATCTGATCACTGGTTTTCTGATAGGTTTGGTGAGTGGTACAGGTAAGGAATAGAGTATGCAATTTATTTTTGGATATGCATGCTTAGTGGTTTTATCTTTGTGTGGTGATGATTTAGGTGGTTCAGATTTACTTGATAAAGGGAAAGGAGTAGCTTCTTGTTCAGAGACAAGGGAGGTAGGATCTATGCCTCATCGGTTTCTCCAGAAACCCCTGCTCTTATCTGATGTTTTTGTTATCTATCTTTGTTGTATTGTTTACGATTGGATTATATAGTGAGAATATGAAATCCGGAATGAGATATGAATCTCCTAGGCTGTATAGAACCCCTGAGTTAGGGATTGAGTGCCTGGGATGCTATTGTTATATGCATTGGATGTGTTTATTATTTCCTGACATGATTGAGAATACCTTGTTGTGGTATTATGTTTTGTACTTGCCTGTGTGTGCTTGTACGTGTTTGTTTGTCAGGATCCTGTTCCGCTGGCTAGGTAGGGTAAGAACCGATGCTCCTAGGGAGAGGAGAGGTTCTTATCGATTTATGGGAGGTGTATGGGTGATGAACCAGCAAGTGCACGCTGGGTATCTGTCCTTGGTGGCCGGATCCTTGTCTTGCGAGACAGGAAGCCCACTTAGTGTGATTTGGGGATGCCCTAGTTGCGACTAAGGGAAGACTTGTTCCATGAGGGGCTAGTCGACTTATCCTTGCGAGGATAAGGTGAAAGGCTTACTGATTAGTTTGTGTGTTAACCATCTACCCTTTGTGCAGTAAGTCTTGGACAACACAGGTGGAAGGGGATGGCCTTTCTTCATCGTTGAGTGTGATTTTGTTGTATTTCACCTGCCTGTGTACTTCTGAACTTTCGGAAGTGTAGTCCTCCCTCAGCCATGATCTCGGCCTTAACCTCTTTATGTTTATTGTTGACTTGCGTGATCCCTTTAGTTATTTAGGGAATGATCTTATGTGAATTCGGGAGATTTGTGTTTAGGGAATCTGTAGATCTTATGATGTTGCGACCCTACTGAGATTCTTGTAATCTCATCCTGTTGTTTTTTACCATTTTTCAGGCTTAGGTACACCCTCTGTTCGTGGTACCGGTGTGTGAGATCAAGGCTGCATGGCGGGGCGATATCGCATCATAAACACTTACCTGTTACATGCGCAAATAACTTGAAAGATTGGATGATGTTCTGGTTTATTTTTGAGCATTCGTTTGGCTTGCTATATCCGGAAATTGTTGATGAATTGCTTGCTGGTTATTTGGATCCCTATGGGACTTGTGTGTTATGAACCCAATGGATTGATTTAAGACTTCCGCTGATGATTTTATTTACTCCGTATGTTACCAGAATATGTGTCCAATAGCATGCTCCAATTGATTGACAAGCAACAAAATAAATAAGCTTAAAATCGGTATCCTAGGAATAGCCTTGTGAAATTCTAATAGATCTTAGGTGTCGCTGAGACTTATTTGGGTTTCACGGCGGTAATGACCTTAATAGGAGCAATTAATAATGGTTTAGGAATTAGGGTCGTTACAGACTGAGAAGTGCCAGCAAAGTTTTGATGAACTGAAAAACCGTTTAGTTTTTGCATCTATTCTTACCTTACCTATTGGCGGAAAGGAGTGTGTGGTTTATAGCGATGAATCGAAATCCGGACTTGGATGGGTATTGATGCAAGATGGGAAAGTCGTTGCCTATGCTTCCTGACAATTGCGACCACAGGAAAGCAGTTATTCTATGCATGACTTGGAACTTGCAGCTGTGGTGTTTGCATTGAAGATATGACGACATTACTTATACGAATCTTCACCGATCACAAAAGCTTGAAATACCTCCTTATACAGACAAACTTGAATATGAGACAATGAAGATGGATGGAGCTGATTAAGGACTACGATCTAATCATCGAATATCATTTTGGAAAAGAAAATGTAGTTGCTGATGCCTTAAACTGAAAATTTCATCCTCTTTCTTCATTAATTTTTGCTTACATGTGCACCCAATACATGCCAATGTTGCTGGATTTGAAAGCTACCCGTGTGAATCTTGCAACTGATTTTTCTGGTTCATTGTTAGCACAAATCGAAGTAATCCCTATCTTGATTGAGGAGATTTGGAATCAGCAATAAAAAGATCCAAAATTTGTTGAAATTCGGAAGCAATTATCTGATGGTGTTGATGTCGTAGCTCGCGATTTCAGAGTATGAGATGACGACGTCCTTGTCTTCAGAAATCGNTTTAGGGAATGATCTTATGTGAATTCGGGAGATTTGTGTTTAGGGATTCTGTAGATCTTATGATGCTGCGACCCTACTGAGATTCTTGTAATCTCATCCTGTTGTTTTTACCATTTTTCAGGCTTAGGTACACCCTCTGTTCGTGGTACCGGTGTGTGAGATCAAGGCTGCATGGCGGGGCGATATCGCATCATAAACACTTACCTGTTACATGCGCAAATAACTTGAAAGATTGGATGATGTTCTGGTTTATTTTTGAGCATTCGTTTGGCTTGCTATTTCCGGAAATTGTTGATGAATTGCTTGCTGGTTATTTGGATCCCTATGGGACTTGTGTGTTATGAACCCAATGGATTGATTTAAGACTTCCGCTGATGATTTTATTTACTCCGTATGTTACCAGAATATGTGTCCAATAGCATGCTCCAATTGATTGATAAGCAACAAAATAAATAAGCTTAAAATCGGTATCATATGAGTAGCCTTGTGAAATTCTAATAGATCTTAGGTGTCGCTGAGACTTATTTGGGTTTCACGGCGGTAATGACCTTAATAGGAGCAATTAATAATGGTTTAGGAATTAGGAACGTTACAAAAGATCCTCAATCAAATCACAATACAAATCAAAGATCAATCCTCAAAGTCATAACCGAATCAGGAACCTATTTTCCTATTAATTTCCGAGATTCCCTATCATTATAATCTCACATTCCGCAAACATATAACCAAGATAGGCAATCGAATTCACTCATATTCAAACAATCAAATAATAAGGTAACCAATGGAACCGTTGAGGCATAGATCCTACCTCTCACATGTCTGAATCAGATGCAAACCTTTTCCTTTCCTATAAAATCAGAATCTCCTAATTAATTACAAAGAAAAGACCACACAATACTAAGCCACAAGACTACTTAATTAAAAACCAAAGGCAGTGGGAATATTTACCAATTAACTTACAAAAATCCAGCGATCCGGATGCAGCAATATCTTTCCCCTGAATGCGTGTTGTGATGGCCAATTACTTTGTAAGAAGAATCAACTTGCTTATTCACCTTAATTCAATATACAAATTTCGGCAACACCTTAAGGTTTATAGGGAAACTTGTGATTTCAACATTAGAGAGGTTAGGGGTTGTCATTTTATGAAATTTATAAAGGAATAGGTGTTTATAACATGTACAATCAAAAGAAACAAGATCAAAATCCAATAGATTAATCAATTGATCAAGTTAGGCATCGATAGAGTAAAGGTAGGGCATACTGATTTTATGAATAAGGAAGATTCAAAAGATGAATTCATGATTTTACATCATGAATGGATGATAAACAATCATACGAACAAGACAAACAATAACAGAAATCAATTGAAGGCAGAATCACACAATTTTGAAAGCTAATCCTATCAAATTTCAACCTAAATTACTACAAAGAAAAAATAACCTTCAGAAGAAAAAACCAAAATAGATGGATATCGAATGGAAAGAGCTTTCCAAAAAGTTATTATTCACAAGAATCTAACAAAGGATGAGAGAGTTATGTTATTTCGAAATTCAAGCAGTTTTTTACAAATTTGCCAAAATACGATTTAACTTTTAACAAAGAGAAATTAACCTCCAGATAAAAAACCCAAGACTTTTTTAAAGAGGATGAAGATTTCTTTCCATCAAGCTATTATTCATAAGAATTCAACAAAGGATGAGAGAGTTATGCCATTTTGGAGTTCAAGCAGATTTTGTCAGTTCTGTCAAAGTACGATCTAACTTTAACAAAGAAAAAATAATCTCTAAATAAAAAATCAAGAGTTTTGAAAAGAGGATGAAGAGAGCTTTCCAACAAGCTATTATTTGCAAGAATCTGACAAAGGATGAGAGAGTTATGCTATTTTGAAGTTCAAGCAGATTTTGACAATTCCGCCAAAATACAATTTAATTTTTAACAAAGAAAAGCTAACCTCGAGATGAAAAACCCAAGATGGTTTGAAATAGGATAAAAAGAGCTTTCCAACAAGCTATTATTCGCAAGAATCCGACAAAGGATAAGAGAGTTATGCTATTTTGAAGTTCAAGCAGTTTCGGCTAGAGTTTTGGCAAAAATCGAAATTTGAGAGAAATGAGATAAATTACGAAATTTCTATGTGGGATAGGTTGGTCACTCTTTTATAGGTGTCTAAGGAGGTTTAGCTAAGTGATAAATCCCTACTTTTAAGCCTAAAAAGATAATTAAAGGATAATTCTATTAGATTAGATGGATAGTTCTATTTAAAAGGATAAATCTATTAAAAGAGATATTCTATTTAAAAGGAAGAATTATCTAATATCTTAGATAATAAGTGATAAAACTAAGGATAATTAATATAAACATATCAGAAATAAAATAAAAAATATCTGGCAGCAACCATTTTACGCCATCACGCATCCATTTCTCCAGGGCAAGATAGTCATTTCAACTGCATCGGCTACTGGACTTCCTGGATATCTAAACTAGGAAGGGTCGGGGTCTCACATCCAACACCTAAAAAAAATTCTAAGTGTTAGGTCGGGCTGGTTATTTATACCTCAGACCTAAAATCTTTAAAAAACCCGAACAAATTATTTTAAAATTCTGATATGCCCCGAGTTGGCTAAAATGGGTTTTAAAATCAATAATCATAAAAAATGGGTTAAAATAATTAAGTGAGCTAAGAAATGGGTAAATGGACTCGTAAAATATTAAACGGGCTCAAAACAGATTTTTCAGTCCAAAGGTCCACGGCTACTCAAAACGGAACCGGCCTATATTGACTTCCACTAACTCAAACCTCGACACTTGACCTAGATCATTAGTTAAGACACCTAAACGCACACGTAGGCTTTCTATAACTGTGTCCACCTTAATGGTCAACTCTGGGTCAATGGTTAACTCTCGGTCAAACAGTCAATTCTCAGGTCAAATAGTCAATTCTCAGGTCAAACAGTCAAAATCGAACACTCTCACTGAATGGTCTCACTAACTGGCACTCGAAGGGATGAGATCTCACATCTTAGATAAACCTATTTAAGGTATTTAAATGTGCTACAAGTATATGTACTTTGGATCTTGAGAGGTATTTTGAGTATATACACTATACATAATATTTTTGTACTCAACAGACGTACAAGCAAAACTATGTATGAGATATCTGTAATCCCCTTCCCAAACTCATTAGTTCCTTTTATGAGATCATCAAAAATAAGTCTCAATTTGACCTTCTTGATATGATGCCATCTTAGTTCAAGATTAGTCCATGCTTTCGAAGTGGCTCCTTGTCTGCAATGCTAGGTGCTTTATGTTTGTTATGAATGTGGGGGCAATTGTGACTCATCTGGATCAAATACTCAGAGTTAAAGTGAATAAATAAAAATATTTTGTGACATTGACCTTGTACTTATTTCTTTTCAATCATTTCATATTCTTCATCATGTCCATTTACAACAACCAAGAAAAGAACATTAATTATTTGAAGAAATCAAAACATATTCAACATATTGCATAAAAATAAAAGATAATTTAGTAAGGGAATATGTGTACATTATGTTGGCAACACTCAATATCTGCAACCTTATATTTATTGTATAACACCCATATGTTATCCTATTTGTGTCTCACCCAAGTAAATCCCAAGATAGACTTGTTATTATGGCCGAACAATTTTTTGTCAAACACTCCCACCTTAATATCTGTACAATCAGGCTTTAAAGGTGTATAGTCATAATACATTCCACAATACAAAATACACCTAGAACATGAGATACATAGTTTGTTCCATAACTTGTGTTTTATAGAATATGGGACTTACACAAAAAATATACTCTTCCGAATAAGGATGCTATTGACTAGTGCAAATCACAATATATTCTCATACTCCTATAGCTCTCTTATGCACAATATCTCTCAAAACTTGTGTTATGATATTAAAGTTTTCTCAATAACAAGTTCTCTCTAAGACCCATAGACAATATCATTTTTTTTTATGGAGTTAAAGGTACCACACACAGGTGAAAATGACAGAACTCCGTAATCCCATCATATTTACTCCCGCCTAGCTCATCTATAACATCTCTTCCATATAAATATCGTAATAATAAAATCATATTCTATTTCACATAATTTCCAACAATCATTGATAATAATTTTATATTAACTCAAAAGATGTAAAACCAGAACCCACTTGAATAAAAAGACATAGCAAGAGTGATTGCAATAATGTAGGTTTATTTCAAATATTTGTTACCACAAATGTTAATATTCTCTCTTCACCACAACAAGTTATTTTTTGGGTTGCACAAATTTTTGTTGTAGAAACTCTTTGTCTCATTCTTTGAAAATCTCAGATTCTTCCCTCCGTAGATGACAGTGATGTAGATGATAGAAAGACAAAAGTTAAAAACTAAATATCAGAATGAGAACCTGAAGGAGAGACGACCGAGGTAGGAGAGAGGAGTTTGAGTGGTGTAGAGTTAACAGATTTCACCCTGGATAAGGTGAAGTTGATTAAAGAGAGTTTGAAAGTGGCCCATGATTGCCAAAAGAGTTATGCAGATAATAGGCATAGGCCTTTGGAGTTTGTAGTCAAAGATAGAGTCCTTCTAAAGATAGCACCTTGGAAGGGGGTGATATACTTTAGGCAAAGGGGTAAATTAGGACCTCGGTATATTGGCTCTTTTGAGGTGACAGTGAGGATAGGTTTGTAGCTTACCATTTGAGATTGCCTCCGAAATTTGAGAGGATACATGATATATTCCATGTATCTGTGTATAGAAGATATATCCTAGATACCAGTTATGTCTTGGAGACGCTTCTTATAGAGATAGCTAAGGATTTATCTTAGGTGGGACGATATTGTTTTGGCTATCAGATGCCGTTTTGGCTAGTAGTCTATATAAAAGCAAATTTTTTATCTTTTTCCTCCCTCTCTCCTTTCCTCTCTCTCTCCCCGAGCCCTCTCCTCCTCCTACAAACCAGATGATGCAACAGCCATGTCTGACCACCGTTCGTCACACCGCTGGTCTCGATCAACTATCTTCCTGTGCAGTAACTATTCCCCACCTGAACTGTCGTGATTGGACACCAGACACATCCTACGAAAGCTCAGAAAGTGGTAGGTTTTTCCTCTCAGAAAAAAACCCTGATTCTAGCCTATTTTAATGAGATATCACCAATTCAATTACAGATTCATGTTTCCGAGGAATAGAGCTTTCTAATGATTTGTGGATCATTGAAAATGGTTGTGTTTTGTATAGACTTGGGAATTTCCAGTTTCGTCCTCTTGTTCGGCCTCGCAGCGGCATCCTCCACCATTGCCTAGCCAATACTACAGACACTTCCCAAAACACAAAAATTCCCCGTTTGGTTTTTGGATATTCAGAATGCATTGGTGTTGTCTGTTTGATGATATGACTTATGGTTTATGAATTTATGGCTTTAAAAGATTTTCTCAAAAAACTTGTTTTCACAAATAAAAATAAATAATAATCTTTAAAATAATACTGCAAAGTAAAAATGATAATTTGAGGACATAATAATCTAATTTTTGATTTTATATGTCTTTTTAGAAAATAAGTAATTGTCTAATTTTGCGTTTAGTAATATATAAGTATATCTGCTAAATTGATTGTGTTAGTTGTATAGTCAGTAATTGTATGTTTAGTGTTTTACGCAGGTGTGTGACCTGTGTTTGTGTGGATTGTGGATTTGACCTCTTACTATACTTGCTGGTTGGATTGTACTGTGGCTACCTGTAGGTGAGAGGAGACCTCACACTCTACTTGAGTGTATGATTGAGATTTATAAATTTTCAGAAAAATGAATGGTAAATCATCTTTGGTATTTTGACCTTTACTTTATTTATTGAGTATGATTGGTTTTACGATTGTGAGCTTTTGACAAGTATACTAGATTTATTATAATTTTGGTATAAAGATATAGGCTGTGATGTTGTGTATGTAGTTGCACTGATTATTAAGATATATGGTTATTGATTGATTATATACTTCCTTTTGACACTGTGATATTTGAGTTGGGTTTTACTTATATGGATTGGTTTTATATCATTCTGATTACTTGTGGGTATTTAGTTCACTAACGACGATTGACCGAGATTAGTGGCTAACGGGTTAGGTACTCTCTTTGGCACCCTTGTCACAGAGGGGATTTAATGTGAAAGAGAGTTGATCAACTTTAGTTGACTTTAGTCTCCTACAATAGTAGTATGAGCTATGATTTTAAAGAAAATAACATAAAAACTAGTAGGCCTAGATTACTCCCTAATCGGGAATAGGACAAGTGGTTTCTTGCTGACTTTCCAGCTCTATTTTAGAAATGAAAACTTATATGTGTGTTGTGATTCACCATTTTTGTTATATTCGGTTGATTTTGAGTATTTTTTAGAGTTTTACGCAGATTTTTAAAGTTCTACTATGGTATTTATATTGTAGTATAGATAGTAGGCTCGAATCCATAGGGAATGGGGATCAAGTCACAAATAAGGCATGGGATGTTATGCAAAGCTGCCTATGAGCATGTGAACGAGAGGCGTGGGCACGGTGGTTTGAACATTGGTTGAAAATTATTTTGCAAGCTATGAATAGTAAAAACAAGTGTATGTAAGGTTGTAAACCATATGAGGAGAGTATCTAGCCTCAACTTAAATTCAGTTACTGTCTTTCTTCCTTCCTAGATTAGACCATAAGATGGTATTGACTTTTTTACTTAGAGAACCTAATTGGTAGGAAACCAGGAATGGCCGTACCACTTGGGAGGCTTATTACGACTAAAGGCTACTTCGCTTCTCCTATCAAAGATCCTCCTATCTCTTTAAGCATAAATGTAGATACTCAAATCAATGCCTGTTCCTTCTTAGTTTGCCATTCAATTCCAGAGGGTAGTACGATAATCCTCCTTTTAATAATATGAATTTTCTCACAATGATCTAATTAAGTTCAAGGTAGTTGAATCTACTTGACGGATTCGTTCACTATGGTCCCGCTGTGATCACGGTAATTAAATCTACTTCAGCAATTATTAGGTGAACCAATAAATAAAGGCTTCAATCTTTTATTATAGAACCTCCCAAAGGATTTGGACAATAACCTACTATAAAGTTGAGGCTAGATTATAAATTTCTAGCAAGCCATGCTTAAAGGAATTCTCTCTAAATTCTGAGGACTGATAAAAATTAGATGCCCTGACCATATATGATCTCAGATTTATATACTAACAATTGGGATAACTATCTTGCCCATCTTATCTGGAACAATAAGCTCTTGATTTATCTTCTTTTGGAGTAAATAAGCTCTTATGCCCTCGGTCTTTATCTTCTTATCTCGTTTTTATTTTCTTTTCCTTTATGTTCATATATTATCTCGAGGAGCTAGTCTTGAGAAGATTAAGTCCGATTTATCTCTTGAAGTGTCCTAAAACTATACTAAAATCTGGTACTAATATGACATGTAAATCATCAATTTTATATTTTCTGCTATGAATTCCATTGATATTTATAATCATGCATTTCATAGTCCCCATAACCTTTTACTTGGATATTTAACTAATTGGTTTAGTGTCGTCTAGACTATGCTATAGGTACAGGTTGTCAGCCGTTCACTTCTAGTGGTTGAGTGCTCAGAGTAGCCTGCTATTTCTAGGTTTGATCAGTTTATGATTTGATTTGTGCATATGGACCGGACTGTAATTTTTATATTTCGCTATTGATTTTTACATTGGTTATATTCTTGATATCTAGTGCTTGGGTTTTTACGGATTTTATTGGCGATCTTGATATATGATGATTGGTTGGTTTTATTACCTGAGCCACGTTTTGATGCAATCCGGTTTTACTCTACCTTTTATTTTATTCTGTTATATTATTTTACGATTTTATTTTATTATTCTTACAAAATTCTGAGAGTAACATAGTAATTGATATTTTTTGGGTTTCGTGACGAAGTTGTTCACCCCTGCTATAGGGTACGGGGCATGATAAATGTAGATGATAGAAAGAAAAAAGTTAAAAACTAAAGATCAGAATGAGAAGTCTATGAAAAGGAAAATATGAACGAGAAGGATAAAAAGACATTGGATTAAGTGGATGGTGAGGGTCATTTTATATGGAAAGACCTACTATCATATGAGCTTTTTTCAAGTTGTGGAAATGACTATTCAGATGAGGATATGAATGCACCAGATGAAGCATATTGATGCCTATATTCAACAGATTGTTCTGAAGTTAAATCTGTTTATTCATTATTATTTAATATCGAAAATATTAATAAAGGGTTCTTTATCCGGAAATAGAATGGGCAAAGATAATCAAATTATTCTTATGGCTATCAATGCATGGTAGATTAATGACAAATGTTGAGCGGGCACGTTGGGTAATGACTTTTGTTCATATGTGCAATATCTATGAAAAAAAAAGGACCAAAAAAAAGCATAATTCATGTCTTGAGAGATTGTCGAGTGACAAACATGACATGGACCCACAATTAATAAACAGTCATTTTTGTCAAAATTTGAAGCTCTTGACAGTAACACCCGAGGTTAACACAATGGAGCACGGGGTTTGTTGTTGGTATTTATGGAACAGTCGAAACGAAGTAGATGACTCTCTCACGTGATCCGTAGAGAAAATAAGGAATCATGAAGACATTATTATCTCTAAAGTAGTTCAAGGAATAACTTTTACAACAGAATTTGTAATTTTACTTGTTTTTATAAAAAATATTTATTGACGTCTTATTACACAAATTATTTCTATAGCCAAAGGACGCCACACAATGTTTCTTTCTTTTTTAATTATTATTTATTTATTTATTATATTCAAAAATATATTTTAAGTTTAGAAAATTATTGCAATTAATATATAAGTCTAAAACTTATAAATTTTTTATCAAAAGTCTAAAAAAATACAATCTTTCGAAAAGTTCAAAAATTAATTTATTCTGATCAACAAGTATTTAATTCAAAGTCAAATACTATTCGAAATAATAAAAAATTATTTTAAAATCATAAAAAGTATTAGCATATAACATAATGCCTAAAAATATAATTTAAAATTATTATTAAATAGTAACAATCATAAAAATGTAACTCAAAGTATAAAAATATCAAAATCAAAAAATTACAAAAATATCCTTTTAAATTAAAAATTATTTTTATAATAAAATATATACAACATACTTTATGTGCATACACATGAAACTTAAAAATCCTCTCACATGATATTTTATTTAGGATTGGACATGGCAGAGAGCTTTGACAATGAGATTTATGTTTGGTAATGATGATGTGCGGGGCTGAGCTTTGTTCAATATAAACTTTGTTATTGTGAGACCCACACTGCATAGGGGGTCAATGTTACTCAATCCCATATCGGAATCCCATATCGGAAAGGAGTGGGGGAGGTCTTGGGCTTATATGTGTTGTGTGATGGTATTATTTGTTACAAAATACATATTTTGGGCCATATGGTTAGAAGCCCAACTCAGCATTACAGTTGTGATTCATCACGTGTACATACAAGTCTGAACTCATTGGGCCGAGGGTCTAGGGACCAGGTCGTGACAAATGGTAACGAAGCATGGTTTATATGTTTATATGATATGTATGATTTTGTGTTTAATTCTTGAAGCATGCAGATATGAATGGGTTCGATTGTGCTTAAAGTAGATCTGATTCCATTAGACATCTGGCCGAATTGGGTAAGTTTTGCCCGGCAAGAACTAATGTTTTGAATCCATGAATTTATAGCTTTAAATATTGTGAAACAAATGATTAATTTGTGGGTTTAACTCGTATGAGGTAGAACATTGTTTTGGTATGTTCAATGAGATGATTGAGGGATTGATTAACTGAATTAAATTTGGGGAAAAAAGAATTCTGGCTAGGGTTTACAGGAAAACCCCCCCCCCCCGATGGCTGAAGGTTAGGGGTGACTTCGGAAGAAACCCTAGATGACAATCCGTCCGAGGGTTGGAATGTGTGACTTATAGTTTGAGGTAGGCAAACAATGGAACGCTTAATGATGAAATCATGTGACAGGTAGTTGAGGATAAACGACATGTAACTCCAGTAAGAATTTAACGACAAGTAGTCTAATTAGCATATGGAGGACACGTCGTTCAGGCGAAGTGTAGATAGGATCGGACGAGTTATGGCAGGCTCCTAGTGAGCCACGTGTCGACATCCTGGAGGTTCGGGAATGTGCTGGCACGTGCCTATCCTGCCACTGTAGGATTGGAAGGAATTTTCAGGAAAATGAAGAAAATTGATATAAAATCTGGAAAATTAAAGAAAACTCAAAGAAAAATAGGAAAATGAAAGGAAAAATTAGGAAAAATAATAGAAAATTAGAAAAATACAATGGTACCAAGTTTGATTAATCTGAGGTCATTTGATAGGTTAATTAAATCGTGGAAAAATGGAAATAAGACAAAAAATTGGGAATATCGTTTGATCAATGCTTTACATATGAGACAACTATTATAACTTTAAAAAATGTTAATTGAGGATAAGTATAGTTTGTGAATGATTCTTAAATAAATTCTTGATTAACAGGTGTAAAAGTGAATCGGCAAGTTCAGACCCCTCCAGAATCAGATCCTGAGGAAGAACTTCCTTAAACTAGTGACTGATTGGTGTTTATGCGTGAGCATAGTTTTATTTACAATTTCTTAAATTAAGTCTTTTAATCCTTTAAAAGTTTATATCATACGAAATGTGAATCGTACGATTAACTCATAACTTGGTTGTGTATAATTGTGTTGCTATCTTGTTCGTCATTGTGTTAAGTTGTATGTATTCAAGTAACAGTGTGCACGTTGTAGGGACCCCAAATCCTAACCTATTATTAATTGCTCCTATTAGGATCTTTACCGCCGTGAAACCCAAACAAGCCCGAACTAGAACCTATCTGAATCCCATAAAGCTTATCCATCTAGTTTCGATTTTAGCATGTTAATTCCTTTAAGATTTTAAAGTTTGGAGCATAATATTGGACAAATATTTTGGTATCATACGGAGTGAATAAAACATCAGTGGAAGTCTTTAAATTTAATCAATGAATCCATAACACTTAAGTCCCATACGGATCCAAATAACTAGCAAGTGAACCTCCAACATAATTCGTAAATAACAAGCAAAGGAGGAATCTTGGAAAACCAGAAAATAGTCTAATCAATGTTCATGTTATATGAGCAAGCAACCAAGGATACAAGTATGCAAAACTGATGCAATATCTCCCAAACAACATCAGATCATCCCTACTCATCTAAGGGTATCATGCAATTCAAGAATCAACCAAAAGGGTTAGGGCCAAAACAAAGGCTGAGGGTGGACTACAAACACTTCCGAAAATCAGAAGTACACAGGCAGGAAAACTCATCAGGTTACTCTTGGCAGTAGGAAAAAGAAAGGCTATCCCCTTTCACCTGTGTTGTCCAAGGCTTTGCTGCACAAAGGGTAATATGTTAGCACACAAGCGAATCAACAAGCCTATTCATCTTGCTAGCACACATGACAAGGCATCTAGCCAGCACACAGAACTAGGCATCCTAGCTAGGACACAGGATTAGGGCATATTGCCAACACATAGGATAAAGCATCTAGCCAGCACAAAGGACTAAGCATCTAGCCAGCACACAGGACTAGGCATCTAGTGCGCGCAAGCTGGGGATTGCCACCCATACAACATCTATACCAGTAAGAGCCTCCCCTCTCCAGAGGAGCATCAGTGTTTACCCTGAATGGTCAGCGGAAAAGAATCCTGATACACAAACATGTTAAAGCACACATAGGGAATCACAAGCTCAATACCATAACATGTATCCTCAATCATGTCAAAACACAATCATCATGTTCAATACATACAAATTAAGCACACATAACCTATCTCAAGGGTTTGGTATAGCCTAAGTAATCATATCTCAATCTGCAATGCATGTATACACCATACAATCAATTCGCATGCAATAATAACAATGGTGTGCATCGAAAACAACAAACAAATAACAAGGATTTCTGAAGAAACCGATGAGGCATAGATCCTACCTCTTTTATATCTGAAAAAGAAGCTATTCCTTTCCCTTTATTTAGTAGTTCCGAACCACCTATAACATTATAAGGCAAAGACAAAACCAAACTAAGTATGCATACTCAATAACGAAGTAAATACCCAATTTCCTTACCAATTCTACTCACCAAACCTATCAGAAATCAGTGATCAGATGCCGCAGGTGCCTTCCCCTTGGATGTTTGATGTGATAACCAAGAAATTAACAAGATTCAACTTGAGTTATCATCCCAATTAAATATACATATTTCGGCACTAAGCATATGACACAAGACAAATTGCGATTTCATGCATACAGGGTGTAAAGGTTGCAATTTCATGTTAACAAATGAGGATTAGGTGTTTATAACTTGTACAATCAAAAGAAACAAGATTATGATCCAATAGATTAATCAATTGATCAAGATAGGCAACAATAGAGCAAGGGTAGGGTATACTGATTCCATCTATAGAGAAGATTCAAAAGATGAATTCATGATTTTACAACATGAATGAATGCTAAACAATCATACAAATAAGAGGAACAATAATAGAAATAAACTGAAGGCATATTCACACAATTTTGAAACCTAATCCTGCCGAATTACAACCTAACTTATGATAAATAAAAACTAACCTCCAGAAAAAAAACCCAATATGGTTGGAAAGTGGATGAAAAGAGATTTCCAACAAGCTATTATTTGCAAGTATCTGACAAACGATGAAAGAGTTATGCTATTTTGAAGTTCAAGTAGTTCTTTCTTGTCGAAATTCAAGTTGTAATTCATCAGTTTTTGTGCTAAGATTGTGTGATTCTTCCTTCAATTGATTTCTGTTGTTATTCCTTTTGCTCGTATAACTGTTTGGCATCCATTCATACTGTAAAATTATAAATTCATTTTTTTAATCTTCCTTATATATGAAATTAGCATGTTCTATTCCTAACCCTATGTTGGCCAAATTTGATCAATTGACTTGTCTATTGGTTTCAGATCTTGTTTTTTTTAATCGTTTGAGTAACTGGCACCTATTCTTTCCATATTCACATAAAATTGTAGCTTCTTCTTATGTGTATGGTGAAATTGTAATTTACCCTATTAAGCCCTAAGGTGTTGCTGAAATTTGTATAATGAATTAGGGTGAATAATGTAATGACCCCAATTCCTACCTATTAAAATTTGCTCCGATTAAGGCCATTACCGTTGTCAAATAAAAAAAAGCCCAAAGACACCTAGAACCTATTTGAATCCCACCAAGCTTACCCATTAAATTTTTTTTTTTGACTTTTAGCTTGATCGTTCTATATGTTTAATAACAAATGGAGTATGATATTGGACAATCATTCTGGTATCATACAGAGTGAATAAAACATCAGCGGAAGTCTTTAAATTTAATTATTGGAATCAGAACACACAAGTCCCATAAGGATCCAAATAACCAGCAAGAAATCCTCTAACATGTTCCAAAATATAACAAGCAAAAGAGGAATCTTGAAAAAAAAACCAGAAAAATAGTTCAATCTATGATCATATTGTATGCGCAAGCAACCAAGGAAATAGGAATACAAAGGTGATGCAATGTCGCCCCGCTGTGCAGCCTTGATCTCACACACTGGTACCACAAACAATGAATGTACCTAAGCACAAATCTCCCAAACAACATCAGATCATTCCTAGCAGCTAAAGGTGATCACGCAATTCAAGAATTCAGTTAAAAAGGGTAGGGCCGTGTGACCTAAATTTTGAGTCTTAGAAGTCCAGAAGTTAGTGCAGGTAAAAAGACGATTTTTCCCCTGAAGGAAAGGATGTGTGATGGCCAAAATTGGTAAGATTGTTTAGTAGCTAATTCTGTTATAAATTCCCTTTAATCTATGTCCTTATAGATAGATAATTTTCTTAGAGATTAAAATCCCTAAAAATAAGAGAAGATAATTTAAGAGTTTAATTATCTGGTAAATTATCTTATTTTGATAAAGTTATTAAAAGTAGTAATTATAATTCTATACCTATTCATTATAAATAGGAAGCCAACCCTACAAAAATCATTCATAGAAAACATACAAAATTCGTATAAGACTAAAACCCTATACCTCCCTATAGCTGCCAAAATTTGCTGAAACTTTAAACCAGCATAACTCTCTCATTGTTCATCGGATCCCTGAAAATAATAGCTTGTTGGAAAGATCTCTTCATTCTCTTTTTAACCATGTTTTTTTTTTCTAGGAGATTAATATTTATTTCTCTAAGGTTAAGTTGAAATTCCGTGGTACTGTCAAATCTTCTTGAAATTCAGAATAGCATAACTCTTTCATCTATTGTTTTATCTCTACAAATAATAGCTTGTTGGAAAGCTCTCTTCATCCTATTTCCAAAACTCTTTGGGTTTTTTTCAGGAGGTTAGTATTTCTTTCTCTAAAGATAAGTTAAAAATCGGCGGCGGAATTAGGTTTTCGCCAAATCTTATTGAATTTCAAAATAGCATAATTCTCTCATCGTTTGTCAGATCCCTACAAATAATAGCTTATTGGAAAACTCTTTTCATCGTCTTTCGAACCATATATTTTTTGTTATTTGGACGTAAATATTTTCTTATCTAAGGTTAAGTTGAAAATTGGCGACGAAATTTGCATAGTTAATTGGAATGGTCATTCAGGTTGAATCTTGTTAAGTTCCTGGCTATCACATCACACATCCAAGGGGAGGCACCTACAGTATCTGATCACTGATTTCTGATAGGTTTGGTGAGTGGTATTGGTAAAGAAATAGGGTATTCAATTGATTATTGAATATGCATGTTTAGTTTGTTTTCATCTTTGCCTGGTGATAATATAGGTGGGTCACAATTATCTAATAAAGGCAAAGGAGTAGCTTCTTGTTCAGAGACAAGAGAGGTAGGATCTACGCCTCATCGGTTTTTCTAGAGACCCTTGTTATTTTCTTGATGTTTTTGTTACCAGCCCTTGTTGTATTGCATGCGATTGGATTATAGGGTGAGAGTATGAAATTTGGAATGTGATATGGATCTCATAGGCTATATCAAACCCCTGAGTTAGGTATTGAGTGCCTGGGTTGTATATGTTATAGGAACTGAATATGCTGATTGTGTTTTGACATGATTGAGGATACCTTGTTTTGGTATTATGCTGTGTACTTGCCTGTGTGTGCTTGTACGTGTTTGTGTGTCAGGATCCTTTTCCAGTGGCTATTCGGGGTAAGCGCTGATGCTTTTAGGGAGAGGAGAGGTTCTTACTGGTATGAGAGTTGTATGGGCGGCAAACCCCAGCATGCGCGTGCTGGATATCTTTCCTTCCGAGGCCGGAACCCTGTCCTTGCGAGGTTTGGGATGCCCTAGTCTGTGTGTGGCTAGGGTTGACTTGGCCGTGTGTGGCAAGATGACTTGTCCTTGCGAGGAAAGATGAATAGGCTTACTGATTAGTTTGTGTGTTAACCAACAAGACTCTTCACTTTAACTGATGCCGAGGCTAGTCCTGATGTGGTGACAGGTACTATTTCAGTCTTTTCTCAAAACGCTAAAGTATTATTAGATCCAGGAGAAAATAGATCATTCGGCTTGACCAATACACCAGCTGTGTTTATGGACTTGATGAATCGTGTGTTCCACGAATTCTTGGATAAATTTGTGATAATTTTCATTGACGACATTCTGATTTACTCAATATCGGAAGAGGATCATGCTATGCACTTGCGGATTGTGCTTAAAATCCTGAAGGATCAACGGTTGTTCGCAAAGTATTCAAAATGCGAATTCTGGTTACGCAAAGTTAGTTTCCTTGGCCATATTGTTTCCGCCCAAGGTGTGTTAGTTGATTCAAAGAAGATTAAAGCCGTGATTTCTTGGAAACCTCCGCGAACTGTGTTCGAAGTTTGTAGGTTCCTTGGTTTAGCAGGATACTACCGTCGCTTTGTGGAGAATTTTTCATCGCTTACCGGACCATTGACAAAACTGACACGTAAGGGTGAGCAGTTCGTATGGAATGAGAACTGCCAGAAAAGTTTGAAGAGCTAAAGAATCGGTTAGTTTCTGCACCTATCCTTACCCTACCTAATTGCGGAAAGGAGTATGTGGTTTACAGCGATGCGTCAAAATCTGGACTTGGATGCATATTGATGCAAGATGGGAAAGTCATTGCCTACGCTTCCCAGCAATTGTGACCGCACGAGAGAGACTACCCTACGCATGACTTGGAACTTGCAGTCGTGATATTTGTCTTAAAAATATGGCGACATTACTTATACGGCGAGATGTGCCGAATCTTCACTGACCACAAAAGCCTAAAGTACCTCCTTCACTCAAAAAGAATTGAATATGAGACAACGAAGATGGGTGGAGCTGATTAAAGACTATGATCTAATCATCGAATATCATCCTAGAAAGGCGAATGTTGTTGCTGATGACTTGAGCCGAAAGTTTCATCCTCCTTCCCCATCAGTTTTGGCCTACATGCGCACCCATTACCTACCGATGATGTTGGAATTTAAAACTAATCATGTGCATCTTGGCACCGATTTCTCTGGTTCGTTGTTGGCATGAATTGAAGTCGCACCAACCTTAATTGAAGATATCCGGAATCAACAATTAGAGAATCCGAAATTTACTGAAATTCGGAAGCAACTTGCTGATGGTGTTGATGCCATAGTTCGTGGTTTCAGAATACGAGATGATGAAGTACTAGTCTTCAGAAAATTGGGTATGTGTTCCACAAAATGTTGATTTTCATAACCTTATTCTATCAGAGACGCATAGTTCGAAGTTTTCTATTCATCCTGGAAGCACTAAGAAGTACCGAGATTTGAAGGAGCAGTATTGGTTGCCAAACATGAAACGTCACATTGCTGACTTCGTTGCCCGATTCCTCGTATGTCAACAAGTAAAGATCGAACATCAAAGACCCGCTGGTCTACTTCAGTCACTTCCGATTCCAGAATGGAAGTGGGAGCACGTCACAATAGATTTTGTGACTGGTTTGCCTAGATCGCAGCGAGGATACAATGCCATTTGGGTGATCATGGATAGACTGAAAAAATCTGCACACTTTCTTCCTATACGTGTGACAGATACACAAGAAAAATTGGCAGTTCGTTACTTGGACAAGATTGTTCGATTGCATGGAGTACCAGTTTCTATTGTTTCAGATCGTGACCCTCATTTCACTTCACGATTTTGGGAGAAATTCTAGAATGCACTTAGTTCAAAATTAAGTTTTAGTACAACATTTAATCCCTAGACCGATGGTCAATTAGAAAGGACGATTCAGACAATCGAAGACATGCTACGAGTAAGTGTATTGGATCAGCAAACTGGTTGGGATCGATGTCTGCCATTGGCAGAATTTTCTTACAACAATAGTTTTCATGCAAGCATCGGTATGGCACCCTATGAAGCACTATATGGAAAACGTTGCAGAACTCCCATTTGCTGGAATTAAGTAGGCGAGAGACGCCTAGACAATCCGGAATTAATTGACCAAGCAACATAACAATTAAGCATGATCCGAAAAAGGCTAAAAACAGCCCAGGATCAACAGAAAAGCTATGCCTACAATCGACGAAGGGACCTAGAATTTGCGGTAGGTGAAAAAGTATTTATGAAGGTCACCCCATGAAAAGGAATCCTTTGTTTTCAACAGCGAGGTAAGCTAGCACCTCGCTACATTGGTCCATATGACATTGTCGAAAGAATCGGCTCTATTGCATACTGACTTGCACTACCTCCAAATATGGAAAGAATTCACAACGTACTTCACATTTCAATGCTAAGAAAGTATATACGAGATGCTGTTCATGTGCTTAAAGAACCGCCAGTTGAAGTTGCTGAAGACCTATCCTATCCCGTACAGCCAGTTGTCATACTAAATCAGTTAGTTCGATAGCTTCGCAGTCGAAACATGCCTATGGTACGAGTTGTTTGGCATAATGGCCAAATTGAGGAACAGTCTTGTGAGACTGAGGAATCTATACGTGCAAAATTTCTTTACCTGTTTGATTAGGTATTTATGTTAAAAATTTCGAGGACGAAATTCTTATAAGGAGGGGAGGATGTGAGACCCCGAATTTTGAGTCTTAGAAGTCCAGCAGCTAGTGCAGGTGAAAAGATGATTTTGCCCCTGAAGGAAAGGATGTGTGATGGCCGAAAATGGTAAGATTGTTTAGTAGTTAATTCTGTTTTAAATTCCCTTTAATCTAAGTCGTTATAGATAGATAATTTTCTTAGTGATTAAAATCCCTAAAAATAGGGGAAGATAATTAAAGAGTTTAATTATCTGGTAAATTATGTTATTTTAATAAAGTGATTAAAAGTAGTAATCATAATTCTATACCCATTCATTATAAATAGGAAGCCAACCTCACAAAAATCATTCATAGAAAACATGCAAAATTCATATAAGCTTAAAACCTTATACCTCCCTATAGCCGCCAAAATTCGATGAAACTTTAAACTATCATAACTCTCTCATTGTTCATCGAATCCCTGAAAATAATAGCTTGTTGGAAATCTCTCTTCATCCTCTTTCCAATAATCTTTGGTTTTTCATCAGGAGACTAGTATTTCTTTCTCTAAGGTTAAGTTGAAATTCCGCGGTACTGCCAAATCTTCTTGAAATTCAGAATATCATAACTCTTTCATCGTTTATTTATCTCTACAAATAATAGCTTGTTGGAAAGCTCTCTTCATCCTCTTTCCAAAAATATTTGGTTTTTTGTCGGAGGTTAGTATTTCTTTCTCTAAAGATAAGTTGAAAATCGGCGGCAGAATTAGGTTTTCGCCAAATCTTCTTGAATTTCAAAATAGCATAACTCTCTCATCGTTTGTCAGATCCCTACAAATAATAGCTTGTTGGAAAACTCTTTTCATCCTCTTTCCAACCATATATTTTTTTTTGTTTGGACATAAATATTTTCTTGTCGAAGGTTAAGTTGAAAATCGACGACTAAATTTGCATAGTTAATTGGAATGGTCATTCAGATTGAATCTTGTTAAGTTCTTGGCTATCACATCACACATCCAAGGGGGAGACACTTGCAGTATCTGATCACTGATTTCTGATAGGTTTGGTGAGTGGTACTGGTAAGGAAATAGGGTATTCAATTGATTATTGAATATGCATGCTTATCATACCGTTGTTTTGACCATTTTCAAGGCTTAGGTACATCCATTGTTCGTGGTACCAGTGTGTGGGATCAAGGCTGCACGACGGGGCGATATCGCATCACATTTGCATACTTGATCCTTGTTTACTTACGCATATAACATGAATGATTGGGCTACTTTCTGGTTTATTTTCAGATCTCTCTTTTTCTTGCTATTTCCGAAATATGTTGGAGGATTTCTTGATGGTTGTTTGGATCTCTATGGGACTTATGTGTTATGAACCCAATGATTTAATGTAAAGACTTCTGCTGATGTTTTATTTACTCTGTATGTTACCAGAATGTGTGTCCAATACCATGCTCCAATTATTATTAAACATTAAAATAAACATGCTAAAATTCGGAAGTTAATGATAAGCCTGGGGAGATTCAGATAGGTCTTAGGTGTCATTTAGGCTTATTTAGGTTTCACGGCGGTGATGACCTTAATTGGAAACAAATAGTAATAGTTTGGAATTGGGGTCGTCACAGGTTTGGTAGTGGAGCATGGTTTAGGAAATATAATTTGTTATATGTTAACTTATTTGTTGATTTTGATGATTGTAGGTAAGGACATGGGCACACACTCACTCACAAGAAATTATTCTTTTGTCTTTATCCCATAATTCTGCACTAACTATAGCATCACATGGCAAAGCCAAAACCAAATTAAGTATGTATATCCAATATGCAATTAAATACCACCCTATTTCCTTACCAATTCCACTCATCAAACCTATTAGAAACCAGTGATCAAATGCTGCAGGTACCTTCCCCTCAGTGATCAAATGCTGCAGGTACCTCTCCTTTGGATGTGTGATGTGATAGCCAAGAATTTAACAAGAAACAACCTGAATTACCATCCCTAATTATCATACAATTTTCTGCACTAAGAATAGAGCAATAGGGCAAATTAACAAGTTGTAAGAGTTGCGATCTCATGTTAACAAGGAAGGATTAAGGGTTTATAACATGTATAACCAAAAGAAACAAGATCAGAATCCAATAGGTTAATCAATTGATCAAGATAGGCAACAATAGGGCAGTAGGGAAAAGGTAGGGCATACTGATTTCATGTATAGAAAAGATTCAAAGGATGAATTCATGATTGTTCACTATGAATGATTACTAAACAATCATATGTATAAAGGTAACAACATCAGAGATCAATCAAAGGCAGAATTATTAAAATCTGAAAAACTAATTCTGCCGAATTTTGATTTATTGTTAGAGAAAGAAATACTAATTTTCAGACAAAAAACTAAAGATGGTTGGAAAGAGTATGAAGTGAAATTTCCAACAAGCTATTATTTGCAGGAATTCGACAAACGGTGAGAGAGTTATGCTTATTTGAATTTCAAAAAGATTTTGGCAATTCCGCCGAATTTCGATTTAACTTTAAAGAAATAAATACTACTCTTCAGACAAAAAATCAGAAATGATTGGAAAGAGGATGAAAAGAGCTTTCGAACAAGCTATTATTTGCAGAAATCCGACAAACGATGAGAGTGTTATGCTTATTTGAATTTCAAGAAGATTTTGACAGAAATTGGGAGGTGTAGGGTTTTTAGGTCCTACGAATTTTGTGTGTTTTTTGTATAAAATTTTTGTGTGGCTGACTTCCTATTTATATAAGATGGTTATGGGATTTAAATCCCTATCTTCAAGGCTTAATTAAAGTAAGATAATTATCAGAATTAAATTCTGTAACTATCCCCTCTTAAACTTAGAATTTTTATTTCCTAAGGTAATTATCAACCAATAAAGAATCAATTTAAAGGGAATTAGTACCATAAATAATTATTAGACATCCCTTACCAATTTCCGCTATCACACATCCTTTTCTTCAGGGGAAAAATAGTCCTTTTTACCTTCACTTGTTTCTGGACTTCTAGGACTCAAACTTCAGTGTCTCACATCCTCCTCTCCTTATAAGAATTTTATCCTCGAAATATTTAGCACAAGTACCTAAGCAAATAGATAAAGAAATTTTGCACGCATAGATTTCTCAGTCTCCCAAGCTTGTTCCTCAATTTTTCCATTACGCCAACAACTCTCACCATAGGCACGCTTCGACTGCGAAGCTTTCGAACTGACCAATCTAGTATGGAAACTGGCTATACAGGATAGGATAGATTGTAATGACCCAGTCCCCGAACTCTCGGCCCAGCGGGCCCGGACGTGTATGTCCACGTGATGGATCACAACTGCAATGTTGAGTCGGGCTTCTAACCACATGGCCCAAAAGATGCATCTTTTTACAAATGATAATCACACAGCACATATAAGCCACACAACACATATAAGCACAAGACTTCCCTCGCTTCTTTTCGATGTGGTATTGGGTAACCTGACCCCCGTTACGGGTTGAGTCTCATAATCTGCTCTCCTTATAGACCTCGTGTCCTCACGAGGGGAGCCAAACGTAACTGACTTGAGCAAAACGTAACTGACTTGGGCCAAAACTCAAGAGCCCAAACGGGTTGGGTCTCACAATCTCCCCTTTTTATAGACCTCGTGTCCTCACAAGGGGAGCCAAACATAACTGACTTGAGCCCAAACTCAATAGCCCAAACGTGAACACACAACGCGGCCCAAGCCCACCCGGAAGAGGGAACGAAATCGGCTCTGCTACCATTTGTAACGACCCGGCCCAGCAGGCCCGGATGGTGTGTGAGCGTGATGGATCACAACTGCAACGCTGAGTCGGGCTTTTAACCACATGGCCCAAAAGATGTATCTTGTTACAAATGATAATCACACAACACATATAAGCCACACAACACATATAAGCACAAGACTTCCCCCGCTCCATTCCGATGTGTAATTGGGTAATCTGACCCCCCTACGAGTTGGGTCTCACATAGGTCTTCAGAAATTACAACTGGCGGTTCTTCGAGCATGTGAGTAGGGTCTGCACTTACTTTCTCAGCATAGATACATGAAACACATTGTGAATTCTTTCCATATTTGGATGTAAGGCAAGTCGGTATGCAACAGGGCCAATCCTCTCGACAATGTCATACGGACCAATGTAACGAGGTGTAGCTTACCTCGCTGCTGAAAACGAAGGACTCCTTTCCATGGGGCGTGTAACGACCCCAATTCCTAACTATTCTTAATTGCTCCGATTAAGGTCAGTACCGCCGTGAAACCCAAATAAGCCTCAACGACACCTAAGACCTATTAGAATTCCACAAGGCTACTCATAAGATACCGATTTTAAACTTGTTTATTTTATTGCTTATCAATCAATTGGAGCATGATATTGGACACATATTCTGGTAACATACGGAGTAAATAAAAACATCAGTGGAAGTCTTAAATTAATCCTTTGGGTTAATAACACACAAGTCCCATAGGGATCCAAATAACCAGCAAGAAATTCTTCACAAGTTTCGGAAATAGCAAGCAAAGAAGAGTGCTTAAAATAAACCAGAAAGTTTCCCAATCATTCCTGTTATATGCGCAAGTAACAAGTATGCAAATGTGATGCGATATCGTCCCGCCGTGCAGCCTTGATCTCACACACTGGTAACACGAACAGTGAATGTACCTAAGCCTGAAAAATGGTAAAAAAAACGGTTTGAGATTACAAGAATCTCAGTAGGGTCACAGCATCATAAGATCTACAGAATCCCTAAACATAAATCTCCCAATTCACATAAGATCATTCCTAAACAACTAAAAAGGGATCACGCATTTCATAGATCATTCAAAAAGGGTTAAGGCTGAATCAATGGCTAAGGGAGGACCACACTTCCGAAAGTTCAGAAGTACACAGGCAGGTGAAATACAACAAAATCGTTCTCAATGTAGAAGAAAAGCCATCCCCTTCCACCTGTGTTGTCCAAGACTTACTGTACAAAGGGTAGATGGTTAACACGCAAGCTAAACAGTAAGCCTTTCACCTTATCCTTGCAAGGACAAGTCGACTAGCCCCACATGGACAAGTCTTCCTTAGTCACATACCTACTAGGGCATCCCAAATCCCGCAAGATAAGGGCTTCCTGTCCCGCAAGACAGGGATTCGGCCCCGCAAGGACAGATATCCAGCGCTAGCTTGCTGGTTCACCTCCCATACAACTCCCACAAATCGGTAAGTAACTCTCCTCTCACTAGGAGCATCATTGCTTACCCTACCTGGCCACTGGAACAGGATCCTGACACACAAACACGTACAAGCACACACAGGCAAGTACAAAGCATAATACCACAACAGGGTATCCTCAATCATGTCAGGAAAATAATCAACACATCCAATTCATATAACAATAGCATCCTAGGCACTCAATTCCTAAGTCAGGGGTTCGATACAGCCTAGGAAATTCATATCTCATTCCGAATTCCATATTCACACCCTACAATCCAATAACAAACAAATACAACAAGGGCAGGTAACAAAAACATTAGATAAGAGCAGGGGTTTCTGGAGAAACCGATGAGGCATAGATCCTACCTCTCTTGTCTCTGAACAATAAGCTAATCCTTTGCCTTTATTAAGTAAATCCGAAACACCTATAATATCACCAGGCAAAGACAAGAACAAACTAAGCATGCATATTCAATAATCAATTGAATACCTTATTTCCTTACCAATACCACTCACCAAACCTATCAGAAAACCAGTGATCAGAAGTTTCAGGTGTCTCCCCCTTGGATGTGTGATGTGATAGCCAGGAACTTATCAAGATTCAACCTGAATTTACCATTCCAATTAACTATACAAAACCTATTGCTAAAAGTAGGGCATAAGACGATTTCGTCTCGACTTACAACGAAATATTTACATAAAAGCTGCGATTTATATATTTTTCGAAAGATAATGAAAATAGCTTTCCAACGACATATTATTTTCAAGATTCCAAAAAACGTGTAGAAAGTTATGCTATTTTTAAGTTCAAGAAGATTTGGCGGAAACCTAATTCGGCCGCCGATTTTCAAAGTGACTTTAGACAAAGAAATGCTAATCTCCTGACAAAAAAAAAATTATGGTTGGAAAGAGAATGAAGAGAGCTTTCCAACAAACTAATACTCGCAGAGATCCAACGAACGATGAGTGAGTTATGCTGGTTTGAAGTTTCTGCAAATTATGGTGGCTATAGGGAGGTATAGGATTTTAAGCCTATACGAAATTTGTAGGTTTTCTATGATTAATTCTTTGTGAGGTTGGCTTCCTATTTATAATGAGTGGGTATAGAATTATAATTACCACTTTAATCACTCTATCTAAATAGGATAATCTACCAGATAATTAGATAACTAAACTCTAAACTATTTAATTATCTTCCTCTATTTTTAGGGACTTTAATCTATAAGGCAACTATCTAGCGTTAAGGATGATTCCTAAGGCAATTACTCATCTACAAGAACCGAGATCTAAAGGAATTTGAAACAAATTAATTACTAAACAATCTTACCAATTTCGGCCATCACACATCCTTTTCTTCAGGGGCAAAATCGTCTTTTCACCTGCACTGGCTTCTGGACTTCTAGGACTCAAAATTCAGGATCTTACATCCTCCCCTCCTTATAAAAATTCCGTCCTCGAAATTTTCAACATAAGTACCTAATCAAACAAGTAAGGAAATTTTGCATGCATAGACTCCTCAGCCTCCCAAGACTGCTCCTCAATTTGGCCATTACGCCAAACAACTCGTACCATAGGCACGCTTCGACTGCGAAGCTGTCGAACTGACCGATGTAGTATGGCAACTGGCTGTACGGGATAGGATAGGTCTTCAGCAACTTCAACTAGCGATTCTTTAAACACATGAGCAGGATCTCACATATGCTTTCTTAGCATCGAAATGTGAAATACGTTGTTTTCATTTGCTTGATTAATATCAGGTAGTTCTTCATCTTTTGAATCATCAAAAGTCTCAATCTGGTCATTGCCCAACACGTATCCATCTTTACAACTTAAGCCTTTCTCTGAAAAATCTGCTCTTAACACAGTTGAGAATGGTTTAGCTTCCACATCAGAAAGTATCCCTCTTTCAGAATATGCTTTGGTAAAATTCTCTCTTTAGTTGTTCTCCGAACAACCCTTTGCCCTGCTCCCAACAACAGAGCTTTCCCAATGGCAGATCTCTGCACCCATCTGTCAGCCGCAAATTTATTGACAGAAGTGGCATGTTGCTCATAGGTTAGTGGCGACACCCAATAAGCCCAACTCCACCAAAGTTTTGCCTTTCCGGAATAATAAATCCACCCAATAAGAATATAATCATCAGTGCTGCTGATCCATATACACTCGCTCGTTCTAGACCGACATGCAGCTGATTAACTACTTTCTTATTTTCCTGTTTCATGTTCAGCATCTCTCCTTGGAATTTAGCAGCCTGGTATACAGATAGTTCTGGCTCGTCGCCTCTGCATCTTGCATTGGAGATTTTTGATATCTCCTCGTGAATGTTGCATATAGACTCAAATCTTCCCTGTATTTCATCTTTCATCACTAAGTTGTTCTCCAACCACAAAGTTAAATCAGTCTGTATCTCCCTCAGGTGTCTGTAAATCGGTAGTGCTTCTGAGATTTGAGGTGGGGCTATAGCACCCCTAGTTCCATCAGTATTCTTATCCTTGAGTTTTGATAGCTTCATCTTCAAGTCATGTGCTAAATTCTGAAACTTTGTTAGCAAACGTTGCTTGCTGGATGGCCGGGTTTCCTGAGTTCACTACAGAAAGAAAAATATGTATAGGTATCCCTTCCCAAAGGACTACCCTGGTACCGGCCTTGAACTATGCTCATACAGTTCACAGTTTCCTAAAACCGAGAAAAATGCCGTAAGTAGGGACCCTAGGCCACGTGGATTGGTAAAGGATGGATTTCTCTTTTCCTCTCCGTGAGAATGATTCTCCTCAATGCATGGCCAGCCCCGATTCTCCTGTCGTTGAACAAAAGGAGGAAAAGTCATCTCCTCTACTGATCGAACCCTCAGTTCGGAGGTCTTCATCAACATGTTACGAGGCTCCAGTCTTCGGCGGGTTACCTTGATTTATAAAGGCGAACATCTGGGCAAGGGAAAACGCAGTGCGCCTGGTGCAAATGGGAGGTAAACCCCGAGTGAAACCTCCAGAGTCGCTGTTCTGCGAGTTTCTATTCTATTCTGGCTATATATCTGGTCTAGCTTGATTTCCTTTGCTTACCATACAAAGCAACCATCCAGTCTATACGCGCATGGACGAAAGTACCTTCTTTTGAATTGAATCTTCTGAGGCCTCTATACGTAACTATCTCTTTACCCCTTTTTTTTAATTTTCCTTTAGACGCTTCGAGATTTTCACTTGGCGAGTCAAAAGCTGGTTCCTGTGGCGAACGTAGGGATGAAAGATTGTAGTCTAGTACGCTAGTTTCCTGAGCCATGCTTTCAGGAGGCCCTTCCGGATGAAAGAATTTGAAGTGTTGTGGAAGATCGCCATGAGTTTCCAACTGGTTCTGATCTGAAGACTCCATTTTACGTAAAAACTTACTTTCCTCGTATTGAAAAAAGGTTACTTCGCATACAGACCTCTGCCCATCTTCTCTACGAGTTTCCACAGCTCGGATAACCCAACTTGAGAAATAAAGCTCCACGCGTCTTGGTTTATCACGCTTATGCAGAGTCGGATACTGCACCCCCTTGGTCACACAATATATGTCTTCCCATATTCTTCGGCCAATGATGTACTCTCGATCATAATTCTGGCGTTGCATCATCAAATACAGTTCTCCTGCGGTATACTGTTGGACCTTCCTGAGGCTCTTTGCGCCAAGCTTAGTAAAATCTCTCTTTTCACTTCAGAAGATCTGTGAGCTGGCTTTCCTAAAGAACTGGGAACCGAAGCCTAGAAAAGATCAAAAGTTCTTGATATTTCCTGTCTAGACTTTTCAGTGCTTCATGTGAATAACAAAGAGTTGTTAAACTCTTGTGGAGGATCCCGATTTGATGCATTGGACTCAGCAGTAAAGTTTATCTCGCAGTTAGGAGAATATTCATCTGCAATAGTTTGAAACTTAGTTGAGCATGGGTATGAATACAGATCATCATCATCCCTTCATAATCGCTATCAAGTAAGCGCTATCGATCTCCAATTTTGGTATCAACATCATCGATTTCTTTTTGAAGCTTTTGGAGCATAGCATCTACTCTGTCTATCAATGCTGGAGAAGCCTTGTCGGCAATAGCAGTGTCAGCAACATGATTGCTCTCCTCTCTGGCAGTTTTGTATGCTTTCTTGGCTGCTTCTACATCTTCCGTGCCTTCTTTTTCCACCATGCTATCATACAAATTTGTCTCTTTGTTCACGACTCTCAGAAACTCTTCCCGCTCCAGGGCAATCAGGATATGCTTGCAAAGCTCTCTTATATAGTGCCAATGATTCGTTATAATGGCCACGATTGTACTCGACACATGCCTTTACCAACCCAGGTAGAAGGCTCATGCATATCAATCCTCAATGCTTTGTCATAGTGTTTCTTAGCCTATATCAAATACTCTTCTTTTTCTCTTTGTCTGGTCTCAATTTTACCTAGGTAGCTATAGTAAGCCCTCAGAACATGCAGAATAGCAATCCTCTCATAGAGAACATCCACGTGATATTCATCAATCATGACTGGCTCCTTCCTCTAATATTTGACGGAATTGGTTGAGTTTTCCTTGTTTAATGTACTTCTTCACGATGATGAGCCAGGGATCGAGAGAAGCTTGTTCGGCCTTGAGGATATTGAGAATATCGGAGGCGTCGCGCAGGAGCTGATCCAGTACCACGCACACCTCCTCCTCTGAGTTCTGCACCGGTATATACACGGACGCGATGGAACATAGATATGCACCAGTTCCAAAAGGGCTGATACCCATATATTTGCACATGTTTACTAGCCATGGTCTTATTTATGAATTCATCAATATCTTCTGCTGTCTTCTTAAGCTCTCCACTCCATGAGTTTTGAACCTCCTTTGTCATCTCTTTTACTATGTCTCGAAGAAACTTGGCATATTCTATTCTTGCATTTAGCTTTCTTTTCAAAGCCTTCTGTTCCTTCATCTTGTCCTGGAAAGTTGACGAGGTGTTGTCTGTCCCTTCTGGAAAGACCCTTCCCATTGGCAAGTTTGACAAGTAACCTTGAGCTTATCCCAAAGTAATTTTTGTACCAAGCAAGTAGTGCTGCAGTGTAGATTTAAACTCATCCTTCCAGTGGTGCAGCTTCGTAACTATCATAGATGCAACAGCTCTTAAAACAGAACCAATGCCTATAAGTATGGCCCACTGTATGGCCTTTGCCTTTGGTTTAGCCTCACTTAGATCTTCAACAGCTTCATCACGTTCTTCTGGTGAAGCTTTCTTCACCTGCTCGGCAGATTGTTGTTCATCCCTATCTCTGGACTCACCAAAGTCAGGCTGGCCAGCTAGCGTACTGAACATGGAAGCCGTCTATGTCTTCAACGAAGGAATATCATGCAACTCTGTGGCTACGTTCAGTGTTTGCAGTTCCACCGAGTGCATGTTGCAGCATCCTTGTCATTTTGCTGTCTCGATACGGAACATCACCACTTTGGCTTTCAGCACCCTCGCTCAACCCCTTTTTTTTTTATTAAATGTTAATATTTTTTTTATTTTTTTTTTCAACACATCAAAACTGCATCATGATCTCTAAGCTTGTACACACAGACCATTCCACCTCCATGAATTTGTGTGTAGTGTGACGACATTACTCCAAACAAACAATCACCTAAAATCCTCAGATTGGTTTTCGGGCTCAGCTTGCCCTTCCTGCTCAATTAATGTATTTGGCTCCTCTTGCATAACAAGTTGCTGTTTGGTCTGAATCTCAGACCTACCCCGTTGGTCCCTTTGTTGCCTCGAGCGTGCCATACTACTCGATTACACCTTTACTACTCAATATATACTAAATACAATAATAGTAAAAGAGTGGTACCTGGTGGAGAGGCATGCACCAGACGATATACATATTCTGGAAAATAATATACAAATTTTCGGAAATCACGTGCACACATGCTATGCACACTTGGCATTGACATTAACACTCATAGAAATCATTAACAAATATCACGCAAGCATAGACTCACACATCATCAATCATATGCATATACATTCGGTAATAACAAGAAAGATATATGAAGGCATATGAACAATCAACATATTAGTTTATGATTCCTATCATTCAACCTTACAACTTAATCCCGTTTTAGCCTTAGTTCCCTTTCAGTATTAGCCCCTAGGGGAGTGAGTTCTTACCTGAAATCACCACCTGAAATCACCAAAATCAACAAATAAGTGAGCATATAACAAATTATATTCCCTAAGCCATGCTCCGTTACCAAACTTGTAACGACCCCAATCCCTAACTATTAATAATTGCTCCGATTAAGGTCATTACCGCCGTGAAACCCAAATAAGCCTAAATGACACCTAAGACCTATTTGAATCTCACCAGGCTTATCATTAACTACAGATTTTTAACATGTTCATTTTATTGCTTATCAAGAATTGGAGCATGATATTGGACACATGTTCTGGTAACATACGGAGTAAATAAAACATCAGCGAAAGTCTTAAATCAAATCATTGGGTTCATACCACACAAGTCCCATAGGGATCCAAATAATCAACAAGAAATCTTCCAACAAGTTTCGGAAATAGCAAGCAAAAGAGATTGCTTAAAATAAACCAGAAAATTGTACAATCATTCATATTATATGTGCAAGTAACAAGTATGCAAATGTGATGCGATATCGTCCCGCCGTGCAGCCTTGATCTCACACACTGGTACCACGAACAGTGAATGTACCTAAGCCTGAAAAAGGGTAAAAACAACGGTTTGAGATTACAAGAATCTCAGTAGGGTCACAGCATCATAAGATCTACAGAATCCCTAAACACAAATCTCCCAATTCACATAAGATCATTCCTAAACAACTAAAGGGGATCACGCAATTCATAAACCAATCAAAAGAGGTTAAGGCCGAATCTATGGCTAAGGGAGGATTACAAACACTTCTGAAAGCTCAGAAGTAAACAGGCAGGTGAAACACATCACATTGCCCTCGGCAATGAAAAAGAAAGGCCATCCCCTTCCACCTGTGTTGTCCAAAACTTACTGCACAAAGGGTAGATGGTTAACACGCAAAATAGTCAATAAGCCTTTCATCTTGTCATCGCAAGGACAAGTCGACTAGTCCGACCCGGACAAGTCTTCCCTAGTCGCATCCCTACTAGGACATCCCAGGTCACATACCTACCAGAGCTTCCTGCCACACAAGGACAGGGTTCCGGCCACACAAGGACCAGACCTCCAGCGTGCACTTGCTGGGATTTGCTGCCCATACAACTATCATACCAGTAAGAACCTCTCCTCTCCCTAGGAGCTTCAGTGCTTACCCTGAATGGCCACCGGAACAGGATCCTGACACACTGACAAGTACAAGCACACACAGGCAAGTACAAAGCATAATACCACAACAGGGTATCCTCAATCATGTTAGAACAAAATCAACTTATCCAATTCACATAACAATTGCATCCCAGGCATTCAATTCCTAACTCAGGGGTTTGATATAGCTTAGGAGATTCATATCTCATTCTGCATTTCATATTCTCACCCTATAATCCAATCGCAAACAATATAATAAGGGCAGGTAACAAAAATATCAAGAAAAGAGCAGGGGTCTTTGGAGAAACCGATGAGGCGTAGATCCTACCTCTCTTGTCTCTTAAAAAGAAGCTACTCCTTTTCCTTTAATAAGTAAATCCGAACCACCTAAATTATCACCAGGCAATGACAAAAGCAAACTAAGCATGCATATTCAATAGTCTATTGAATACCCTATTTCCTTACCAATACCACTCACCAAACCTATCAGAAAACTAGTGATCAGACGTTTCAGGTGCCTCCCCCTTGGATGTGAGATGTGATAGCCAGGATCTTAACAAGATTCAACCTGAATTTACCATTTCAATTAACTATGCAAATGTTGTTGTTAAAAGTAGGGCATAAAACGATTTCGTCTTAACCTTAAACAAGGTAATATTTACATCCAAGCTGCGATTTATATATGGTTAGAAAGAATATGAAAAGATCTTTCCAACAACCTATTATTTGTAAGTATCTGATAAACTATCAGAAAGTTATGCTATTTTGAAATTCAAGAAGATTTGGCAAAAACCTAATTCCGCCACCGATTTTCAAATTTACCTTAGACAAAGTAATACTACCCTTTTGAAAAAAGCCAAGAAATTATTGGAAAGAGAGTGAAGAGAGCTTTCCAACAAGCTATTACTCGCAGAGATCTGACCAACGATGAGTGAGTTATGCTGGTTTTAAGTTTCTGTGAATTATGGTGGCTATAGGGAGGTATAGGGTTTTAGGCCTGTACGTATTTGTAAGTCTTCTATGAATGATTTTTGTGGGGTTGACTTCCTATTTAAAATCAATGGGTACAGAATTATGATTACTACTTTTAATCACTTTATCATATTAAGATAATCTACCAGATAATTAAACTCTAAATTATCTTTCCTGTTTTTAGGGTCTTTAATCTCTAAGGCAAATATCCACCTATAAGAATTTAGATCAAATAGAATTTAAACAAAGTTAACTACTAAACAATCTTACCAATTTCGGCCATCACACATCCTTTCCTTCAGGAGCAAATCGTCTTTTCACCTGCACTGGCTTCTGGACTTCTAGGACTCAAAATTATGGGTCTTACATCCTCCCCTCTTTATAAGAATTTCGTCCTAGAAATTTTGTAATATAAGTACCTAATCAAACAAGTAAAGAAATTTTGCATGCATAGACTCCTTAGTCTCCCAAGACTGCTCCTCAATTTGGCCATTACGCCAAACAACTCGTACCATAGGCACATTTCGACTGCGAAGCTGTCGAACTGACCGGTCTAGTATGGCAACTGGCTGTACGGGATAGGATAGGTCTTCAGCAACTTCAACTGGCGGTTCTTTAAGCACATGAGCAGGATCTCGCATATACTTTCTTAGCATTGAAACATGAAACACTTTGTGAATTCTTTCCATATTTGGTGGTAGTGCAAGTCGGTATGAAACAGGGCCGATTCTTTCAACAATGTCATATGGACCAATGTATCGAGGTGTTAGCTTACCTTGCTGCTGAAAATGAAGGACTCCTTTCCATGGGGCGACTTTCAAAAATACTTTGTCTCATACCGCAAATTCCAGTTCCCTTCGTCGCTTGTCAGCGTAGCTTTTCTGCCGATCCTGGGCTGCTTTTAACTTCTGTCGAATCAAGCTTAATTGCTCTGTTGCTTGATCAATTAATTCTGGATTGTCTAGGCGTCTCTCGCCTACTTCATTCCAGAAAATGGGGGTTCTGCAGCGTCTCCCATATAGTGCTTCATAAGGTGCCATACCGATGCTTACATGAAAACTGTTGTTGTAAACAAATTCTGCCAATGGTAAGCTTCGATCCCAGCCGGTTTGCTGGTCCAATACACTCGCATGTAGCTTGTCTTCAAGTGTCTGAATCGTCCTTTCTGATTGACCATCGGTCTGGGGATGAAATGCTGTACTGAAATTCAATCTCGAACCCAGTGCATTCTGGAATTTCTCCCAAAATCGTGAAGTGAAATGAGGGTCACGATCTGAAATTATAGAAACTGGTACTCTATGCAAACAAACAATCTCATCCAAGTAACGAACTGCCAATTTTTCTGGTGTATCTGTCACAAGTATAGGAAGAAAATGTGCAGATTTCGTCAGTTGATCCACGATCACCCAAATGGCATTGTATCCTCGCTGCGATCTAGGCAAACCGGTCACAAAATCCATTGTGACGTGCTCCCACTTCCATTCTGGAATCGGAAGTGACTGAAGCAGACCAGCGGGTCTTTGATGTTCGATCTTTACTTGTTTACATACGAGACATCGGGCAACAAATTCAGCAATATGACGTTTCATATTTGGCCACCTAAACTGCCCCTTCAAATCTTGGTACATCTTGGTGCTTCCAGGATGAATAGCAAACTTCGAACTTTGCACTTCTGATAGAATAAGGTTACGAATATCAATATTTTGTGGAACACATACCCGGTTTCTGAAGACTAGTACTTCGTCATCTCGTATTCTGAAATCACGAACTATGGCACCAACACCATCAGCAAGTTGCGTCCGAATATCAGCAAGTTTTGGATCCTCTAATTGTTGATTCCGGATTTCTTCAATTAGGGTAGGTGCGACTTCAATTCGTGCCAACAACGAACCAGAGAAATCAGTGCCAAGATGCACACGATTAGTTTTCAATTCCAGCATCATCGATAGGTAATAGGTGCGCATATAGGCCAAAATTGTTGAGGAAGGGGGATGATACTTTCGGCTCAGGGCATCAGCAACAACATTCGCCTTGCCAGGATGATATTCGATGATCAAATCGTAGTCTTTAATCAACTCCACCCATCTTCGTTGTCTCATATTCAATTTTTTTGTGTAAGGAGGTACTTCAGGCTTTTGTGATTAAGGAAGATTCGACACGTCTCGCCGTATAAATAATGTCGCCATATTTTTAAGGCAAATACCACTGCTGCAAGTTCCAGGTCATGTGTAGGGTAGTGCATCTCGTGCGGTCGCAATTGCCTTGAAGCGTAGGCAATGACTTTCCCATCTTGCATCAAGACATATCCAAGTCCAGATTTTGACGCATCGCTGTAAACCACATACTCCTTTCCGCAAACAGGTAAGGTAATGACTTTCCCATCTTGCATCAAGACATATCCAAGTCCAGATTTTGACGCGTCGCTGTAAACCACATACTCCTTTCCGCAAACAGGTAAGGTAAGGATAGGTGCAGAAACTAACCGATTCTTTAGCTCGTCGAAACTTTGCTGGCATTTCTCATTCCATACGAACGGCTCACCCTTGCGTGTTAGTTTTTTCAATGGTCCGGCAAGTGATGAAAATTTTTTCACAAAGCGACGGTTGTATCCTGCTAAGCCTAGGAAACTACGAACTTCAAACACACTTCGCGGAGGTTCCCAAGCAATCACGGCTTCAATCTTCTTTGGATCAACAAACACACCTTGGGCGGACACTTTGGATCACAGCTCCAGCTGAACCACCGAAATCTTTACATCCAAGTTGTCGAGCTTCTTGCAGCAATTTTGTAATCATAACGGGAAGTCTCTTTGTCTCCTTATGATGTGCCGGCTGCACAGGTTGAAGTGGAGGAACAGGTTCTGGTGCAGGCGTAGGAACATTCTGAAATTGCGCCTCCATTCGCTGCTGGTTTGCAGCAATTCCCTATAACACATTTAAGATTTGTGCCATAAAAGGGTCAATGCCTGGTGCGACTGGTGTCTCAGGTTGGTTTTTGGACTCAGCTTGCCCTTCTTGCTCATTTTGTGCATTTGTCTCATCTTGCTCAACAGGTTGCTGTTCAGTCTGAATCTCAAACCTACCCCGTTGGCCCCTTTGTTGCCTCGAGCGTGGCATACTACACGAATACACCTTTATTACTCAACATATACTAAATACAATACTAGTAAAAAGAGTGGTACCTGGTGGAGAGGCATGCACTGAACGATACGCATATGCTGAAAAACAATATACAAATTTTCGGAGATCACATGTACACATTCAAAAGTATTCTCGGCAATTCCATCAACACTCATAGAAATCATTATCAAACATCAAGAAAATATAGACTCACACATCATCCATATTCGAAAATACACATAATCACTCACATGCATATTTATTCGGTAATAGCAAGAAATATAGCTAATCATCCACTCAAACATATTAAGGCATACTAAAAATAAACAATCAACACAACTGCTATTATTATTTCCATCATTTAAATCCTATGTTATCCCTAGTTCTTTTTCAGTTTTAGCCCCTAAGTGAGTGAGTGTGTGCCCATGTTCTTACCTGCAATCACCAAAATCAACAAATAAGTTAGCATATAACAAATTATACTCCCTAAACCATGTTCCGCTACCAAACTTGTAAGAGTTTGGTAGCATATAACAAATTACATTTCCTAAACCATGCTCCGCTACCAAACATGTAACGACCCCAATCCCTAACTATTAATAATTGCTCCGATTAAGGTCATTACCGCCGTGAAACCCAAATAAGCCTAAATGACACCTAAGACCTATTTGAATCTCACCAGGCTTATCATTAACTACTGATTTTTAACTTGTTCATTTTATTGCTTATCAAGAATTGGAGCATGATATTGGACACATGTTCTGGTAACATATGGAGTAAATAAAACATCAGCGGAAGTCTTAAATCAAATCATTGGGTTCATAACACACAAGTCCCATAGGGATCCAAATAATCAACAAGAAATCTTCCAACAAGTTTCGGAAATAGCAAGCAAAAGAGTGCTTAAAATAAACCAGAAAATTGTTCAATCATTCATATTATATGCGCAAGTAACAAGTATGCAAATGTGATGCGATATTGTCCCGCCGTGCAGCCTTGATCTCACACACTGGTACCACGAACAGTGAATGTACCTAAGCCTGGAAAAGGGTAAAAACAACGGTTTGAGATTACAAGAATCTCAGTAGGGTCACAGCATCATAAGATCTACAGAATCCCTAAACCCAAATCTCCCAATTCACATAAGATCAGTCCTAAACAACTAAAGGGGATCACGCAATTCATAAACCAACCAAAAGAGGTTAGGGCCGAATCTATGGCTGAGGGAGGACTACAAACACTTCCGAAAGCTCAAAAGTACACAGGCAGGTGAAACTCATCACATTGCCCTTGGCAATGAAGAAGAAAGGCCATACCCTTCCACCTATGTTGTCCAAAGCTTACTGCACAAAGGGTAGATGGTTAACAAGCAAACTAATCAGTAAGCCTTTCATCTTGTCCTCGCAAGGACAAGTCTTCCCTGGTCGCATAACTACCAGGGCATCCCAGGTCACATACCTACCAGGACTTCCTTCTACACAAGGACAGGGTTCCGGCCACACAAGGACCAGACCTCCAGTATGCACTTGCTGGGATTTGCCGCCCATACAACTCCTATACCAGTAAGAACCTCTCCTCTCCCTAGGAGCATCAGCGCTTACCCCGAATGGCCACCGGAACAGGATCCTGACACACTGACACGTACAAGCACACACAGGCAAGTACAAAGTATAATACCACAACAGGGTATCTTCAATCATGTTAGAACAAAATCAACTTATCCAATTTACATAACAATTGCATCCCAAGCACTCAATTCCTAACTCAGGGGTTCGATATAGCCTTGGAGATTCATATCTCATTCCGCATTTTATATTCTCACCCTATAATCCAATCGCAAACAATACAATAAAGGCTGGTAACAAAAACATCAAGAAAAGAGCAGGGGTCTTTGAAGAAACCGATGAGGCGTAGATCCTAACTCTCTTGTCTCTGAAAAAGAAGCTACTCTTTTCCTTTATTAAGTAAATCCGAACCACCTAAATTATCACCAGGCAATGACAAAAAAAAACTATGCATGCATATTCAATAGTCAATTGAATACCCTATTTCCGTACCAATACCACTCACCAAACCTATCAGAAAACTAGTGATCAGACATTGCAGGTGCCTCCCCCTTGGATGTGTGATGTGATATCCAGGAACTTAACAAGATTCAACCTGAATTTACCATTCCAATTAACTATGCAAATCTTGTTGTTAAAAGTAAGGCATAGGACGATTTCGTCTTAACCTTAAACAAGGAAATATTTACATCCAAGCTGCGATTTATATATGGTTGGAAATAATATGAAAAGATCTTTCTAACAAGCTATTATTTGTAAGTATCTGATAAACTATCAGAAAGTTATGCTATTTTGAAGTTCAAGAAGATTTGGCGAAAACCTAATTCCACCGCCGATTTTAAAATTAACCTTAGACAAAGAAATACTACCCTCCTTACAAAAAAAAAGCTATTATTCGAAAGAGAGTGAAGAGAGCTTTCCAACAAGCTATTACTCGTAGAGATCCGACCAACGATGAGTAAGTTATGCTGGTTTTAAGTTTCTGTGAATTATGGTGGCTATAGGGAGGTATAGGGTTTTTAGGCTTGTACGAATTTGTAAGTCTTCTATGAATGATTTTTGTGGGGTTGACTTCCTATTTAAAATCAATGGGTACAGAATTATGATTACTACTTTTAATCACTTTATCATATTAAGATAATCTACCAGATAATTAAACTCTAAATATCTTTCCTATTTTTAGGGTCTTTAATCTCTAAAGCAATTATCCACCTATAAGAATTTAGATCAAAGGGAATTTAAAACAAAGTTAACTACTAAACAATCTTACCAATTTCGGCCATCACACATCCTTTCCTTCAGGGGAAAAATCGTCTTTTCACCTGCACTGGTTTCTGGACTTCTAGGACTCAAAATTAGGGGTCTTACAGTATCCGTCACACGTATAGGGAGGAAGTGTGCAGATTTCGTCAATCGATCCACAATCACTTAAATGGTATCGTATCCTTGCTGCGATCTAGGAAAACTGGTTACAAAATCCATTGTGACATGCTCCCACTTCCATTCTGTAATCGGAGTGACTGAAGTAGTCCAGCAGGTCATTGATGTTCGATCTTTACTTGTTGACATGCGAGGCATCAGGCAACGAACTCAGCAATGTGGCGTTTTATGTTTGGCCACCAGTACTGCTGCTTTAAATCTCGACACATCTTAGTGCTTTCGGGATGGATAGCAAACTTCGAACTATGCGCCTCCGATAGGATAAGGTTATGAATATCAATGTCTTATGAAACACATACCCGATTTCCGAAGACAAGCACTTCGTCATCTCGTATTCTGAAATCATGAATTATGGCATCAACACCATCAGAAAGTTGCTTCTGAATTTCAATTAGTTTCGGATCCTCCAATTTCTGATTCCGGATTTCTTCAATCAAGGTAGGTGTGACTTCGATTCGTGCCAACAATGAACCAGAATAATCAGTGCCAAGATGCACACGATTAGTCCTCAAATCCAGCAACATAGGCATGTAATGGGTGCGTATATAGGCCAAAACCGATGGGGAAGGAGGATGAAACTTTCGGCTTAAGGCATCAGCAACAACATTTTCCTTTCCAGGATGATATTCGATGATCAAATCGTAGTCTTTGATCAGCTCTACCCATCTTCGTTGTCTCATATTCAATTCTTTTTGCGTGAGTAGGTACTTCAAGCTTTTTTGATCGGTGAAGATTCGGTATGTCTCGCTGTATAAGTAATGTCGCCACCTTTTCAATGCAAACACCACGACTGCAAGCTCTAAATCATGTGTAGGATAGTTGCTTTCATGTGGTCATAACTGTCGAGAAGCATATGCAACAACTTTCCCATCTTGCATGAATACGCATCGCTGTAAACCACATACTCCTTTTCGCAAATAGATAAAGTAAGGATAGGTGCGGAAACTAACTGATCTTTCAGTTCTTCAAAACTTCGCTGGCATTTCTCGCTCCACATGAATGGGTCACCCTTGCGCGTCAATTTTGTCAATGGTCCAGCAAGCGATGAAAATTTTTCCACAAACCGACAATAGTATCCTGCTAAGCCAAGGAAACTACAAACTTCGAACACAGTTTTCGGGGGTTTCCAGGCAATTACGGCTTCAATTTTCTTTGGATCAACTAACACATCTTGGACGGAAAGAACATGGCCAAGGAAACTGACTTTGCATAACCAGAATTCACATTTGGAGTACTTTACGAAAAACCGCCAATCCTTTAAAACATTCAGCACAATCCGTAAGTGCTTAGCATGCTCTTCTTCCGATTTTGAATAAATCAAAATGTCGTCGATGAAGACTATCCCAAATTTATCCAGAAACTCATGGAACACACAATTCATCAAGTTCATGAGCATAATTGGTGCATTGGTCAAACCGAATGGCATAACTAGAAATTCGTATTGGCCATATCGCGATCTGAACGCAGTCTTCAGAATGTCAACATTACGAACTCGCAGTTGATGGTATCCAAATCTGAGATCGATCTTGGAGAATATGGCTGCACCTTGGAGTTGGTCAAATAAATTGTCAATGCGTGGCAAAAGGTACTTGTTCTTCATAGTCACACGACTGATCTGCCGATAGTCAATGCGTAATCGCAGCGAACCATCTTTCTTCTTTGAGAACAAGACAGGTGCTCCCCAAGGTGACACACTAGGTCGGATGAAACCACGATCCAACAAATCTTCCTATTGCGTTTTTAATTCCTACATTTCCACAGGAGCCATATGGTATGGAGGAATGGAAATCGGATTCATACCAGGCACTAACTCAATGTCAAATTCCACTTCCCTTACTGGTGGTAGACCGGCTATGTCTTCTGGAAATACTTTTGGAAATTCGCGAACAACTGGGACAGAATCCAGACCCGAGGATTCTTTGAAAATATCATGTACTTCTACGAGATATGCAATACATCTTTTGCTGATTAGTCGCTTTGCATCAAGCCAGGATATCATGGAAGTTGGAACAACTCACCTTTCACCTTCAAAATAGTACTCGGCACCATCAGGAAAAGTGAACCACAAACGTTTGGTGAAACATTCCATACAGGTTTGATATTTTGCCAGACAGTCCATACCTAAAATCATATCCAGCTCTCGGTTTTCCAATGGAATTAGATCCACTTCAAGTACATTCAGAGCCATACGTACAGCACAACCTGTAAGACCCCGAATTTTGAGTCCTAGAAGTCCAGAAGCCAGTGCAGGTGAAAAGACGATTTTGCCCCTGAAGAGAAGGATGTGTGATAGCCGAAATTGGTAAGATTGTTCAGTAAATTAATTTGCTTCAAATTCCTTTTGATTTAGGTCCTTGTAGATGGGTAATAGCTTTAGGAACCATCCTTTAAGGTAGATAGTTGCCTTAAAGATTAAGTCCCTAAAAATAGGGAAGGTAATTTAAGAGTTTTGGCTATTTAGTGAATTATATTGGATTGATAGATTGATTAAAAGTATAGACATAATTCTACACTCATTGAATATAAATAGGAAGCCAACCCCACAAAATTTTCCCCTAAAACCTTACAAAATTCGTATAGGCTTAAAACCCTATACCTCCCATTAGCCGTCAGAATTTGCTGAAACTTTAAACCAGCATAACTCCCTCATCGTTCATTGGATCTCTGCGAATAATAGCTTGTTGGAAAGCTCTCTTCATCCTCTTTCCAAAAATTATTTTTTTTCCGTCAGAAGGTTAGAATTTCTTTGTCTAAAGTTACTTTGAAAATCAGCGGCGGAATTAGGTTTTCGCCAAATCTTCTTGAACTTCAAAATAGCATCACTTTCTACTCGTTTGTTGGAATCTTGCAAATAATATGTCGTTGGAAATATCTTTTCATTCTCTTTCCAACAGTATATAGATAGCAGCTTGGATGTAAATATTTCGTTGTTTTAGGTCGAGACGAAAACGTCTTATGCCCTACTTTTAGCAAAAGGTTTTGCATAGCTAATTGGAATGGTAAATTCAGGTTTAATCTTGATAAGTTCCTGGTTATCACATCACACATCCAAGGGGGAGACACCTGCGATATCTGATCACTGGTTTTCTGATAGGTTTGGTGAGTGGTACTGGTAAGGAATAGGGTATACAATTGATTTTTGGGATATGCATGCTTAGTTTGTTTTGTCTTTGTCTGGTGATGATTTAGGTGGTTAAGATTTATTTAATAAAGGCAAAGGAGTAGCTTCTTGTTCAGAGACAAGAGAGGTAGGATCTATGCCTCATCGGTTTCTCCAGAAACCCTGCTCTTATCTGATGTTTTTGTTACCTGCCCTTGTTGTATTTGATTGTGATTGGATTGTAGGGTGTGAATATGAAATCCGGAATGAGATATGAATCTCCTAGGCTATATCGAACCCCTTAGTTAGGAATGGAGTGCCTAGGGATGCTATTGTTATATGAATTGGATGTGTTGATTGTTTCCTGACATGATTAAGGATACCCTGTTGTGGTATTATGCTTTGTACTTGCCTGTTTGTGCTTGTACGTGTTTGTGTGTCAGGATCCTGTTCCGGTGGCCACGTAGGGTAAGAACTGATGCTCCTAGGGAGAGGAGAGGTTCTTATCGATTTATGGGAGGTATATGGGTGTTGAACCAGCAAACTAGCGCTGGATATCTGTCCTTGCGAGGCCGGATCCCTGTCTTGCAAGACAAGAAGCCCTTATCTTGCGAGATTTGGGGATGCCCTGGTTGCGACTAAGGGAAGACTTGTTCCATGAGGGGCTAGTCGACTTGTCCTTGCGAGGATAAGGTGAAAGGCTTACTGATTAGTTTGTGTGTTAACCGTCTACCCTTTGTGCAGTAAGTCTTGGACAACACAGGTGGAAGGGGATGGCCTTTCTTCATCATTGAGTGTGATTTTTGTTGTATTTCACCTGCCTGTGTACTTCTGAACTTTCGGAAGTGTGGTCCTCCCTCAGCCATAATCTCGGCCTTAACCTCTTTTGGTTTATTGTTGAATTCCGTGATCCCTTTAATTGTTTAGGGAATGATCTTATGTGATTTTGGAGATTTGTGTTTAGGGATTCTGTAGATCTTATGATGCTGCGACCCTACTGAGATTCTTGTAATCTCATACCTTTGTTTTTACCATTTTTCAGGCTTAGGTACATTCTCTGATCGTGGTACCAGTGTGTGAGATCAAGGCTGCACGGTGGGGCGATATCGCATCACAAATACTACTTGTTACTTGCGCAAATAACTTGAAAAATTGGACATTGTTCTGGTTTATTTTTAAGCATTCGTTTGGCTTGCTATTTCCGAACTTGGTTGATGAATTTCTTGCTGATTATTTGGATCCCTATGGGACTTGTGTGTTATGAACCCAAAGGATAAATTTAAGACTTCCGCTGATGATTTTATTTACTCCGTATGTTACCAGAATATGTGTCCAGTATCATGCTCCAATTGATTGATAAGCAACAAAATAAACAAGATTAAAATCGGTATCATATGAGTAGCCTTGTGAAATTCTAATAGGTCTTAGGTGATTTTGAGGCTTATTTGGGTTTCACTGCGGTAATGACCTTAATCGGAGCAATGAATAATGGTTTAGGAATTAGGGTCGTTACAAGTGTGGTAGTGGAGCATGGTTTAGGTTTATAACTTGTTATTTGCTGATTTAGTTGTTAATTTTGGTAATTGCAGGTGATTGCAGGTAAGAACATGGGCACACACTCTCTCACTTAGGAACTAAAACTGGAATTAGGGAGAACATGGGAGTTGAATGGAAATAATACTAGCTGTTGTGTCGATTGTTTATCTTTAGTATGCCTTAATATGTTTGAGTGGATGATTAGCTATGATTCTTGTCCTTACCGAATGAATATGCATGTGAGTGATTATGTGTATTGCCGAATATGGATGATGTGTGCAGCTATAATTGCTTGATGTTTGTTATGATTTCTATGCGTGTTAATGTTATTGTCGAGTGTGCATAGCATGTGTGCATATGATTTTCGAAATTTGTATATTGTTTTCCAGCATATGCGTATCGTCCGGTGCATGCCTCTCCACCAGGTACCACTCCTATTCCTAGTATCGTATTTAGTGTTTGTTTGAGTAACAATCGTACACTTGTGTAGTATGGCACGCTCGAGGCAACAGAGGGACCAACGGGGTAGGTTTGAGATTCGGAATGAACAGCAACCTGTTGAGCAAGATTAGCCAAATGCACAAAATGAGCAGGAAGGGCAAGCTGAGTCCGAAAACCAACCTGAGACACCAGTCGCACCAGGCATTAACCCTGTCATGGCACAGGTCTTAAACGTGTTACAAGGAATTGCTGCAAACCAGCAACGAATGGAGGCGCAATTTCAGAGTGCTCCTGCGCCTACACCAGGACCTACTCCTCCACTTGAACCTGTACAGCCGGCGCATCATAAGGAGACAAAGAGATTTCCCGTTATGATTACAAAGTTGCTGAAGTAAGCTCGACAACTTGGATGTAAAGATTTCGGTGGTTCAGCTGGAGCCGCAGCCGCTCGGGAGTGGATGGATACCTTATGCCGAGTATCCTTTGTTCCTGCGTATCTCTGATGATGACAAGGTTGCCATTGCTGCATTCTTACTTGAGGGAGAAGCCCTCGCTTGGTGGACATCTGTTAGCTTGCGATTCGGCGATCGCTTGCCGATGTGGGAAGAATTCCGGTATGAATTTGACGAAAGATTTTATACAAGGTTCCATAAAAATGAGCAGCGGCAGGCATTTTACAAACTTGAACAAGGCACCCGCTCAGTGCTGGAATATGAGAAGGTGTTGAGGGAGTTGTCCCGCTTTTCACCTGAAGAAGATCGCACATCGTACCAGCTGGCAAGACGATTTCAGGATGGGTTGAGTGTCGAACTCAAAACCATCGTCGGTACAACACCAGTGCATATTTTACAAGAACTAATAGCTGCCGCAACCGAAGCTGAAAAGATCGTGCAAACCAGGAAGCCACCCGTAGCTAATAGTGGCGGATCCTATAGGCGTGATTAAAAGTTCAACCAAAGAAGGGGACCCTATCCCTTACGGTCTCATCCTCCGCAGATCAATGGGAACACCAACAGGAGGAATTTTTCTGGTTCAAATTATAATGGATCGTCATGGCAGATTCCGCAATAGCGATGTTTCAACTGTGGCGAGATGGGTCATATTCAGGCCGTATGTCCAAAACGGCGAATCCCAGGGGTACTTAACACCAACCGAGGTGGGAATGTCAATCCCGCTAGACCCCCAGCACACGCACCAGGAGGACCACCCAACGGATCCACAAGTGAGGCGCAACCAAGACCAACAAGGCTCTTTACTTTGACTGATGCCGAGGCTAGTCCTGATGTGGTGACAGGTATTATTTCAGTCTTTTCTCAAAACGCTAAAGTCTTATTTGATCCAGGAGCAAATAGATCGTTCGTGAGTCAAAGGATAGCACTTAGCGCGGATCGTCCTCTATCTCCCTTGACTCCTCCTATTGCGGTTCTAACTCCTTTGGGAGAGCAACTGATTTGTGATCTGGTCTACATCGGCTGTGTTATACGTATGGGATTGAATGTATTTGAAGTGGATCTAATTCCCTTAGATATCAAGGAGCTGGATGTGATTTTAGGCATGGATTGTCTGGCAAAATATCAAGCCCGTGTGGAGTGTTTCACCAAGCGGGTGTGGTTCACATTTGCTAATAGTACCGAATACTATTTTGAAGGCGATAGGCGAGTTGTGCCAACTTGCATGATTTCCTGGCTTAAGGCGGAGCGATTAATCAACAAAGGATGTACAGCGTACCTTGCGCATGTACAGGATATTTCTAAAGAATCCGCAGGTCTGAATTCTGTTCCTGTGGTTTGTGAATTTCCGGAAGTATTTCTAGAAGACATAGCCGAATTGCCACCAGCAAGGGAAGTAGAATTCGGCATTGAGCTTGTGTCAGGTACAAATCTGATTTCCATTCCTCCGTATCGTATGGCTCCTGCGGAAATGAAGGAACTGAAGACGCAATTGGAAGATTTGCTGGATCGTGGTTTTATTCGACCTAGTGTGTCACCCTGGGGAGCACCTGTGCTGTTCGTGAAAAAGAAAGATGGTTCGCTGCGATTGTGCATTGATTATCGACAGCTGAACCGCGTGACCGTGAAGAACAAATATCCCTTGCCACGCATCGATGATTTGTTTGACCAACTCCAAGGTGCAGCAGTATTCTCCAAGATTGATCTCAGATCTAGGTACAATCAATTGCGAGTTCGTGATGCTGATATTCCGAAGACCGTGTTCAGATCGCGATATGGCCACTATAAATTTCTGGTTATGCCATTCGGTTTGACCAATGCACCAGCTGTGTTTATGGACTTGATGAATCGTGTGTTCCGCGAATTCCTGGATAAATTTGTGATCGTCTTCATCGACGACATTCTGATTTACTCAAAGTCGGAAGAGGATCATGTTATGCACTTGCGGCTTGTTCTTCAAATTCTGAAGGACCTGCGGTTGTTTTCCAAATACTCAAATTGGCCAAATTGAGGAGCAGTCTTGGGAGATTGAGGAGTCTATGCATGCAAAATATTCTTACTTGTTTGATTAGGTACTAATGTTAAAATTTCGAGGATGAAATTCTTATAAGGAGGGGAGGATGTAAGACCCCGAATTTTGAGTCCTAGAAGTCCAGAAGCCAATGCAGGTGAAAAGACGATTTTGCCCCTATAGAGAAGGATGTGTGATAGCCGAAATTGGTAAGATTGTTCAGTAAATTAATTTTGCTTCAAATTCCTTTTGATTTAGGTCCTTGTAGATGGGTAATAGCTTTAGGAACCATCCTTTAAGGTAGATAGTTGCCTTAAAGATTAAGTCCCTAAAAATAGGAAAGGTAATTTAAGAGTTTTGGCTATTTAGTGAATTATATTGGATTGATAGATTGATTAAAAGTATAGACATAATTCTACACTCATTGAATATAAACAGGAAGCCAACCCCACAAAATTTTCCCCTAAAACCTTACAAAATTCGTATAGGCTTAAAACCCTATACCTCCCATTAGCCGTCAGAATTTGCTGAAACGTTAAACCAGCATAACTCCCTCATCGTTCATTGGATCTCTGTGAATAATAGCTTGTTGGAAAGCGCTCTTCATCCTCTTTCCAAAACTTGTTTTTTTTCCGTCAGAAGGTTAGAATTTCTTTGTCTAAAGTTACTTTGAAAATTGGCGGCGGAATTAGGTTTTCGCCAAATCTTCTTGAACTTCAAAATAGCATAACTTTCTTCTCGTTTGTTGGAATCTTGCAAATAATATGACGTTGGAAAGATATTTTCATTCTCTTTCCGACAGTGTATAGATAGCAGCTTGGATGTAAATATTTAAATGTTTTATGTCGAGACGAAATCGTCTTATGCCCTACTTTTAGCAAAATGTTTTGCATAGTTAATTGAAATGGTAAATTCAGGTTGAATCTTGATAAGTTCCTGGATATCACATCACACATCCAAGGGGGAGAAACCTACGACATCTGATCACTGGTTTTCTGATAGGTTTGGTGAGTGGTACTGGTAAGGAATAGGGTATACAATTGATTTTTGGGATATGCATGCTTAGTTTGTTTTGTCTTTGTCTGGTGATGATTTAGGTGGTTCAGATTTACTTAATAAAGGCAAAGGAGTAGCTTCTTGTTCAGAGACAATAGAGGTAGGATCTATGCCTCATCGGTTTCTCCAGAAACCCCTGCTCTTATCTGATGTTTTTGTTACCTGCCCTTGTTGTATTTGATTGTGATTGGATTGTAGGGTGTGAATATGAAATCCGGAATGAGATATGAATCTCCTAGGCTATATCGAACCCCTGAGTTAGGAATGGAGTGCCTAGGGATGCTATTGTTATATGAATTGGATGTGTTGATTGTTTCCTGACATGATTGAGGATACCCTGTTGTGGTATTATGCTTTGTACTTGCCTGTGTGTGCTTGTACGTGTTTGTGTGTCAGGATCCTGTTCCGGTGGCCACGCAGGGTAAGAACTGATGCTCCTAGGGAGAGGAGAGGTTCTTATCGATTTATGGGAGGTTTATGGGTGTTGAACCATCAAGCTAGCGCTGGATATCTGTCCTTGCGAGACCGGATCCCTGTCTTGCGAGACAGGAAGCCCTTATCTTGCGAGATTTGGGGATGCCCTGGTTGCGACTAAGGGAAGACTTGTTCCATGAGGGGCTAGTCGACTTGTCCTTGTGAGGATAAGGTGAAAGGTTTACTGATTAGTTTGTGTGTTAACCATCTACCCTTTGTGCAGTAAGTCTTGGACAACACAGGTGGAAGGGGATGGCCTTTCTTCATCATTGAGTGTGATTTTTGTTGTATTTCACCTGCCTGTGTACTTCTGAACTTTCGGAAGTGTGGTCCTCCCTCAGCCATAATCTCGGCCTTAACCTCTTTTGGTTTATTGTTGAATTCCGTGATCCCTTTAGTTGTTTAGGGAATGATCTTATGTGATTTGGGAGATTTGTGTTTAGGGATTCTGTAGATCTTATGATGCTGCGACCCTACTGAGATTCTTGTAATCTCATACCGTTATTTTTACCATTTTTCAGGCTTAGGTACATCCTCTGATCGTGGTACCAGTGTGTGAGATCAAGGCTGCACGGTGGGGCGATATCGCATCACAAATACTACTTGTTACTTGCTCAAATAACTTGAAATATTGGACATTGTTCTGGTTTATTTTTAAGCATTCGTTTGGCTTGCTATTTCCGAACTTGGTTGATGAATTTCTTGCTGATTATTTGGATCCCTATGGGACTTGTGTGTTATGAACCCAAAGGATAAATTTAAGACTTCCGCTGATGATTTTATTTACTCCGTATGTTACCAGAATATGTGTCCAGTATCATGCTCCAATTGATTGATAAGCAACAAAATAAACAAGATTAAAATCAGTATCATATGAGTAGCCTTGTGAAATTCTAATAGTTCTTAGGTGATTTTGAGGCTTATTTGGGTTTCACGGCGGTAATGACCTTAATCGGAGCAATGAATAATGGTTTAGGAATTAGGGTCGTTACACAACCGATGTAAACTATCACCACATCATGACTAGCTTCGGCATCAGTTAGGGTGAATAACCTTGTTGGTCTTGGTTGCACCTCACCTGTGGATCCGTTGGGTGGTCCTCTTGGTGTGCCTGTTGGCGGTTTGGTGGGGTTACCATACCCACCTCGGCTCACACTAGATGTGCCTGTGATACGTCTCGGCTTCTGGCATTCCTGCTGAATGTTCCCCATTTTGCCACAATTGTAACATCGACGTTGCTGAGTATTCCACGTAGTTCCACTGGAATTCGAACCAGAAAAATTTCTTCTTGTTGTTACTTCCATTGTCGTTAATTTTCAGAGGATAGGATCTGAAAGGATAGGGTCCTGTCCGCCGATTAAATTTCCAATCTCGCCGGAAGGATCCACCACTAGTGGCTGCGGATGGCCTTTTGGTTTGCACAATCTTTTTGGCTTCACTCGCAGCAACAATTAGTTCTTCCAAATTCTGTACCGGTGTCATACCAAAGATGGTTTTGAGTTTGGTACGCAGCCTATCCTGAAATCGCCTCGCAAGCTGGTACGGTGAGCGATCCTCTTCAGGTGCAAATCGGGACAATTCCCTTATTGCCTTTTCATATTCCAGCACCGAACGGGTTCCTTGCTAAAGCTTGTAGAAAGCTTGTCGTTGCTCGTTTTTATGGAATCTCGTATAAAACCTTTCGTCGAATTCATATCAAAATTCTTCCCATGTAGGCAGACGATCGCCAAATCGCAAGCTCACAGCTGTCCACCATGCGAGGGCTTCTCCCTCCAATAGGAAAGTGGCGATGGGTACCTTGTCATCATCAGAGATACGTAAAAACAAAGATACTCGACACAAGGTGTCGATCCATTCGCGAGTGGCAGCAGCTCTGGCTGAACCATTGAAATCTTTACATCTCAATTGTCGAGCTTCCTTCAATAGTTTTGTAATCATGATGGGAAGTCTCTCGGCCTCCTTAGGATGTGCCGGTTGTACAGGTTCAAGTGGAGAAATAGGTTCTTTCACAGGCGCGGGTCCAGGAGCATTCTGAAGTTGCTCCTCTATACGCTGTTGATTTGCAATAATTCCTTGCAATACGTTTAAAATTTGTGCCATCACATGATCGATGGCTGGTGCCTCAGGTTGGTTTTTGAGCTCAGCTTGCCCACCTTGCTCAGTTTTGTACATTCAGCTCCTCTTGCTGAAGCTCATACCTACCCCGTCAATTCCTTTTGGCGTTCGACCTTGCCATACTATACAAACATACGATTGTTACTTAACATATAACTAATTACGATACTAGGAAAAGAAGTGGTACCTGGTGGAGAGGCATGCACCAGATGATATGAAGATGCTAGAAATCAAAGTACTCATGCACACGAGTATGAAAATTTTGGAAACCACATGCACACATGCAATGCACACTCGTCAATTACCTCAACACACACATAAGCACTCAACTCAGTACAAACCATACACAGAAATGATGCAAAACCACATCTCATGCATTCGGCAACAAACATGTCTCACACATATTCACATTAAGCAAGCATAGGTTCACACAAAACATACTTGACTTGCATACAAATCAATCATATGCTCGGAAAACTTGACAAGAATACATAAAGATATACCTGGCAATGATAAAAAATCATATAGGGATACTCAGCAGCATGCACCAACAAATACACATTCTCGACAATGATAAGAAACCTAGCTAAACACTCAAAAACACATCAAATCATATAAGACATACAAAAAAATACTCATAGACACGGAACAAGTCAATCAATCAGACATAACATCTAAACATTTCTAACTAGGTTCTTAACATCTGATTAATTTTTGGTATTAGCCCTCTAAGTAAGTGGGTGTGTGCGCATGTACCTTCCGAAATCAATAATCTAGTTAGCATACAATAAATACAAACCTATAATGATCCCAATTCATACCTATTAAAATTTTCTCTGATTAAGGCCACTACCGCCGTGAAATCCAAACAAGCTCAAAGACACCTAGAACCTATCTAAATCCCACCAGGCTTACCCATTAATTTTTTTGACTTTTAGCATGATCATTCTATATGTTTAATAACAAATGGAGCATGATATTGGACAATCATTCTGGTATCATACGGAGTGAATAAAACATCAGCGGAAGTCTTTAAATTTAATTATTGGAATCAAAACACACAAGTCCCATAGGGATCCAAATAACCAGCAAGAAATTCTCCAACTTGTTCCAAAATATAACAAGCAAAAGAGGAATCTTGAAAAAAAGCCAGAAAAGTAGTCCAATCTATTATCATATTGTATGCGCAAGCAACCAAGGAAATAGGAATGCAAAGGTGATGCAATATTGCCCCGTCATGCAGCCTTGATCTCACACACTGGTACCACGAACAGTGAATGTACCTAAGCCTGAAAAATGGTGAAAACAACAAAATGAGATTACAAGAATCTCAGTAGGGTCACAACATCATAAGATCTGCAGAAACCATAAACACAAATCTTCCCAAACAACATCATATCATTCCTAGAAACTAAAGAGGATCTCGCAATTCAAGAATTCAGTTAAAAAGGGTAGGGCTGAATCTAAGGCTGAGGAAGGACTACAAATACTTCCAAAAACGTAGAACTACACAGGAAGGTAGAACTCATCAGATTGCTCTCTTCAGTGAAGAAGATATGCCATCCCCTTGCACCTGTGTTGTCCAAGGCTTATTGCACAAAAGGTAAATGGTTAAAACACAAGCTATTCAGTAAGCCCATTCATCTTGCCACACAAGGACAACGCTTCTGGCCATACAAGGACAAGTCATCCCAAGCCACACAAGGACAAGGGCTTCCTGCCACACAAGGACTAGACATCCAGTGAGCTTATGCTGGGGATTGCCACCCATACGACTCCCATACCAGTAAGAACCTCCCCTCTTACAAGGAGCATCAGCGCTTACCCCAAATGGCCAACGGAAAAGGATCCTGACTCACAACACGTAGCAGCACACACAAGCAAGTACAAAACACAATACCACAACAGGGTATCCTTAATCATGTCAAAAACACAATCAACATGTTCAATACACACAATACATGCAAATTAGGCACTCATATCCTATCTTAAAGGATTCGGTATAGCCTAGAGGATTGCATCTTGGTCCGCAATTCAAGCATTCCTACTACAACATATGCGCATACAACATTACATGTAAAGGCACCAAAATTTACAAGAAAACAACAAGGATCTCTGGAGAAACTGATAAGGCTTAGATCCTATCTCTCTTGTCTCTGAACAAAAAGTTATTCCCTTGCCTTTATCCAATAATTATGCACTACCTATACCATCACAAGGCAAAGCCAAAACCAAACTAAGTATGCATATCCAATATCCAGTTAAATACCCTATTTCCTTACCAATTTCACTCACCAAACCTATCAAAAATCAGTGATTAGATGCCGCAGGTACCTCCCTCTTGGATGTGTGATGTGATAGCCAAGAACTTAATAAGAAACAACCTGAATTACCATCCCTAATTACATATCATTTTTGGCACTAAGAATATGGCAATAGGGCAAGTTGCGATTTCATGTTAACAAGTTGTAGGAGTTATGATCTAATGTTAACAAGGAAGGATTAAGGATTTATAACATGTATAATCAAAAGAAACAAGATCAGAATCCAATAGGTTAATCAATTGATCAAGATAGGTAACAATAGGGCAGTAGGGCAAAGGTAGGGCATACTGATTTCATGTATAGCAAAAAGATTCAAAGGATGAATTCATGATTGTTCACTATTAATGGATATTAAAAAATCATACGTATAAAGGTAACAACATCAGAGATCAATCAAAGGTAGAATTATAAAAATCTGAAAACCTAATTCTGCCGAATTTTGATTTATCTTTAGAGAATGAAATACTAAGCTTCAGACAAAAACAAAATATGGTTGAAAAGAGGATGAAAAGAGCTTTACAAAAATTTATTATTTGCAGAAATCTAACAAACGATGAGTTATGCTTGTTTGAAATTCAAGAAGATTTTGACAGCTCCGCCGAATTTTGATTTAACTTTATTGAAAAAAATACTAATCTTCAGAAAAAAAAAATCTTTGGAAAGAAGATAAAAAGAGCTTTCCAACAAGCTATTATTTTCAGGAATCCGACAAACGATGAGAGAGTTATGCTTGTTTGAAGTTCAAGAAGATTTTATCAGTTCTGCTGAATTTCGATTTAACTTTAAAGAAAGAAATACTAAACTTCAGAAAAAAACCAAAAATGGTTAGAAAGAGGATGAAAAGAGCTTTCCAACAATCTATTACTTTCAGGAATCCGACAATCGATGCGAAAGTTATGCTTGTTTGAATTACAAGAAAATTTTGGCAGTTCCCTCGAATTTTAATGTAACTTAAAAGAAAAAAATACTAACCTTCAGACAAAAAACCATTTAATTTTTTAAAGAGGATGAACGAAGCTCTCCAACAAGCTATTATTTTCTGGAATCCAACAAATGATAAAGGAGTTATGCTTGTTTGAAGTTCAAGAAGATTTTGACAGAAATTGAGAGGTGTAGGGTTTTTAGGTCCTACGAATTTTGTGTGGCTGACTTCCTATTTATATAAGATGGTTATGGGATTTAAATCCCTATCTCCAAGGCTTAATTAAAGTAAAATAATTATCAGATTTAAATTCTGTAATTATCCCCCCTTAAACTTAGGGTTTTAATTTCCTAAGGTAATTATCAACCAACAAAGAATCAATTTAAAGGGAATTAGTACCATAAATAATTACTAGACATCCCTTACCAATTTCGGCCATCACACATCCTTTTCTTCAGGGGAAAAATAGTCTTTTTCACCTGCACTGGCTTCTGGACTTCTAAGACTCAAAATTCAGGGTCTCACAATTTCATCCAACTTAGTGTATCACCTTGGGGAGCACCTGTCTTGTTCGTAAAAAAAGAAAAAATGGTTCGTTGCGATTATGTATCTATTATCGGCAATTGAATCATGTGATCGTAAAGAACAAGTAGCCCTTGTTGTGAATTGATGACTTGTTCGACTAGCTCCAAGGTGCAACCATGTTTTCCAAAATTAATCTCAGATCGGGATACTATCAGTTGTATGTTTGTGAAATTGATATTCCGAAGACTGCATTCAGATTGTGATATGGATATTATAATTTTTTGGTTATGCCATTCGGTTTGACCAATGCTCCAGCTGTGTTTATGGATTTGATGAATAGAATATTCCGAGAATTTCTGGACCGATATGTGATTGTCTTCATCGATGACATTCTAATCTATTCAAAATCAGAAGAATAGCATACCGAGCATTTGCAGATTGTGTTAAAAATTGTGCGAGATCGGTAGCTATATGCAAAGTACTCCAAATGTGAATTTTGGTTATATGAAGTCTGTTTCCTTGGCCATATAGTTTCTTCCAGTGGTGTTCTTGCTGATCCAAAGAAGGTTGAAGTCGTTGTTGCTTGGGACCCATGGAACGTGTTTGAAGTTTGCAGTTTTCTTGACCTAGCCTGAAACTACCACTTTTTTGTGGAAAATTTCTCATCGCTAGCAAGTCCTTTGATGAAATTGACACAAAAGGGTGAGCCATTCATGCGGTTTGAAAAATACCACCAAAATTTTGAAGAATTAAAGACCAAATTGGTGACCGTACCCATCCTTACTTTGTCCATCAACAGAAAAGAATCTGGCGATGTGTCGAAATCTGGTCTTGGATGTGTGTTGATACAGAATGGAAAAGTTGTTGCCTATGCTTCCCAGCAGTTGTGCCCTATCCCAAGCCAGACAAGGACAAGGGCTTCCTGCCACACAAGGATAGTCCTTCTGGCCACACAAGGACCAGACATCCAGCGAGCTCATGCTGGGGCGACTCCCATACTAATAAAAATCTCCCCTCTCACAAGGAGCATCAGCGCTTACCCCAAATGGCCAGCGGAAAAGAATCCGGACATACAACACGTACCAGAACACACAATCAAGTATAAAACATAATACCCCCACAGGGTATCCTTAATCATGTCAGAACACAATCAACATGTTCAATACACACAATACATGCGAACTAGGCATTCATATCCTATCTTAAGAGATTCGGTATAGCCTAGAGGATCGCATCTTAGTCCGCAATTCAAGTATTCCTACTACATTATATTCGCATACCACTTTACATGTAAAGGCATCGAAATTAACAAGAAAACAACCAAGATCTCTGTTGAAAATGATGAGGCTTAGATCCTACCTCTCTTGTCTCTGAACGAAGAAGTTATTCCCTTGCCTTTATCCAATAATTCTGCACTACATATAGCATCACAAGGCAAAGCCAAAACCAAACTAAGTATGCATATCCAATATCCAATTAAATACCCTATTTCTTTACCAATTCCACTCACCAAATCTATCAGAAACCAGTGATCAGATGCCGCATGTACCTCCCCCTTGGATGTGTGATGTGATAGACAAGAACTTAACAAGAAACAACCTGAATTACCATCCCTAATTATCATAAAATTTTCGGCACTAAGAATAGGGCAATAGGGCAAGTTGTAGGAGTTACTATCTCATGTTAACATGCAAGGATTAAGGGTTTATAACATGTATAATCAAAAGAAACAAGATCAAAATCGAATTGGTTAATCAATTGATCAAGATAGACAATGATAGGGCAGTAAAGCAAAGGTAGGGCATACTGATTTCATATATAGAATAAATTCAAAGGATGAATTCATGATTTTTCACTATTAATGGATATCAAACAATCATACGTATAAAGGTAACAACATTAGAGATCAATCAAAGGCAGAATTATAAAAATCTGAAAACTTAATTCCGCTGAATTTTGATTTATCATTAGAGAAGGAAATACTCACCTTCAGACAAAAAACCAAGGATGGTTGTGAAGAGGATGAAAATAGATTTCTAACAAGCTATTATTTGAAGGAATCCGACAAACGATGAGAGAGTTATGCTTGATTGAAATTCAAGAAGATTTTTGCAGTTCCACAGAATTTTGATTTAACTTTACTGAAAGAAATAGTAACCTTCAGAAAAGAACCCAAAATTTTTCGAAAGAGGATGAAGAGAGCTTTCCAACAAGCTATTATTTGCAGGAATCCGACAAACGATGAGAGAGTTATGCTTGTTTGAATTTCAAGAAGATTTTGGCATAAATTGGGAGGTGTAAGGTTTCTAGGTCCTACGAATTTTGTGTGTTTTCTGTAAAAGATTTTTGTGTGGCTGACTTCCTATTTATATAGGATGGTTATGGGATTAAAATCCTTATCTTCAAGGCTTAATTAATATAAGATAATTATCTGAATTAAATTCTGTAATTTTCCCCCTTTAAATTTAGGGTTTTTATTTCCTAAAGTAATTATCAACCAATAAAGAATCAATTTAAAAGAAATTAATACCATAAATAATTACTAGACATCCCTTACCAATTTCGGCCATCACACATCCTTTTCTTCAGGGGAAAAATGGTCTTTTTCACCTGTACTGGCTTCTGGACATCTAGGACTCAAAACTCAGGGTCTCACAGTCCGGGCCTGCTGGCCTGAAGATCCGGCAGCCGGGTCGTGATAGAATGGTAGTGCAGCCGATCTCGCTCCCTCTTCTGGGTGAGCTTGGGCTGTGTTGTGTGTTCACGTTTTAGCCCGTAAGTTTGAGTCCACGTCAGTTACGTTTGGGCTCCCCTTCTGAGGACACAAGGTCTATAAGGAGGGGAGATTGTGAGACCCAGCGCGCGTAGGTTGCTGGTTACCCAATCCCACATCGGAAAGAAGCGGGGGAGGTCTTGGGCTTATTATATATGATGTGTGATGATATCATTTGTAACAAGTTGCATCTTTTGGGCCATGTGATTAGAAGTCCAACTCAGTGTTACAGTTATGATCCATCACGAGCATATACACGTCCGAGCTTGCTGGGCTGAGGGTCTTGGTAGCCAGGTCGTGAAAAATTATCCTACCCTATACAGCCAGTTGCCATACTAAACTAGTTAGTTCGTCAGCTTCACAATCGAAGTGTGCCTATGGTTCGAATTGTTTGGCATAATGGCCAAGTCAAGGAGCAGTTTTGGGAGACTGAGGAATTAATGTGAACTAGATTTCCTGACCATTTTGCTTAGGTACTTGTGCCGAAATTTCGAGAGAAAAAATTTTTATAAGGAGGAGAGGATGTGAAACCGTAATCCTTCCTAGATAGATGCCCTAGAAGTCCAGGTACTGGTGCAGCTGAAATGACCATTTTGCTCCTGAAGAAATAGATGCATGATTGCCTGAAATATTTGTTTCTATTCTTTCCTATTTTAGTTCATTTTGTTTCCTTCCTATTTCATTTTATTGCTGTTTGGTTTCTTTCCTATGCTGAAAATTTCGAAAAGATTTTTTTCCAGATTTTATTCATAATTATCCTTAATCATTATCTGAGCATATCTAGGCTTAAAAGTATAGAAAATTAGTCCTCTAAAGACCCTATAAATACCCTAGCCGACTACCCGATTGTACACACCAGAAAATCCCTTTTAATTCATGAAATTAAAACCCTCTCTTCCTCCCAATTGCTGTCAACTTTTATAGCTTACAAACCCTAGCCGATTTTTTCAACCCTTTATCAGATTTTTGCGTTTAATGCTGTCTTTTAATTCTCTTTTAATGCTGTCTTTTAATATCTTGTTATCATTAGCAAAAGGTTGGTTTTCTTCTTTTAACTTTGCTTCCGACTTTTCTAGGGTATTGGTGCTGATTTTCCTTGATTCACCTATCTGATGATTTTAATTTTTATTCCTCTTTTTCATGAGTTTTTGGCACCTATTCTTGTTATAATATAATGAAATCAGCCCCTGTATCCCACTGTATGCAAAAATCAGAAACCCTATCTATGTTGCCTATGTATACCAAAAATTATACATTGAATTGGGGTGAATAATCATTAATTCTTGTTAAGTTCTTGGCCATCACATCACACATTTAGGAGGAGGTTATAGCTGCATTTGATCACTGGTATTTGGTAGGATTGGTGAGTGAAATTGGTATGGAACTAGGATGTTCTTTGGTTTCTGATTATGTAAGCTTAGTATTGTGTTGTCTTTGACTTATGCTTGTTTAGGTAGTTCTGATCCTATTGATAAAGGCAAAGGCCTAGTTACTTGTTCATGTCTTAAAGCCAAGAATAAAGCTATCACTCACTCGAGCAGTAACTATAAGAGAGCATTGCTGGGAAACACAATACACATGCATAATAACACAACCAATATCACAGGGATAAATTAAATCCTCAATTGGGTCTCGTGAAAAGGGAATCATGTTTCACCAAAGATATAACCCATCTCAAAGTTCTTGAAAGAACCGTGAGTTATAGTAATGAGAAAATTTCCAAAATAATTATTTCCCGACTTAAGAGATCAATTAAAGCTGGGACCATTAACCAATGTCATAGGATAGAGACGAATGATTCACACGTGTTCTCAAAAGAAAAGAAAGCACGTGATGTATAGAGTTACTCAATAACCAAGAATATTTCCAAAAGAAGGAAATACCCTCTGGTATGATAAAAGTCATCATAAAAGTGGTCACCCACACAGGTGAGGAAGGAGTGATAGCAGAGTAGTAATAAGAAATGTATGAGTTTCTAAAAGTCATGATTAAACAACGCTCTATTACCATTTTAGTTGTCATATCTCGGGCTCTAAAATTTTCGCGCGAAAATTCCTATAGGCCCACTATATACACTACCATAACACAAGATAATACATATAATAAACCTACAAGACTAGTGGTATAAGAATAAAGTGATAAGGAATAAAATAACTAATAAACAAAATATGCAGTGAAATCACCGGAATGACACGAAATTTTCCGGGAATATATCGTATACTGAGCAATTTAACAAACGCTACCCAAGATTCAAATTATGACTCTGGCTCTAAGATACTCAAACATTCTAAAGTAAAATGCTATGAATACAATATTCGTGACATTACCATGATCGCACATGCTGATAACTGTTTGATTCATTATTTCATCCTTGTGATGCCTAAGAATGAGTACCTAATTATCATCCTTGCATTTCATGCTAATATACTGGCAAAGTCCTTGCCAGATGAGTGGACTAAGAAGACTAACAAAGTATTTCACATGCAATCATAACATATGTCAAGAAAACATGCTGGCATCTAATGAGTTTATAAATTCATGCATTACCACATGTAATCACAGTCAATTAATATGCAACAAGCACTCGACTCTTCAATACATGCATGACCATGATTTGAGCTCGCAATACCTTCCAGTCTACTAGCTTAGGGAAGGACTGAAGTTCGTTAGTGGCACTCTAATCCTGTTATCTTTTCATTTATCTTATTATTTCATGCAATAGATAAGTCTATATCAAATTAATGCCTAGCCCGATCCACTGACAATGTCGGAAGTTAGGTGATGGTCTCTCCACCTAACGATCCCCACACTGTAGAATCCTGATTTATAGTTTAACTAACAATAAAACAAACAAAATCCAATTCAACCCTATTACCTCGTTATTGACATCTCTACGTCACGCTACCAGACCCATAGAACTCTCAAGGGTTGCATAGGTTACCCTATACAGACTCGGTGCATTCTATATGCTAATGTCGATTCCCGAATGCCCCAGACGTATTTATGCATCTCAATCATAGTATGGCATAACCATGCATTTCGTATCATTTTATACTCCTCAATACACGCTACATTGATTATCATGCTTGACACATCATTCTTCACACATATACATTGCATGGTTTCAATTTATAATTTCTTATTAATCACAAATTAACATTCATGCCATCATTTTATCAAACGAAAGGAAATTCTGTCCACTTGCGGGTTTTGAAGCCCAATTAGTCGTCGATGGCACTCCAAACCGATTCCTCGAGGTCCTAGATGTCCACCTATGCACAATGATCTTAAATCTTTTGTAATTCATACTAAATTACATAATACCACATAAAATCACATGCCTAAGACTTTAAATTGACATGTTTCTACTCGACAAAATTGCAACCCAAATGGGTGATTTTCCTATTTTTTATTAATTTTCCGAATCTTGTTTGATTTAATTGACACATCAAATCAAGTTCAAGTCATGAAAATTTAATATCACTAGACTTCAAATTAAATCTAGTATTTTCTGGAATTTTTCTAAATTTTTTTTCATTTTGATACTATTTTTCTAAATTTTATACATTTTCTGGCTATATTTTCTATTTTTAAAAATATTTATTTAATTCGGACCAATGAAAACACACTATGTGGCTGCGTCTGGTGCTGCCAAACCCACTCGAACCTTATTCTGAACCTATACATGGTGGAGCCAGAAACTGAGCCCACCATTCAGAACTGCCAGGACCTAACATGCGGCTCCACAGGAGCGTGCCACGTCGCCCAAGCCTTAGGCTCGGGTCCTACACCTGTACCTTTAAATGGATGACATGTCACCTGCACATGCAGGTAAGGCTCGGGTCCTACACCTGTACCTTTAAATGGATGACATGTCACCTGCACATGCAGGCAACACATCTCCTGACCCACACACATACTACATATTACATGAAGACACCTCGGAAATATGTCATCCAAGCTCGCTTTCAACCTCAGGTTCGCCGGCGATCACCTGCAATTCACCAAAAATAACCTCAACATGGCGGAAAATAACGAAAACCTCAAATACCAACCTACACCTTCCAAAAAACTACATTAAAATAAAGCTTATGATGACCCAAATCTTACCATATAAAACTTAATCGACTCTAACAAATAAAAATGGCCAAATCGACAAGAATTATACCCTGATTCGGCCATAAAATGGCCGAAAAATGAAAGCTTACCCCGATTCTGCCATAAAATGGCCGAAAAATACATGAATTTGCATGGTAGGAAGTCATGAGTTCAGCTAGTCATGGTCAAAAACAGTGCAGGAATGTTTGAGATCCAAAGACAAAATGGCTTGTTTTTTCTTCTGAAGAAAATGACACCGTTCCAAGGTGGAACGACCCAACTCGGGAGATACCCTCTCGAGCTTCAAAACAGCTCTTACCTTTCCCTAGAAGCATCAGCGCTTACCTTGAATGGCCACCAGAAAAGGATCCTTACACACAATCATGTACCATCACACACAAGCAAGTACAAAGCATAACATCACAGTAGGGCATCCTCAATCACATCGCAACACAATCAGCAAGTCCAATGCATATAACACATCCGAATGAGGCACACACAACCTATCTTAAGGGTCTAAAATGCCTAAGGACTTATAGCTCAATTTGCAACTCATGCATACACTAAACCAAGCATATGTATACAATCAACAACAAGAACATGCATCGAAAACATCAATCATACAATAAGGATCTCTGGAGAAACCGATGAGGTATAGATCCTACTTTTCTTGTCTTTGAACAAGTAGCTAATCCTTTGCCTATATTAAGAGGATCTGAACCACCTATATATCCATAAAGCAAAGACAAAACCATACTAAGCATGCATATTCAATAACTAAGTAAACATCCTAATTCCTTACCAATTCCACTCACCAAACCTATCAGAAACCAGCAATCAGATGCTGCTGAGACCTCCCCCTTGGATGTGGAATGTGATAGCCAGGAACACAACAAGAATCAACTTGATTTACCATCCCATTTAACCATGCAAATTTTGGCACTAACATAGGGTACAAGGGTAGTTGCGATTTCATGCATACAAGGTTTAGGGGGTTGCAATTTCATGATAATAAGGAAGGATTAGGTGTTAATTACACATACGAATAAAAGGAATAAGATCAGAAACCAACAGACAAGTCAATTGATAGAAATTGACAACAACAGGATAAGGGTATAGGGTATGCCGATTTCATACATAAGGAAGATTCGAAGGATGAATTCATGATTTTACAACATGAATAGGTGCCAATTAATCATATGAACAAGAGCAACAACAATAGAAACCAATTGAAGGATCAATCAAAGAATTTCGGCACTAACCTCCTTCAAATTGTGATAAGGAAAAGTATGAGAAAAAACTAACCTTCTAATGATGAAACCAAGATAGCAAGATAGAGGATAGAAAGAGGTTTTGAACAAGTTATTATTTATAGAAATCTGATGAAGGATAAAAGAATTCGGCTATGGTGAGTGTTAGGTGAATTTCAGCAACAAAGGTAAGGAGTAGGGTTTATCACGTGATAAGTTTGTGTGTTTTTGTTGTGGGATTTTATGTATGGCTGACTACTCTATTTATAGAGTTTAATGGGATTAATTTTCCTAATTTTAAGACTAAATATAAGAAGATAATCTCTAGGATTTAATTCTAGAATTATCTCTAACGAATGGATAATGTACCATTAAGGATATAAATGAAATAATGAAGAAATGAAATTAGAAATGAACACTAAACCTTCATTACCATTTTTGGCTATTATACATCCATTTCTTTGGGGGAAAAATGGTCATTTCAGCTACACTGGCTATATAAATGGAACTTATTTGGGTAACACAATGGTAAGGGTCCTAATAGGTTGGATTTGGGTCCTAATAGGTGTGATAGCGGAGCCAGGTTTAGGAAATATGATTTGTTATACGCTAACATGTTTTTTGGTTTTGTGTTTGTAGGGAGAGACATGTGCACACACCCACATACTTAGAGGACCAATGCCGAAAGCAATCTGATGTTAAAAACCTGGTTTGGAATGTTTAAATATTATGTTTGATTGTTTGATTGTTTGATTTTCTGTGTGTTTATGTGTGTTTTTATGGACTGTATGATTTGGCATGTTTTGATGTGTTTTGATAAATAATTTACTGCATTTTCTTATGATTTCCAAGTATGTGTATGATCTTTAGATGTGTGTTGCCGAATACTCCCTGATATTGGTATGATTGCTGAATGCATGAGTGTGGGTTATACGAGTGTCGAATGTGTTATTATGTGAATGTATGTCATTGCCGATTGCCGAGACCTGTATAATTGTGTGCACGTGTGTTTTATTTTTCAGCATATGCATGTCGTCCGGTGTACACCTCTCCACAAGGTACCACTTTCTTTCCTTAGTTTTGTATTTGGGTTATGTGTTGTGTAAGACCCCGGATTTTGAGTCCTAGAAGTCCAGAAGCCAGTGCAGGTGGAAAAACAATTTTGCCCCTGAAGGAAAGAATGTGTGATGGCCGAAATTGGTAAGATTGTTTAGTAGTTATGTTTGTTTTTAAATTCCTTTAGATCTAAGTCCTTATAGGTTGATAATTGCCTTAGAGATTGTCGTTATAGATAGATAATTGCCTTAGAGATGAAAGTCCCTAAAGATAGGGGAAGATAAATAAAGAGTTTAGAGTTTAGTTATTTGGTAAATTATCTTATCTTGATGAAGTGATTAAAAGTAGTAATCATAATTCTATACCCACTCATTATAAATAGAAAGCCAATCTCACAGAAAATTAGTCATAGAAAACTTACAAATTTCGTATAGGCTTAAAACCCTATACCTCCCCATAGCCGTCAGAATTTGCAGAAAGTTTTAACCAGCATAACTCCCTCATCGTTCATTGGATCTCTTCGAATAATAGCTTGTTGGAAAGCTCTCTTCATCCTCTTTCCAACCATCTTTGTATTTGCCTCGGGAGATTAGTATTTCTTTGTCTAATGGTAACTTGAAAATCGGCGGCGGAATTAGGTTTTTGCCAAATCTTCTTGAACTTCAAAATAGCATAACTTTCTACTCGTTTATTGGAATCTTGCAAATAATATCTCGTTGGAAATATCTTTTCATTTATTTTCCAACCATTTATAAATCGCAGCTTGGATGTAAGTATTTCTGTGTTTAAGGTTGAGACGAATCGTCCTATGCCTTACTTTTAGCGACAGGTTTTGCATAGTTAATTGGAATAGTAAATTCAGGTTGATTCTTGTTAAGTTCCTGGCTATCACATCACACATCCGAGGGGGAGGCACCTGCAACGTTTGATCACTGGTTTTCTGATAGGTTTGGTAAGTGGTATTGGTAAGGAAATAGGGTATTCAATTGACTATTGAATATGCATGCTTAGTTTGTTCTTGTCTTTGCCTGGTGATATTATAGGTGGTTTGGTTTTACCTAATAAAGGCAAAGGAGTAGCTTATTGTTCAGAGACAAGAGAGGTAGGATCTATGCCTCATCGGTTTCTCCAGAAACCCCTGCTCTTTTCTGATGTTATTTTTTTATCTGTCCTTGTTGTATTGCTTGCGACTGGAATATATGGTGAGAATATGAAATTCGGATTGAGATATGAATCTCCTAGGCTGTATCGAACCCCTAAGTTAGGAATTGAGTGCCTGGGATGCTATTGTTATATGAATTGGATGTGTTGATTATTTCCTGACGTGATTGAGGATACCCTGTTGTGGCATTATGCTTTGTACTTGCCTGTGTGTGCTTGTACGTGTTTGTGTGTCAAGATCCTGTTCCGGTGGCCATTCGGGGTAAGCACTGATGCTCCTAGGGAGAGGAGAGGTTCTTACCGGTTTGTGGGAGTTGTATGGGAGGTGAACCAGCAAGCTAGCACTGGATATCTATCCTTGCGGGGCCGGATCCCTGTCCTGCAGGACAGGAAGCCCTTATCTTGCGGGATTTGGGATGCCTTGGTTGGTATGTGACCAGGGAAGACTTGTCCGTGTGTGACTAGTAGAGCAGGAAGCCCTAGTAGGTATGTGACTAGGGATGCCCTGGTAGGTATGTGACCAGGGAGGACTTGTCCGTGTGAGACTAGTTGACTTGTCTATGACGTAGACAAGATGAAAGACTTACTATTTAGTTTGCGTGTTAACCATCTACCCTTTGTGCAGTATGTCTTGGACAACACAGGTGGAAGTGGATGGCCTTTCTTATTCATTGCCGAGGGCAATTCTGATGTGTTTCACCTGCCTGTGTACTTCTGACCTTTCGGAAGTGTTTGTAGTCCTCCCTCAGCCATTGATTCGGCCTTAACCCGTATGAATGATTTATGAATTGCGTGATCCCCTTTTAGTTGTTTAGGAATGATCTTATGTGTTTAGGGAGATTTGTGAATTGGGAGATTTGTGTTTAGGGATTTTGTAGATCTTATGATGCTGTGACCCTACTGAGATTCTTGTAATCTCAAACTGTTATTTTTACCATTTTTCAGGCTTAGGTACATTCACTGTTCGTGGTACTAGTGTGTGAGATCAAGGCTGCACTGCGGGACGATATCGCATCACATTTTAAAACTTGTTACTTGCGCATATAACATATGATTGGGAAACTTTCTGGTTTAATTGAAGCACCCTCTTTTGCTTGCTATTTCCGAAACTTGTTGGAAGATTTCTTGTTGTTTATTTGGATCCCTATGGGACTTGTGTGCTATGAACCCAATGGATTAATTTAAGATTTCCGCTGATGTTTTATTTACTCCGTATGTTACCAGAACATGTGTCCAATATCATGCTCCAATTGATTGATAAGCAACAAAATAAACAAGCTTAAAAATCGGTATCTTATGATTAGCCTTGTGGAATTCTAATAGGTCTTAGGTGTCATTTAGGATTATTTGGGTTTCACGGCGGTAATGACCTTAATCGGAGCAATTAAGAATAGTTAGGAATTAGGGTCGTTACAAGTTTGGTAGCGGAGCATGGTTTAGGGAATGTAATCTGTTAATCTGTTATATGCTAATTTATTTGTTGATTTTGGTGATTTCAGGTGGTGATTTCAGGTAAGAACATGGGCACACACTCACTCAGCTAGGGACTAATACTGAAAAAGAACTAAGGCTAAAACGGGATTAAGTTGTAAGGTTTAAATGATAGGAAAAATAAACTAATATGCTGATTGTTCATATGCCTTCATATGTCTTTCTTGTCATTACCGAATGTGTATGAATGTTTATGGTGATGTGTACTGTCGTATATGAATGTTGTGTGAGTCTATACTTGTTTGATGTTTGATGATGATTTCTATGAGTGTTGATGTACTTGCCTAATGTGCATTGCATGTGTGCATGTGATTTCCAAAAATCTGTATTTTGTTTCCCAGCATATGCTATCGTCCGGTACATACCTCTCCACCAGGTACCACTCCTTTTACTAGTATTGTATTTAGTATATGTTGAGTAGTAAAGATGTAATCGAGTAGTATGGCACGCTCGAGGCAACAAAGGGACCAACGGGCTAGGTCTGAGATTCAGACCGAACAGCAACTTGTTATGCAAGAGGAGCCAAATGCACTAATTGAGCAGGAAGGACAAGCTGAGCCCGAAAACCAATCTGAGGATTTTAGGTGATTGTTTGTTTGGAGTAATGTCGTCACACTACACACAAATTCATGGAGGTGGAATGGCCTGTGTGTACAAGCTTAGAGATCATGATGCAGTTTTGCTGTGTTTGGAAAAAAAAAAAAAAATTATTACACATGTATTAACATTTAATAAAAAAAAAAGGGGGGTTGAGCGAGGGTGCTGTAAGCCAAGGTGGTGATGTTCCTTATCGAGACAGAAAAATCACAAGGATTCTGCAACATGCACTCGGTGGAAATGCAAACACTGAACGTAGCCACAGAGTTGCATGATATTCCTTCGTTGAAGACATAGGCGGCTTCCGTGTTCAGTACGCTATGCTTCCACGGCCACAGCTGCCAGCCTGACTTTGTTGAGTCCAGAGATAGGGATGAACAACAATCTGCCGAGCAAGTGAAGAAAGCTTCACCAGAAGAACGTGATGAAGCTGAGATCTAAGTGAGGCTAAAGCAAAGGCAAAGGCCATGCAGTTGTTAGAACCCAGAAAAAAAAAAGAAAGTGCTAGGACATTAATGCAGAGAGTGTGGGCCATACTTATAGGCATTGGTCCTGCTTTATGAGCCATTGCATCTATGATAGCTACGAAGCTGCACCACTGGAAGGATGAGTTTAAATCTACACTGCAGCACTATTGGCTTGGTACAAAATTACTTTGGGCTGATGTTAGGATAAGCTCAAGGTTACTTGTCAAACTTGCCAATGGGAAGGGTCTTTCAAGAAGGGAAAGACAACAACTAACGTGAACTACTCTGCAGATATATTTAGACTAACTCCATTAGCGGTGTTCATTATAGTTCCATTCATGGAGCTCTTACTACCAGTATTCTTGAAATTGTTTCCCAACATGTTGCTGTCAACTTTCCAGGACAAGATGAAAGAACAGGAGGCTTTGAAAAGAAAGCTTAATGCAAGAATAGAATATGCCAAGTTTTTTTTCAAGACATAGTAAAAGAAATGGCAAAGGAAGTCCAAAGCTCACGGAGTGGAGAGCTTCAAAAAGACAACAGAAGATCTTGATGAATTCATAAATAAGACCACTGGGAATCAGCCTTTTTGGAACTGATGCATATCTACGTTTCATGCTCCAGAAAAGGCTACAAGAGATCAAGAATGATGATAAGATGATTCGAGCAGAGGGTATAGAATCCCTTTCAGAAGCCGAGCTTCGTCAGACTTGTAGAGATCGTGGATTGCATGGATTGCTTTCAGTGGAGGAAATGCGCCAGCAGTTGTGCGATTGGCTAGATTTTTCTCTCAATCACTCTATCCCATCTTCTCTGTTGATTCTATCCAGAGTCTTCTCCGTCTCTGGAAAAGTTGGACCAGAGGAAGCTGTGCAGGCTACACTTTCTTTGCTTCCAGATGAGGTCGTTGGTACTGTCCAAGTGACTTCTTTGCCATCTGAAGATTCTGTTTCAGAGAGAAGAAGAAAGTTTGAGTTCCTAGAGATCAAGAAGAACTGATCAAGGAGGAAGAGGAGCAAGCAAATATGAAGGAATCTGTTGGCAGCCAGAAGGGTGTGGCTTTAGAAGAGATGAGTATTCCAACAGCTAGAGAAGCACATGAACAAGTGAAAGCAAAAAACATTGGAGAAGCATGAACAGCTCTGTGAACTGAGTCATGCATTGGCTGTTCTAGCTTTTGCTTCTTTAGTTAGCATGGAGCAGGAAGAGGTTCTGAGACTCGTGAACAAAGAGATAAATTTGTATGATAGCATGGTGGAAAAAGAAGGCACGGAAGATGAAGAGACAACCAAGAAAGCATAAAAAACTGCCAGAGAGGAGAATAATCGTGCTGCTGACACCGCTATTGCCAACAAGACTTCTCCAGCATTGATAGACAGAATAGATGCGATGCTCCAAAAGCTTGTTGAAAAAGAAATCGATGATGTTGATGCCAAAATTGGAGATCGATAGCGCTTACTTGATAGCGATAATGAAGGGAAGGTAACTCCTGAGGAGGTTGCTTCTGCTGCTATGTACCTTAAGGACCAAATAGGGAGAGAAGGAATACAAGAACTCATAAACAACCTTGCCAAAGATAAAGAAGGAAAAATACTTGTCGAAGATCTTGTAAAATTAGCTGGTAAAATGGATGAAGATGATGAATGATTCTGCAAATCATGCCGATGTAGTATTTATAGCGAGGGAAGACCTGAGACGGAACTTATGCTGGGAGTTCGAAGCTTATGCTGGGAGAGCAATCCACAGACCAGCTGCCAATATTATCTTGAATAAAAATGGTAGGACATTGTTTCAGTACAAAATGGAGTTGGAATTTAACAACATGCGAAAGAAGACCTCTACAAGTTGCTTTCTTAAAGTTGATAATGAGATTGGAGGAAAAGCTGGCATAGACATGATTGAAGGTGATGAAGATGCTTCTGATGGTAGTGGTGGGTCCATAGCACCAAAAATTGTTGGATCCACAACTGTAGTGGCTTTAGGTCTGTTTCGGATGCTGGGATCAATTGCACGAGATATGTTTATGGCTAAAACATATGGATCGGCAGCACTGTTGATTATATTCTTATTGGGTGTCGCCACTAACCTATGGGCAACGTGCTATTTCTGTCAATGAATTTGCGGCTGACAGATGGATGCAGAGATCTGCTATTGGGAACTCTACAGTTGGATACAACATCCTTCAACAACTAGTTCAACATCAGCAATCACAAAAGCAGCAAAGTCAGCACCACCAGCATATATTGAAGAGTGATGCCTTTTTCCAGCATCGTGCTCAGTGGCATCTGATTAAAAAAAAAAAACGGGGCATGCTCTGGCATCTTTCCAAATACCAATGGAACTATTCTATGCAGTTTGTGTAAACAGGATTGCTAAGTAGCTTTTCTCAACTACAGTTGCCAGTTGCATCCTTTGTGCCTTTGTCACGATATTGAGTCAGTTGACTTGTCATGTGGGAGGAGTTATTCACTGTTTCTGAGAGAGAATATTTTAAAGATGGAAGCTGCTGCTGCGAAGTTTGAAAAGGAAGAAAGCCTATCAGAGGAGAGTCAATGGCCGTTAAGGGATTGTGATGATCTATATTTATACCCATGCTCAACTAAGTTTCAAACTATTGTAGATGAATATTCTCCTCATTGTGAGATAAACTTTACTGCTGAGTCCAATGCATCAAATCGGGATCATCCACAAGAGTTTGACAACTCTTTGTTATTCACATGGAGCACTGAAAAGTCTGGGCAGGAAATATCAAGAACTTTTGATTCTTTCTATGCTTCGGTTCCCAGTTCTTTAGGAAAGCCAGCTCAAAGATCTTTTGAAGTGAACAACGAAAAGGAGCACACTGAGAATAGTGTAGGAAATATTGATTCTAAAATGATCTTCGAAGTATCACAGAGAGCATGCAAATCCTCTGTATCCTCACTGTCACGAGATAAATGCTCAAGTGCACCCTTGCATTTATTGACGATGATGATGTTCTTGGTAATTGATGAAGATAAGACAGGTGAAACAACTGAAAGTGGAGAACAAACAGATGATTCCGATACAATTGGAGAAGTAGAAGATGGTGCCAAAGTACACGCTGAAGATTCTGAAGATTTTCTAGAGAAAGGCTTAAGTGATAAAGATGGGCACGTGATGGACAATGACCAGATTGAGACTTTTGATGATTCAAAAGATGAAGAACTTCCTGATATTAATCAAGCAAATGAAAACAACATACTTAACATTGCAATGCTAAGAAAGTATATATGAGATCCTGCTCATGTGCTTAAAGAACCGCCAGTTGAAGTTGCTGAAGACCTATCCTATCCTGTACAGCCAGTTGCCATACTACATATGTCAGTTCGACAGCTTCGCAGTCGAAGCGTGCCTATGGTACGAGTTGTTTGGCGTAATGGCCAAATTGAGGAGCAGTCTTGGGAGACTGAGGAGTCTATGCATGCAAAATTTCCTTACTTGTTTGATTAGGTACTTATGTTGAAAATTTCGAGGACGAAATTCTTATAAGGAGGGGAGGTTGTAAGACCCCGGATTTTGAGTCCTAGAAGTCCAGAAGCCAGTGCAGGTGAAAAGACAATTTTGCTTCTGAAGGAAAGGATGTGTGATGGCCGAAATTGGTAAGATTGTTTAGTAGTTAATTTTGTTTTAAATTCGTTTAGATCTAAGTCCTTATAGGTTGATAATTTCCTTAGAGATTGTCGTTATAGATAGATAATTGCCTTAGAGATGAAAGTTCCTAAAGATAGGGGAAGATAAATAAAGAGTTTAGAGTTTAGTTATTTAGTAAATTATCTTATCTTGATGAAGTGATTAAAAGTAGTAATCATAATTCTATACCCACTCATTATAAATAGAAAGCCAATCTCACAGAAAATTAGTCATAGAAAACCTACAAATTTCGTATAGGCTTACAACCCTATACCTCTCCATAGCCGTCAGAATTTGCAGAATGGTTTAACCAGCATAACTCCCTCATCGTTCATTGGATCTCTACGAATAATAGCTTGTTGGAAAGCTCTCTTCATCCTCTTTCCAACCATCTTCGGATTTGCCTCGGGAGGTTAGTATTTCTTTGTCTAATGGTAATTTGAAAATCGGCGGCGGAATTAGGTTTTCGCCAAATCTTCTTGAACTTCAAAATAGCATAAATTTCTACTCGTTTATTGGAATCTTGTAAATAATATCTCGTTGGAAAATTATTTTCATTCTTTTTCCAACCATTTATAAATCTCAGCTTGGATGTAAGTATTTCAATGTTTAAGGTTCAGACGAATCGTCCTATGCCCTACTTTTAGCGAAAGGTTTTGCATAGTTAATTGGAATGGTAAATTCAGGTTGATTCTTGTTAAGTTCCTGGATATCACATCACACATCCGAGGGGGAGGCACCTGCAATGTTTGATCACTGGTTTTCTAATAGGTTTGGTAAGTGGTATTGGTAAGGAAATAGGGTATTCAATTGACTATTGAATATGCATGCTTAGTTTGTTCTTGTCTTTGCCTGGTGATATTATAGGTGGTTTGGTTTTACCTAATAAAGGCAAAGGAGTAGCTTATTGTTCAGAGACAAGAGAGGTAGGATCTGTGCCTCATCGGTTTCTCCAGAAACTCCTGCTCTTTTCTGATGTTATTTTGTTATCTGCCCTTGTTGTATTGCTTGCGACTGGAATATATGGTGAGAATATGAAAATCGGAATGAGATATGAATCTCCTAGGCTGTATCGAACCCCTGAGTTAGGAATTGAGTGCCTGGGATGCTATTGTTATATGAATTGGATGTGTTGATTATTTCCTGACGTGATTGAGGATACCCTGTTGTGGTATTATGCTTTGTACTTGCCTGTGTGTGCTTGTACGTGTTTGTGTGTCAGGATCCTGTTCCGGTGGCCATTCGGGGTAAGCACTGATGCTCCTAGGGAGAGGAGAGGTTCTTACCGGTTTGTGGGAGTTGTATGGGAGGTGAACCAGCAAGCTAGCGCTGGATATCTGTCCTTGCGGGGCCGGATCCCTGTCTTGCTGGATAGGAAGCCCTTATCTTGCGGGATTTGTGATGCTCTGGTAGGTATGTGACCAGGGAAGACTTGTCCGTGTGTGACTAGTCGAGCAAGAAGCCCTGGTAGGTATGTGACTAGGGAGGACTTATCCGTGTGAGACTAGTCGACTTGTCTATGACGTAGACAAGATGAAAGACTTACTATTTAGTTTGCGTGTTAACCATCTACTCTTTGTGTAGTAAGTCTTGGACAACACAGGTGGAAGGGGATGGCCTTTCTTATTCATTGCCGAGGGTAATTCTGATGTGTTTCACCTGCCTGTGTACTTCTGACCTTTCGGAAGTGTTTGTAGTCCTCCCTCAGCCATCGATTCGGCCTTAACCCTCATGATTGATTTATGAATTGCGTGATCCCCTTTTAGTTGTTTAGGAATGATCTTCTGTGTTTAGGGAGATTTTTGAATTGGGAGATTTGTGTTTAGGGATTCTATAGATCTTATGATGCTGTGACCCTACTGAGATTCTTGTAATTTCAAATCGTTGTTTTTACCATTTTTCAGGTTTAGGTACATTCACTGTTCGTGGTACCAGTGTGTGAGATCAAGGTTGCACGGCGGGACGATATCGCATCACATTTTAAAACTTGTTACTTGCGCATATAACATATGATTGGGAAACTTTCTGGTTTAATTGAAGCACCCTCTTTTGCTTGCTATTTCCAAAACTTGTCGGAAGATTTCTTGTTGTTTATTTGGATCCCTATGGGACTTGTGTGTTATGAACCCAATGGATTAATTTAAGACTTCCGCTGAAGTTTTATTTACTCCGTATGTTACCAGAACATGTGTCCAATATCATGCTCCAATTGATTGATAAGCAACAAAATAAACAAGCTTAAAAATCGGTATCTTATGATTAGCCTTGTGGAATTCTAATAGGTCTTAGGTGTCATTTAGGCTTATTTGGGTTTCACGGCGGTAATGACCTTAATCGGAGCAATTAAGAATAGTTAGGAATTAGGGTCGTTACATGTTGAGTGATTTTGAGTGCTTGTATAGTACAGCAAGGAAAAATGCAACCAGGAATCGTCAGGGTAGGTATGAGATTCATGTTGAATAGCAACCTGTCGAGTAGAATAAACCTGAAGCACAGAATGAGCAGGGAGGGCAAGCTGAACCCAAAAACCAACTTGAGGCACCAGCCGCAACAGCCATTGATCCTATAATGGCACAAATACTAAACGTGTTGTAAGGGATTGCTATGAATCAGCAGTGAATGAAGGCCTAATTTCAGAATGCTCTTACACCTGCACTTGTGGAAGATCCTATTCCTCCACTTGAACCTGTTCAGCCAGCTCATCCTAAGGAACCCGAGAGACTTCCAATTGTCATTACGAAGTTGCTAAAGGAAGCCCGTCAACTGAGATACAAAGATTTCAGTGGTTCAGTAGGTGTCGCTACGACTCGCGAATGGATTGACACCCTATGCCGAGTGTCCTTGTTCATGCACATCTCTGATGATGAAAAAGTTTCCATCAACATTTTTGTACTTGAGGGAGAAGCCCTTGCATGGTGGACAGCGATGATTTTGCGGTTTGGGGATCGTTCGCATTCATGGGAAGAGTTCTTGCATGAGTTTGGCAAAAGGTTCTACACCCGATTCCACAAAAGCAAGCAGCGACAAGCTTTCTATAAGCTTGAACAGGGCATCCTTTTGGTGCTGGAATATGAGAAGGAATTGAGGGAGTTGTCCCGATTTGCACCTGAGGAGGATCGCTCACCTTATTAGCTTGCAAGACAATTCCAAGATGGGCTGAGTACCAAGCTCAAAACCGTTGTGGGCATGACACCCATGCAGAATTTTCAAGAATTGATCGTTGCTTCGACTGCAGCTGAGAAGATCATGCAAAGCAAGAAGCCGTCCGCAACAAGTAGTGGAAGATCATTCAGGTGTGATTCCAAGTTCAACCAGTGTATGGGACCCTATCCTTTGAGGTCCTATTCTCCGAAGAACAATGGCTATAGAGGTAACTTCAGGAGGAATTTTTCTGGTATAATTCCAATCAGTCTATGAGGAGTTAACAGCCATTGATGCTACAACTGTGGCAAAATGGGCCATATTTAGAGGGACTGTCCTAAACCGAGATGTATCACAAGCGCACCAAATACAGACTGAGGTGGGTATACCAATCCTACTAAACCACCATTAGAGGACCACCTAGCAGATCTACGAGTAAGCTGCAGTCCAGACCAACAAGATTGTTCACCTTGACTGAGCCAAATCATACTCTGATGTAGTGGTACTATTTCAGTCTTTTCTCAAAATACTAAATTGTCATTAGATCCCGAAGTGAATAGATCATTTGTGTGTCCAAGGATAGCATTTAGTTCAGATCGGCCTCTGTCTCCCCTATCTCCTCCTATTGTGGTTCTGATTCTTATAGGAGAATAACTGACTTGTTATCTAGTCTACATTGGCTGTGTTGTACATATGGATTCGAGTATACTTGAAGTGGATCTGATTCCATTAGACATCCAAGAGCTAGATGTGATCTTAGGCATGGATTGTTTGGAAAAATATCAAGCCCGATTAAAGTGTTTCTGCAAGCGTGTGTGGTTCACCCTTCCTGATGGTACCGAGTATTGCTTTGATGGTGATATGCAAGTTGTTCCAACTTGCATGCGTGTTGATGCAAGATGGGAATGTCGTTGCCTTTGCTTCTTGGCAGTTGTGCCCGCATGAAAGCAACTATCCTACACACGATTTGGAGCTTGCAGCCGTAGTGTTTGCATTGAAGATATAGCGCCACTACTTGTACAGTGAAACGTGTAGAATCTTTACAGACCACAAAAGCTTGAAGTATTTCCTTATGCAGAAAGAGTTGAAAATGAGACAACGAAGATGGGTGAAGCTGATTAAAGACTACGATTTGATCATCGAATATCACCTCGGAAAAGCAAATGTTCTTGCTGATGTCTTGAGCCGGAAAACCTATTCTTCTTCTCCATCGATTTTAGCATATATGCATGTGCAATACATGCCAATGTTACTGGATTTGAAAGCTACACGTGTGCATCTTGGCATTGATTTTTCTGGTTCGTTGTTGGCTCGAATCAAACTCAACCCTACTTTGCTGGAAGAGATTCAAAATCAGCAATTCGAAGATCCAAGACTGGCTGAAATTTGGCAGCAGTTAGCCAATGGTATGGAAGCCATAGTTTGTGATTTCAGAATGCAAGATGATGGAGTTCTTGTCTTCAGAAACCAGGTATGTGTGCCATAAGATGTTGATATTTGCAATCTGATTTTGTCTAGAGCACACAGTTCGAAGGTCGCTATTCATCCTAGTAGCACTAAAAATGTGCCAAGATCTGAAAGAACAATATTGGTGGCTGAACATGAAGCAAAACATTGCTGAGTTCATTGCCCGATGTCTTGTATGTCAACAAGTAAAGATTGAACATCAAAGACCTGCTGGTTTACTTCAGTCACTTCCGATTTCAAAATGGAAATGGGAGCATGTCACCATGGACTTTGTGACCGGTTTGCATAGATCTCAATGAGGATTCGATGCCACTTGGGTGACCGTGGATCGACTGACAAGATCTACACACTTCCTTCCTGTTCATGTGATAGACACCCCCGAGAGATTGGCTATTCATTGTTTGGACGAGATTGTTCGTCTACATGGAGTGCCATTTTCCATTATTTCAGATTGTGACCCTCGTTTCACTTCACTACTTTGGGAGAAATTCCAGAATGCGCTGGGTTCGAGACTGAATTTGAGTATAGCATTTCATACCCAAATTGATGGTCAATCTGAAAGAACAATTTAGACACTTGAAGACATGTTGCATGCATGCGTGATGGATTGAAATACCAGTTCGGATCGAAGTCTACCTTTGGAGGAATTTTCTTACAACAACAGTTTCCATGTAAGCATCAGAATGGCACCTTATGAAGCATTATATGGGAGACATTGTAGAACCCCCATTTTTTGGAATGAAGTAGGCGAGAGACAATGAGCAAGGAACGGAGCAGCTGAGTTTGGTTCGACAAAGTCTAAAGGCAGCTCAAGATCGGCAGAAAAACTATGTCGATAATCGAAAAAGGGAGCTAGAATTTGCGGTGGGAGACAAAGTATTCTAAAAGTCGCCCCGTGGAAAGGTGTCCTTCGTTTTCAGCAGTGAGGTAAGCTAGCACCTCGATACATTGGTCAATATGATATTGTTGAAAGAATCGGTCCTATTGCATATTGACTAGCATTGCTTTCGAACATGGAAAGAATTCACAATGTATTTCACATTACAAGGTTGAGAAAATACGCTCGAGATCTTACTCAAATGCTTGAGAACCACTAGTTGAAATTGCTGAAGACCTATCCTATCCTGTACAGCCAGTTTCCATACTAGATCGATCAATTAGTTAGCTTCGCAGTTGAAGCGTACCTATAGTACGAGTTGTTTGACGGAATGGCCAAATTCAGGAACTGTTTTGGGAGAATAGGGAATCTATGTGTGAGGACCCGTACCCGGTAACTGGGAGCCTCACCGCCATGCAGCCCTGGTTGTCCCAACTGGTGGACCAAGCGGAACTACAGAAAGTTTAACTGTAAAACTCTATTACGCTAATCGTAATAAATACATAACATATGAAAATTTTTTTTCAAAACATGGTACGTATCAAATTGTACTCTGCATAACCAACAAACAACGGAGTAACAAACACAAGTTGCGAAGATAACAAATCACATACAACGGGCCATTCGGTCTTAAACATGTAACACCTTGAGTCCACACTCACAGATTCCCAGAAATTCAAAATAACATCACTTCTTATATACCATCACAATGCACAAGTATTCAAATATACAAGAAGATGTGAAGAAAGCCGAATCATAAAAACCGTACATGTGCATTTGTCCAGCCCTACGACCAATACTAGGATAGTATCCTCAAAGTTGAATAGCTATTGTAACGACCCCAATTCCTAACTAATAAAAATTGCTCTGATTAAGGTCATTACCGCAGTGAAACCCAAATAAGCCTAAATAACACCTAAGACCAATTTGAATCTCACCAGGCTAATCATAAATTTACGATTTTAAGTTTGTTAATCTTATTGCTTATCAACAATTGGAGCATCATATTGGACACAAGTTCTGGTATCATACGGAGTAAATAAAACATCAGCGGAAGCCTTAAATTAAATCTTTGGGTTCATAACACACAAGTCCCATAGGGATCCACATAACCAGCAAGAAATTCTTCATCAAGGTTCGGAAATAGTGAGTAAAGAAGAGTGCTTAAAATAAACCAAAAAGTTGCCCAATCATTCATGTTATATGCGCAAGTAACAAGTATGCAAATGTGATGCGATATCGCCCCACTGTGCAGCCTTGATCTCACACCCTGGTACCACGAATAGTGAATGTACCTAAGCCTGAAAAATGGTAAAAGCAACAGTTTGAGATTACAAGAATCTCAGTAGGGTCATAAGATTATAAGATCTACAGAATCCCTAAACACAAATCTCCCAATTCACATAAGATCATTCCTAAACAACTAAAGGGGATCACACAATTTAAAAATCAATCAAAAGAGGTTAGGGCCAAATCTATGGCTGAGGGAGGACTGCAAACACTTCCGAAAGGTCAGAAGTACAGAGGCAGGTGAAACACATCAGAAGAAAGGTCATCCCCTTCCATCTGTGTTGTCCAAAATTTACTGCACAAAAGTTAGGTGGTTAACACGCAAACTAATCAGTAAGCCTTTCATCTTATCATCGCAAGTAAAAGTCGACTAGTCCCACATGGACAAGTCTTCCCTAGTCACATACCTACTAGAGCATCCCAAACCTCGAAAGATAAGGTCTTCCTGCCTCGCAAGACAGATATCCAGCGTGCACTTGCTGGTTTGCCGCTCATACAACTCCATAAACTGGCAAGAACCTCTCCTCTCCCTAGGAGCATCAGCGCTTACCCTGAATGGCCACTGAAACAGGATCCTGACACACAGACACGTACATGCACACACAGGCAAGTACAAAGCATAATGCCACAATAGGGTATTCTTAATCATGTCAGAACACAATCAGCATATTCAATTCACATAACATATGCAACCCAGGCACTCAATACCTAACTCAGGGGTTCGATATAGCCTATGAGATCCATATCGAATTTCATACTCTCACTCTATAATCCAATCGCATGCAGTACAACAAGGATAGGCAACAAATACATCAAGAAAATAACAGGGGTCTTTGGAGAAACCGATGAGACGTAGATCCTACCTTTCTTGTCTCTGAACAAGAAGCTACTCCTTTTCCTTTATTAAGTAAATCCAAACCACCTAAATTATCACCAGGCAAAGACAAAAGCAAACTAAGCATGCATAATCAATAGTCAAATGAATACCCTATTTCCTTACCAATACCACTCACGAAACCTATCAGAAAACCAGTGATCAGACGTTGCAGGTGCCTCCCCCTTGGATGTTTGATGTGATATCCAGGAACTTAACAAGATTCAACCTGAATTTATCATTTCAATTAACTATGCAAATCTTGTCGCTAAAAATAGGGCATAGGACGATTTTGTCTTAACCTTAAAAAAGGAAATATTTACATCAAAGCTTAGATTCATATATGGTTGGAAAGAGGATTAAAATATCTTTCCAACAAGCTATTATTTGTACGGATCTGACAAACGATTAGAAAGTTATGCTATTTTGAAGTTCAAGAAGATTTGGCAAAAACATAATTCCGCCGCCGATTTTCAGATTAACCTTAGATAAAGAAATAATAACCTCCTCATGAAAACTTAAAGATGGTTGAAAAGAGGATGAAGATATATTTACAACAAGCTATTATTCGTAGAGATCCAACGAATGATGAATGAGTTATACTGGTTTGAAATTTCTGCAAATTATGGCGGCTATAGGTAGGGTTTTAGGCTCATACGAATTTGTAAGTTTTCTACGAATGATTTTTATGGGGTTGGCTTCCTATTTGTACTGAATGGGTATAGAATTATGATTACTACTTTTAATCACTTTATCATAATAAGATAATCTACCAGATAATTAAACTCTAAGTTATCTTCCCTATTTTTAGGGTCTTTAATCTCTAAGGCAATTATCCCTCTATAAGGACAATCTCTAAGACAATTATCCGTCTATAAGAACTTAGATCAAAGGGAATTTTAAAAAAAGTTAACTACTAAAAAATTTTACCAATTTTGGCCATCACACATCCTTTCCTTCAGAGGCAAAATCGTCTTTTCACCTGCACTGACTTCTGGATTTCTAGAACTCAAAATTCGGGGTCTTACATCCTCCCCTCCTTATAAGAATTTCGTCCTCGAAATTTTTAACATAAGTACCTAATCAAACAAGTAAGAAACTTTTACACGAATAGTCTCCTCAGTCTCCCAAGACTGCTCCTCAATTTGGCCATTACGCCAAACAACTCGTACCATAGGCACGTTTCGACTGCGAAGCTGTCAAACTGACCGGTCTAGTATGACAACTGGTTGTACGGGATAGGATAGGTCTTCAGCAACTTCAACTGACGCTTCTTTAAGCACATGAGCAGGATCTCACATATACTTTTTTAACATTGAAATGTGAAATACGTTGTGAATTCTTTCCATATTTGGAGGTAGTGCAAGTCGGTATGCAATAGGGCCGATTCTTTCAACAATGTCATATGGACCAATGTAGCGAGGTGTTAGCTTACCTCGCTACTGAAAACGAAGGATTCCTTTCCATGGGACGACTTTCAAAAACAATTTGTCTCCTACCGCAAATTCCAGCTCCCTTCGTCGACTGTCGGCATAACTTTTCTGCCGATCCTGGGCTGCTTTTAACCTTTATCGAATCAAGGCCATACTGATGCTTACATGAAAACTATTGTTGTAAGCAAATTCTGCCAATGGTAAGCTTCGATCCCAGCTGGTTTGCTGATCCAATACACTCGCACGTAGCATGTCTTCAAGTTTCTGAATCATCCTTTCTGATTGACCATCGGTCTGGGGATGAAATGCTGTACTGAAATTCAATCTTGAACCCAGTGCATTCTGGAATTTCTCCCAAAATTGTGAATTGAAACGAGGGTCACGATCTGAAACTATAGAAACTGGTACTCCATGCAACCGAACAATCTTGTCCAAGTAACGAAAGAAACCTCCATCTTTTTAAGTATTTGTCATGTTTGGAGCATCAATTTGGTATACGTTTTATGTGAGACCCCAATCCTCCATAGTATAGATGTCTAGAAAGTCCAGGAGACGATGCCGCTGAAATGACTATTTTGTCCCTAAAGAAAAAAATGTGAGATTGTGACGACCCCAATTCCTAACTATTACTATTTTCTCCGAAGCATTCTTAATTCACATTAGATCATTCCTAAACAACTAAAAGGGATCACGCAATTGAAGAATCAATCAAAAAGGGTTACGGCCGAATCTATGGTTGAGGGAGGACTACGATCACTTCCAAAAAATCAGAAGTACACAGGCAGGTAGAACTCATCATATTGCTCTCGGCAATGAAGAAGAAAGGCTATCCCCTTCCACCTATATTGTCCAAAGCTTACTGCACAAAGACGAAACGGTTAACACACAAGCTAATCAGGAAGCCTAGTAAGTCGTCTTGCCACACAAGGACAAGTCTTCCCAAGCCACACACGGACTTGGGCATCCCAAACCACACAAGGATATGGGCTTCCTGCCACACAAGGACAGGCTTCAGTAGTCTTGCCACACAAGAACTAATCTTCCTAAGCCACACACACACTAGGGCATCCCAAACCACACGAGGATAAGGGCTTCATGCCACACATGGATAGGGTTCCGGCCACACAAGGACAGGGTTCCGGCCACACAAGGATCAGACATCCAACGCTCGCATGCTGGGGTTTGCCACCCATACAACTCCCATACCAGTAAGAACCTCTCCTCTCCTTAGGAGCATCAGCATTTACCCCGAATGGCCACCGGAAAAAGATCCTAACACACAAACACGTACAAGTACACACTGGCAAGTACAAAGCATAATACCACAACAGGGTATCCTCAATCATGTCAGAGCACATTCAACGTATTCAATTCATATAACATATTCAATTCACACAACATATGCAACTCAGGAATTCAAAACCTAACTCAGGGGTACGATATAGCCTATGAGATCCATATCTCAATCCGAAATTCATACTCTCACCCTATATTCAAATCGCATGTAATACAACAAAGGCAGGTATCAAAAACATTAAGAAAATAACAGAGGTCTCTGGAGAAACCGATGAGACACGTAGATCCTACCTCTCTTGTCTCTGATCAAGAAGCTACTCCTTTGCCTTTATTAGATAATTCAGAACCACCTATATTGTCACCAGGCAAAAACGAAAACAAACTAAGCATGCATATTCAATAATCAATAGAATACCCTATTTCCTGACCAATTCCACTCAGAAAACCTATCAGAAACTAGTGATCAGATGTTGCAGGTGCCTCCCTCTTGGATGTCTGATGTGATATCTAGGAACTTAACAAGATCAACCTGAATTACCATTCCAATTAACTAAGCAAATTTCGTCGTTAAGAGTAAGGCATAGGACAATTTCGACTTTAAGCATAGAGAAGCTTAAAAGAAATAAATTCATGATCATACATCATAAATGCTAAGCAATCATAATAACATGTGAAACGACAACAGAAATCAACCGAAGACAAAAACTGTTGAAATTTAAAAACCTAATTCCGTAGCAGATGAAAACCTAATTTCGTTGACAATTTTTAACTGATCTTTTGACAAAGAAATACGAATGTCTAAAAAAAAGAACAAATTTTGTTGGCAAGATGATGAAAAGAGCTTTCCAACAAGCTATTATTTGTAGAGATACAACAAATGATGAAAGAGTTATGCTATTCTGAAGTTCAAGAAGATTTGGCAGTGCCGCCGAATTTCAACTTAACCTTAGAGAAAGAAATACTAACCTCCCGACAAAAAAACAAAAATGGTTGGAAATACGATGAAGACAGCTTTCCAACAAGCTATTATTTTCAGGGATCTGACAAATGATGAGAGAGTTATGCTGGTTTAAAATTTCAGCAAACTTTGACAGCTATAGGGAGGTGTAAGGGTTTTAGCCTATACGAGTTTTTTGTGGGATTGACTTCCTATTTATAATGGATGGGTATGGAATTAAGATTAGTACTTTAAAGGCTTTATTAAAGTAAGATAATTACCAGATTTAAATTTTTTAATTATCTTCCCCTATTTTTAGGGATTTTAATTTCTAAAGCAATTATCTAACTATAAGGACTTAGTTTAAAGGAAATTAAAACCAGAATTAACTACCATGAAATTCTTACCAATTTGGGCCATCACACATCCTTTCCTTCGGGGGCAAAATCGTCTTTTCACCTGTACTGGCTTCTGGACTTCTAGGACTCAAAATTCGGGATCTCACATCCTCCCCTCACAAGAATTTCGTCCTAGAAATTTTAACATAAGTACCTAATCAAACAGGTAAGGAAATTTTTCACGCATAGATTCCTCAGTCTCCCAAGACTGTTTCTCAATTTGGCCATTACTCCAAACAACTCATACCGTAGGCACGTTTCTACTGTGAAGCTGTCGATTTGACCGATCTAGTATGACAACTGGCTGTACAGGATAGGATAGGTCTTCAGCAACTTCAACTGGCTGTTCTTTAAGCACATGAACAGGATCTCGCATATACTTTCTTAGCATTGAAATGTGAAATATGTTGTGAATTCTTTCCATATTTGGAGGTAAGGCAAGTTTGTATGCATTAGGGCCAATTCTTTCGACAATGTCTTATGGACCAATATAGCGAGGTGCTAGCTTACCTCGCTGCTGAAAACGAAGGACTCCTTTCCATGGGGCAATCTTTAAAAACACTTTGTCACCTACCGCAAATTCCAGCTCCCTCCGTCGATTGTCAGCATAGCGTTTCTGCCGATCCTGGGCTGTTTTTAGCCATTGTTGAATCAAGTTCAACTGCTCCGTTGCTTGATCAATCAATTCCGGATTGTCTAGGCATCTTTCGCCTACTTCATTCCAGAAAATGGGAGTCCTACAACGTCTCCCATATAATGCTTCATAATGTGTCATACCGATGCTTAGATGAAAACTACTGTTGTAAGTAAATTCTGCCAATGGCAGGCATCGATCCCAACCGGTTGGCTGATCCAACACACTCGTTCGTAGCATGTCTTCAAGTGTCTGAATAGTTCTTTCTGATTGACCATCGGTCTGGGGATGAAATGCTGTACTGAAATTCAATCTCGAACCTAGTGCATTCTGGAATTTCTCCCAAAATCGTGAAGTGAAACGAGGGTCACGATCTGAAACTATAGAAACTGGTACTCCATGCAACCGAACAATCTTGTCCAAGTAACGAACCGCCAATTTTTCTGGTGTATCTGTTACACGTATAGGAAGAAAGTTTGCAGATTTTGTCAGTCGATCCGCGATAACCCAAATGGCATTGTATCCTCGCTGCGATCTAGGAAAACCTGTCACAAAATCCATTATGACGTGCTCCCACTTCCATTCTGGAATCGAAAGTGACTGAAGTAGACCAGTGGGTCTTTGATGTTTGATCTTTACTTGTTGACATACAAGGCATCGGGCAATGAATTCAGCAATATGACGTTTCATATTTGGCCACCAATACTGCCCCTTCAAATCTCGGTACATCTTAATGCTTCCAGGATGACTAGCGAACTTTGAACTATGCGCCTCTGATAGAATAAGGTTGCGAATATCAACATTTTGTGGAACACATACCTGATTTCTGAAGACTAGTACTTCGTCATCTCGTATTCTGAAATCACGAACTATGGCATCAACACCATCAGCAAGTTGCTTCTGAATTTCAGTAAATTTCGGATCCTCTAATTGTTGATTTCGGATTTCTTCAATTAAGGTAGGTACGAATTCAATTCGTGCCAACAATGAACCAGAGAAATCGGTGCCAAGATGCACACGATTAGTTTTCAATTCCAGCATCATCGGTAGGTAATAGGTACGCATGTAGGCCAAAACTGTTGGGGAAGGAGGATAAACCTTTCTGCTCATGACATCAGCAACAACATTCGCCTTTCCAGGATGATATTCGAAATCATAGTCTTTAATCAGCTTCACCCATCTTCGTTGTCTCATATTCAATTCTTTTTGTGTAAGGAGGTACTTCAGGCTTTTGTGATCAGTGAAGATTCGAAACATCTCGCCGTATAAATAATGTCGCCATATTTTTAAGGCAAATACCACGGCTGCAAGTTCCAGGTCATGTGTAGGGTAGTTTATTTCGTGTGGTCGCAATTGCCTTGAAGCATAGGCAATGACTTTCCCATCTTGCATCAATACACATCCAAGTCCAGATTTTGATGCGTCACTGTAAACCACATACTCCTTTCCGCAAATAGGTAAGGTAAGGATAGGTGCAAAAACTAGCCGATTCTTTAGCTCTTCGAAACTTTGCTGGCATTTCTCGTTCCATATGAACGGCTCACCCTTGCGTGTAAGTTTTGTCAATGGTCCGGCAAGTGATGAAAAATTTTCCACAAAGCGACGGTAGTATCCTGCTAAGCCTAGGAAACTACGAACTTCGAACACACTTCACGGAGGTTCCCAAGCAATCACGGCTTCAATCTTCTTTGGATCAACAAACATACCTTGGGCGGAAACAATATGGCCAAGGAAACTAACCTCACTTAACCAGAATTCGCATTTTGAGTACTTTGCGAACAACCGTCGATCCTTTAGGATTTTAAGCACAATCCGCGAGTGCGTAGCATGATCCTCTTCCGATATTGAGTAAATCAGAATGTCGTCGATGAAGACTATCACAAATTTATCCAGGAATTCGTGGAACACACGATTCATCAAGTCCATAAACACAGTTGGTGCATTGGTCAAGCCGAATGGCATAACCAGAAATTCGTAGTGGCCATATCGCGATCTGAACGCGGTCTTTGGAATATCAGCATCACAAACTCCCAATTGATTGTATCCAGATCTGAGATCAATCTTGGAGAACACAGCTGCACCTTGGAGTTGGTCAAACAAATCGTCGATGCGTGGGAAAGGGTATTTATTTTTCACAGTCACACAGTTCAGCTGCCGATAATCAATGCACATTAACAGCGAACCGTCTTTCTTTTTCACGAACAGAACAGGTGCTCCCCAGGGTGACACACTAGGTCAAATAAAACCACGATCCAGTAAATCTTCCAATTGCGTCTTTAGCTCCTTCATTTCTGCTGGAGCCATACGATACGGGGGAATGAAAATCGGATTCGTATCTAGCACTAGCTCAATGCCGAATTCCACTTCCCTTGATGGTGGTAGTCCTGCTATGTCTTAGGGAAATACTTCTGGAAATTCGCAAACCACAGGAACAGAATTCAGATCTGAGAATTCTTTAGAAATATCCTGTACATGCGCAAGATACGCTATACATCCTTTGTTGATTAATCGCTTCATCTTAAGCCAGGATACCATGCAAGTTGGCACAACTCGCCTATCGCCTTCAAAACAGTATTTGGTACCATCAGAAAAAGTGAACCACATCCGCTTGGTGAAACACTCCACACGGGCTTGATATTTTGCCAGACAATCCATGCCTAAAATCTCATCCAGCTCCCTGATGTCTAATGGAATTAGATTCACTTCAACTACATTCGATCCCATACGTATAGCACACCCGATGTAGACCATATCACAAATCAGTTGTTCTCCTAAAGGAGTTAGAACCGCAATAGGAGAAGTCAAGGGAGATAGAGGATGATCCGCGCTAAGTGCTATCCTTGGACATACAAAAGATCTATTTGCTTCTGGATCAAATAATACTTTAGTGTTTCGAGAAAAGACTGATATAGTACTTGTCACCACATCAGGACTAGCCTCGGCATCAGTCAAAGTAAAGAGCCTTATTGGTCTTGGTTGCGCCTCACTTGTGGATCTGTTGGGTGGTCCTTCTGGTGGGCGTGTTGGTGGTCTGGCGGGGTTGACCTTCCCACCTCGGCCGGTGTTAGGTATTCCTGTGATTTGCCTTGGTTTCGGGCAATCAGTCTGAATATATCCCATCTCGCCACAGTTGTAACATCGTCGTTGATGAAACTTCCACGAAGATCCATTGGAATTTGAACCAGAAAAGTTCTTTCGGTTGGTATTTTTACTGCCATTTATTTTCGGAGGATAGGACCTTAAAGGATAGGGTCCCCTTCGCCGATTGAAACTCGAATCTCACCTATAGGATCCGCCACTAGTGTCTGCGGCTGACTTCTTGGTTTGCACGATCTTTTCAGCCTCAGTTGCGGCAACAATTAGTTCTTGTAAATTCTGCACCGGTGTCGTACCGACTGGTTTTGAGTTTGGTACTCAACCCATCCTGAAATCGTCTCGAAATCTGATACGATGTACGATCTTCTTTAGGTGCAAATCAGGAAAACTCTCTTAACACTTTTTCATATTCCAGCACTGAACGGGTGCCTTGTTCAAGTTTGTAAAAAGCTTGTCGCTGCTCGCTTTTATGGAATCTCTCATCGAATTCGTACCGGAATTCTTCCCACGTTGGCAAACGATCGCCGAATCGCAAGCTAACAGATGTCCACCATGCGAGGGCTTCTCCTTCAAGTAAGAATGTAGCAATGGCAACCTTGTCATCATCCGAGATACGCAGGAACAAGGATACTCGGCATAAGGTGTCCATCCACTCACAAGCGGCTGCGGCTCCAGCTGAACCACTAAAATCTTTACATCCAAGTTGTCGAGCTTCCTTCAGCAATTTTGTAATCATAACGGGAAGTCTCTCTCTCTCCTTATGATGCGCTGGCTGCATAGGTTCAAGTGGAGGAATAGGTTCTGGTACACGCGCAGGAGCATTCTGAAATTGGGCCTCCATTCGCTGCTGGTTTGCAGCAATTCCTTGTCACACATTTAAGATTTGTGCCATAATAGGGTCAATGCCTGGTGCGGCTGGTGTCTCAGGTTGGTTTTCGGACTCAGCTAGCCCTTCCTGCTCAATTTGTGCATTTGGCTCATCTTGCTCAACAGGTTGTTGTTCAGTCTGAATCTCAAACCTACCCCGTTGGTCCCTTTGTAGCCTCAAGCGTGCCATGCTACACGAATACACCTTTACTACTCGATATACACTAAATACAATACTAGTAAAAGGAGTGGTACCTGATGGAGAGGCATGCACCGAACGATACGCATATGCTGGAAAACAATATACAAAATTTCGGAAATCACATGCACATATGCAAAGATATTCACGACAATTCCATTCATAAATCAAACATTACGTAAGCATAGACTCACACATCATCCACATTCCGCAATTCACATCATCAATCACATGCATATACATTCGGTAATGACAAGAAACATAGCTAATCATCCACGGAAACATATTAAGACATACTAAAGATGAACAATCATCACATCAGATTATTATTCCCATCAATTGAATCCCATGTTAGCTTTAGTTCCTTTTCGGTTTTAGCCCCTAAGTGAGTGAGTGTGTTCCCATGTTCTTACCTGCAATCACCAAAAATCAACAAATAAGTTAGCATATAACAAAATATAATCCTAAACCATGCTCCGCTACCAAACTTGTAACGACCCTAATTCCTAACTATTAATAATTGCTTCGATTAAGGTAATTACCGCAGTGAAACACAAATAAGCCTAAATGACACCTAAGACCAATTTGAATCTCACCAGGCTAATCATAAATTTCTGATTTTAAGCTTGTTAATCTTATTGCTTATCAACAATTGGAGCATGATATTGGACATATGTTTTGGTATCATACGGAGTAAATAAAACATCAGCAGAAGTCTTAAATTAAATCTTTGGGTTCATAACACACAAGTCCCGTAGGGATCCACATAACTAGCAAGAAATTCTTCATCAAGGTTCGGAAATATAGAGTAAAGAAGAGTGCTTAAAATAAACCAGAAACTTGACCAATCATTCATGTTGTATGCGCAAGTAACAAGTATGCAAATGTGATGCGATATCGCCCCGTCGTGCAGCCTTGATCTCACAACCTGGTACCACAAACAGTGAATGTACCTAAGCCTGAAAAATGGTAAAAGCAACGGTTTGAGATTACAAGAATCTCAGTAGGGTCACAGCATCATAAGATCTACAGAATCCCTTAACACAAATCTCCAAATTCACATAAGATCATTCCTAAACAACTAAAAAGGATGACGCAATTCAAAAACCAATCTAAAGAGGTTAGAGCCGAATATATGGCTGAGGGAGGACTGCAAACACTTCCGAAAGGTCAGAAGTACACAGGCAGGTGAAACACATCAGATTTCCCTCGGCAATGAAGAAGAAAGGCCATCCCCTTTCACCTGTGTTGTCCAAAACTTACTGCACAAAAGGTAGGTGGTTAACACGCAAACTAATCAGTAAGCCTTTCATCTTGTCCTCGCAAGGACAAGTCGACTAGTCCGATATGGACAAGTCTTCCCTAGTCACATAACTACTAGGGCATCCCAAACCTCGCAAGATAAGGGCTTCCTGCCTTGCAAGACAGGGATCCGGCCTCGCAAGGACAGATATCCAGCGTGCACTTGCTGGTTTGCCGCCCATACAACTCCATAAACCAGCAAGAACCTCTTCTCTCCGTAGGAGCATCAGCGCTTACCCCGAATGGCCACCGAAACAGGATCCTGACACACAGACATGTACAAGCACACACAGGGAAGTACAAAGCATAATACCACAACAAGGTATCCTCATTCATGTCAGAACACAATCAGCATATTCAATTCACATAACATATGCAACCCAGGCACTCAATACCTAACTCATGGGTTCGATATAGCCTATGAGATCCATATCAAATTTCATACTCTCACCCTATAATCCAATTGCATGCAATACAACAAGGGCAAGCAACAAATACATCAAGAAAATAACAGAGATCTCTGGAGAAACCGATGAGGCGTAGATCCTACCTCTCTTGTCTTTGAACAAGAAGCTACTCCTTTTCCTTAATTAAGTAAATCCGAAATACCTAAATTATCACCAGGGAAAGAAAAAAGCAAACTAAGCATGCATATTCAATAGTCAATTGAATACCCTATTTCCTTACCAATACCACTCACCAAACCTATCAGAAAACCAGTGATCAGACGCTGCAGGTGCCTCCCCCATGGATGTGTGATGTGATAGCCAGTAACTTAACAAGATTCAACCTGAATTTACCATTCCAATTAACTATGCAAATCTTGTCGCTAAAAGTAGGTTATAGAATGATTTTGTCTTAAACTTAAACAAGGAAATATTTTTATCCAAGCTTAGATTTATATATGGTTAAAAAGAGGATGAAAATATCTTTCCAACGAGCTATTATTTGTAAGGATCTGACAAACGATTAGAAAGTTATGCTATTTTGAAGTTCAAGAAGATTTGGCAAAAACCTAATTCCGCCTCCGATTTTCAAATTAACCTTAGATAAAGAAATAATAACCTCCTGATGAAAACTTAAAGATGATTGGAAATAGGATGAATAGAGCTTTCCAACAAGCTATTATTCACAGAGATCCAACGAACGATGAGTGAGTTATACTGGTTTGAAGTTTCTGCGAATTATGGCGGCTATAGGGAGGTATAGGGTTTTAGGCTCATACGAATTTGTAAGTTTTCTATGAATGATTTTTGTGGGGTTGGCTTCCTATTTATTATGAATGGGTATAGAATTATGATTACTACTTTTAATCACTTTATCATAATAAGATAATCAACCAGATAATTAAAATCTAAGTTATCTTCCCTACTTTTAGGGTTTTTAATCTTTAAGGCAATTATCCCTCTATAAGGACAATCTCTAAGACAATTATCCATCTATAAGAATTTAGATCAAAGGGAATTTAAAACAAAGTTAACTACTAAACAATCTTACCAATTTCGGTCATCACATATCCTTTCCTTCAGGGGCAAAAACGTCTTTTCACCTGCACTGGCTTCTGGACTTCTAGAACTCAAAATTCAGGGTCTTACAGCGATAGAGAGGGGGGGTGAGATCAAGGACCTCAGTGGAAGTTACCGCGTCATAAGCATAAACGGTGGAATGGAGACAAAACCAAATCATAGCATCAAACATTTATTCAAACCATTACAATTCATGTTTTTCTATATATCCATCCTAAGTGCACACACCAAACCGCATAAGGAAAATAAATACAAGAGATCCACAAATCACAGCTTTAATATTTGGCTACTGTGCCCAAGACATAACGGGGTGGACGCAAACCACTTTCACGTAACCCCCACTAAAGGATTACCTAAAAGCCTACTGATGGTTTTCAGTTGTAACATATATATAAAAAAAACCCCACCATCAGTATTGTCCAAAATTGAATGGAGAACACAAGCAATCACATTCAATTTTGAGCACAAGTAGATATAACATCGTAAAATATATATGAAGCATTTGTAAGGCCTTTCCCTTCATAGTGCACACAACACTCCATAATACATACATATATCCAACCATACCTCTCCAAGGTAAGCAACTGTCCTCTCTATAAGGACTCCATATACTTACCTAACTTGATCAAGCTTTTACCGTCAATTCCAATCGGTACACTGCCTAGAAAATATTTATATTTGGTACTCTTGTTTGTTTGTTTTTTTTTTCGAAAACAGATTGCACAACACATAGCATAATTCATCACACTCAAAGAAGACTTTTCGGGGTTAAAAACACTCATTCAGGGGTTACAAAAGGGTGTGAACATCATCGGGATCCTTACTGGAAATTGAGAGGTCTGATCGGTTAGTGACCAAATAGTGAATTTATCACGGATGGGTTATTAAAACAAAAAATTCATCATATATTACATGCATGCAATTAAACATTTCCAGCTTGTAAAATAGGTGCCAAACATTTCAAAATAATATTCAAAGTATTCGGCCACAATGAGAATCATGTATATGAAAATGAAAAATCACATCGTATGATAGGTCACAAAACACATATGAAAATTTGTATGCTTGTAATCCATTTCTCGAAGTGAGCTGGAACAATATATTTTCTTTTGAAAATCTCTTCTCACTTCTCATGCCCAATAGCACATGTATCATCATAATAATATCACAATAAATCACCCACAAGGGACTGCTCACCAAGAGTAACAATGAACACAACTCTCACAAGGGAAGTATACACCAAACAAGTCAGCATGGTTCAGCTTTGAATATACAGTGGATGTATTCACACTTGGCAAGCATATTATGATTCTAATATAAATGTTAAACACATATCAAGTTACGCCTACATTCAAACCAAAAACATTTGATCATTTAATTCTGAAAACAAAACATTTCGCGTATGCAAATAAAACATAAACTCCCACCTTTCGTCGAGTCAACGGTTCTCCAACAATATCCTTGCCTCTACCGCTCGATTTGGTACCGCCTAAACAAACACAAACCATACAGTCATACTAAGCATAACCAATCAAGCAATCAAACTCGTAAAATAAATAAAATTACATATAAATTTGAACCTTCTTAATTTTCTTTAAAATAGAGCATGCATTTAACCGGAAACCTCGACACAACAAAATCAACCATAGAGTGCATTCACAAACAGCGGAAGACTTAATTTCACACACAACAGGCCACACGGCCCCAAACATACTTTATCAAAATAAGTCCAATAACATGCATCAACCCAAACCCAATAAGGGATCACAGTTTCAATAAACAAGTATGCAAACAAGATAAGCAAGCATACACAAATCCAAAATAATAATGATAGTGTCGAGTTCTCAAACGTGTCATATGCAGTAGTCCCAGCCCTAAGACAAACCAGAAATCTCGACCTCACAAATAAGTCAGCTACACTGGCTCTCGACCTAGTCCTGAAAAATATCAACAAGAGGGGGATGAGATCTCAAGGACCTCAGTGAAAGTCACAGCGTCATAAACAATTCCGGTGGAATGGAGGCACATACGAAAACCAGTATAAACAATATAATGCTTAATAATAAAATCACATTTAATCAATGATGTTAATCGTGCAACGAACTCATATAAATAAAATCAATTACGTATGAATGAGTTTGAAATCATAAACCAATATGTCGAGCACAAGTCCAAATATTACAAAATCTCAAAGTCTCAAACACGTGGCTACTATGCCAAAATCTCTCGGGGAGGACCACTAAAACCGCTTCGCCTGATAACCCTGGCCAAAGGGAAATCAGAAGCCCACTGGTGGCTAATTTAAATACACATTTTCAAATAAATATAAATCCCCTGCCACCAGTGTTGTCCTAGGGAAATATGGAGAAAACGCACTATCACACAAATCCCAACTCACGCACAACTCGCAAAGCCCGAAGGCATATCATGTATAGCCTGATACTCACACCGTCACAAGGCCTATACTCACCACCTTATACTCCTAGGCAAGGGAATACCCTTCTATCTAAGGGTGCTCATCCACTTACCTCCGCATTGGCCAAGCGTTGTTATCATCAATTCCAAGATCAAATCCTAGAAATCGTATATGAATATACGTACTTCGCAATTGTGAAAAAGATCTCAAATCATATCATAATTCAAATCGATTATGATGCAATCCAAAAACAATTCAAAAGCTCGCATAAAAGTCCCACATTTTAAGAAATCAATATAAATCAATTAATTCTCGCAAAGTATCTCAATCACGTCACAAGCATGCATATAGGTCCATAAAAATATTTTATGCATCATAAACATGCCACACGCATAATGAACCTAATATGAAAAGTCATGCATCAATGCACATATTGCCTCTATTAAAAAACAAGCATATATCCGATTTTAATTAATAAAACCAAAAAATTTCCGTGCATGTAAATGAAACATAGTCTCCCACCTCTTGACGCGCAGACGACTCGACGGCTAAGCCTTTGCCCTTATCGATCGCTGAAATACCACCTAAACAATCATACACACAAAATCGTACTAAGAACAAACCCAAAAATAATAAACTCGAAAAATGACCAGAAATAAAAACAACCTACGAGACTCCTCAAACACTCACTCTAAGTCCCAAATTATTCAATTCAACCTCTAGAAACTCAAACCACTCAATTCCTTAAGAAAATAACAAATTCCCTCACATACGCAATCGATCCTAAATTCAATTTCCAATTCCAAGCTCCACCAACATCAAAATTGGTTTCCTAATTCGACCAACCTTCTCTACAACACATAAACAACCTAACTCAAACAATGGCATCAACCAATTTCATCCAATTTCACAAAATCATACAAATCCCGAAATTACGAAAATGCCATTGACACCCAAAATGATCAATCATGGATCAAATGATGTTTTCAAGCAATCTAGACTATCAGACTATGTTAATGAACATCTAATCTTGCTAAATCAACCACAAATCAGCCCAGAAAATGAAGAATTCAAGTAAAAATTCATAAAATCCGAAAATACAAAAAAATACTCAAATAAATATAAAAACTCCATAAATAAACCTATTACCTGAGGAATATATGGAGAAGGGTTAGGATTAGGTTTTGGAACATCACCCACTCCTTAATTTGATGTAGAAATGAATTGGGAGGATTTTTGAGTTTGGGAATTTTGGGAGCTTTGTGAACTTTGGGACCGTTCAAACAAGAACAAGGTCAGATGGATCTGTCAGCTTAAAATTTAACCATTACCAGAATACTATGATCGAACAGGAGGAACAGGAACATGAAGACATCAGAGAAGATACAGCATTGGTTTGCCTATTTCCTGAAATCATCGAAGCACAGGAGCATAACCCAGGGGCGAGAACAAAACAAGAAAAAGAAAAACCCTGGCACTCTCGGCAATTGTGGGAGAAATGGAGGAATGGGGGAAAGAGAGAATTGCCCAGCTCACGTGAGTGAGCTGGGAAGGTAGGCCCTCTTTTTTTTTTTCTTTTTTTTTTTTGACTTTTGATTGGGCTATATCCTCAGGACTCAAACCTCAAACAATGCATCAATCGACTAATTAATCTAATGCACGTTAAATCTCCAAAACGACACGTCGTGTAAATTATCGACATACCACCAACGACATGACGTTCTAAACATTCTAAACATGACACCTAGGCTCTATGACTATGTCCACGTCACTCGGTCAAAAGGTCAGCTATGACGGTCAAATGGTCAACTCACTCAAATGGACCAATCTGAACAATCTAACTAAATTCGACTGCTGACTAGACTATCAAAAAGACGGGTTCTCACATCCTCCCTTCCTTATAATAATTTCGTCCCCGAAATTCACTTACCGGAATCCTCAAACAAATGTGGATACTGCTGTCTGATCAACTGCTCTGGTTCCCAAGTCCTCTCTTCCATACGGTCACTACGCCATAAAACATAAACCATAGGCACACTGCGGCTGCGTAACTGTCTCACCGCTCTATCCACTATGGCCACTGGCTGAGTCGAATAAGATAAATCATTGGCAATCTCGATCGGTGGTGTCTCCAATATATGAGATGGATCCGGCACGTACTTCCTCAACATGGACACATGGAAGACGTTATGGATCCTCTCTAACTCTGGTGGTAACTCCAATCTGTATGCCACTGGGCCAACTCTGTCAACAATGCGGTAAGGACCAATATACCTTGGAGCTAAGTTGCCCCGCTGCTGAAATCTGATCACCCCCTTCCAAGGCGTTACTTTCAAGAATACCCTATCATCCACTGCAAACTCCAAGTCTCGTCTACGGTGATCTGCATAACTCTTTTGTCTGCTCTGAGCTACTCTCAACCGCTCTCTAATCAAAGCAACCTGTTGAGTAGCCTGGTCCACTAACTCTGGACTGTCAAGACGCCTCTCACCAACTTCATCTCAACACAATGAAGTACGACACCTACGCCCATACAGTGCCTCATACGGCGCCATACCAATACTCCTCTGAAAGCTGTTGTTGTAGGCAAACTCCACTAAGGGTAAGCATCGATCCCAAGTAGTTTGCCTGTCCAGCACACAAGCTCTAAGCATATCCTCTAGGATCTGTATAGTCCTCTCCGACTGACCATCTGTCTGTGGATGAAAGGCTGTACTGAACCTCAGCTCTGTACCCAATGCACTGTGAAACTTCTCCCAAAATCGAGAAGTGAATCTCGGATCCCGATCCGACACTATAGTCACTGGCACACCACTGGCACACCATGCAATCTGACAATCTCATCCATGTACCTCGACGCTAGTCTCTCGGGTGTGTCTGTCACTCTGATAGGGAGGAAATGCGCAGACTTGGTGAGTCTGTCCACTATCACCCATATGGCATCGTATCCTCGCTGCACACGTGGTAAACCTACCACAAAGTCCATGGTGACATGCTCCCACTTCCACTCTGGAATGGGAAGCGGCTGTAACATGCCTGCTGGTCTCTGATGCTCGGCCTTCACCTGCTGACAAACCAAGCATCGAGCAACAAACTCTGCTATGTGCCTCCTCATGCCTGACCACCAATAAGACTGTCTCAAATCTCTATACATCTTGGTGTTACCCGGATGTACAGAGAATGCTGAACTGTGAGCCTCTATCAAAATCCTCTGTCTCAACTCCTCGTCATCTGGTACACACATACGACCTCGAAAAGTCAGAATACCGTCATCTCTAACTCTGTACTCACTAACTGAACTCTCTGTACTGTCACTGATGTCCAGACTCTGTCTCACTCTAACTAAAGCTAGATCCTCAAGCTGACCGGCTCGAATCTCATCAATCAATGTCGGTCTCACCACCATTTGTGCAACTAGTGCTCCGGTCTCATCACTATCTAGCTGAACTCCAGACTCCCTCAAACACATCAACAAAGGCATATACTCGGCTCTCACATAAGCCAAGGAAGAAGAGGTCTTCCTACTCAAAGCATCTGCAACTACATTGGCTTTGCCCGGATGGTAGTCAATGATCAAGTCATAATCCTTGATCAACTCAAGCCAACGCCTCTGTCTCAAGTTCAGCTCCTTCTGGGTGAGAAGGTACTTGAGACTCTTGTGATCTGTGTAGATATGGCACGTCTCACCATACAAGTAATGACGCCAAATCTTCAAAGCGAAAACCACTGCTGCAAGCTCAAGGTCATGGGTAGGATAATTGCCCTCATACGGTCTCAACTTTCTAGAAGCATAGGCAACCACCTTCCCATCCTGCATCAACACACATCCCAATCCAACTCTCGAGGCATCACTGAAAACAACATAGCCTCTGCCACTGACTGGTAAAGTCAACACTGGAGCTGAAACCAGTCTGGTTTTCAACTCGCTGAAACTCTGCTCACACTTCTCGGTCCACACAAACGAGACACCCTTGCGAGTCAACCGGGTCAAAGGTGCTGCTAAAACCGAGAAGCCCTCTACAAACCGTCTGTAATAGCCTGCCAAACCCAAAAAGCTACGCACCTCTGTCACACTGCGAGGCGGTTCCCACGAAACAATAGCCTCTATCTTCTTGGGGTCTACCAATACTCCACTGGCTGACACAACATGCCCCAAGAATCCAACCTCACTCAACCAAAACTCACACTTAGAGAACTTGGCATAAAGCTGTCGTGCTCTAAGTGTGTCTAAAACTGTCCTCAAGTGCACCTCGTGCTCCTCCTGAGTCCTCGAATACACCAATATGTCATCAATGAATACAATGACAAATCGATCTAAAAATTCTCGGAACACCCTGTTCATGAGGTCCATGAACACTGCAGGAGCATTCGTCAACCCAAACGGCATAACAACAAACTCATAGTGTCCATACCTCGATCTGAATGCTGTCTTCAGGATGTCAGACTCCCGAACTCTCAACTGGTGGTATCCCGATCTCAAGTCTATCTTCGAGAACACTGAAGCACCCTGCAACTGATCAAATAAGTCATCTATCCTCGGCAACGGATACCGGTTCTTCACAGTGTCCCGGTTCAGCTGCCTGTAGTCAATGCAAAGCCGAAGGGTACCATCCTTCTTTTTTACGAAAAGGACAGGCGCGCCCCACGGAGAAACACTCGGTCGGATGAATCCTCGATCCACAAGATCCTCCAACTAAGTCTTCAACTCTCTCAACTCAGCTCGTGCCATCCGATATGGCGGAATAGAAATCGGTGCTATCCCTGGCAATAACTCAATCTCAAACTCAATCTCTCGAGCTGGAGGTAACCCTGTCACATCCTCGGGAAACACATCTGCGTACTCTCTGACAACTGGTACACTGCTCAACTCTGGAGGCTCAACTGATGCATCCCGAACATGTGCAAGAAAAACTGTACAACCCTTGTGAATTAACTGTCTGGCACTCATCCAAGAAATCACACAAGTCGGTAATACCCGTCTGTCTCCCTCAAAACAATACTCTGTCCCATTTGGAAGACTGAACCATACCCTCTTCGTGAAACACTCTATACGGGCTCTGTATCTACATAAGCAGTCCATACCAACTATCACATCAAAATCACTGATACCCAATGGTATCAAATCTGCCTCAATCTGTACTGTGCCCACTGTCATCACACATCCCAAGAAAACACTACTGCACGTAATCTGCTCACCAAGAGGGGTCAACACAACTATAGGTGGCTCTAAAGGTGACAACACTATATCAGCACACCTAGCCACTCTAGGACCAACAAAAGACCTATTCGCTCCAGGATCTAACAAGACTTTAGCAGAACAAGAAAATACAGAAATAGTACCTGTAACGATGTCCGGACTAGCATATGCCTCAGCATCTGCTAGTGTGAACAGGCGTGTCTGTGGTCTCTGCTGCTGCTGCTGCTGGGTCTGACCCATAGCCTGGCTACCAGATGGTCGACCAGTCTGTGATCTAGTCTGTGGACTCGATGATCCCTGTGAACCTATATGGCTCACACCTGCCCTCGGTGCTGCTGGTAATGCTGGGAATCTCGGCTGAGAAGCTGTCACTCTAGATGCACTACCCCCTGGGCAATCTCTGGCTATGTGCCCAAACCTGTCACAAGTATAACACCTAGGTGGCTGTGGGCATGGAGGAAGATGATGCTGTCTACAGTTCACGCATCGGGGAAGTCCCACTGGCCTGCTGATGCTAGGAGTAAACTGTGTCGTCTGTGTACGGGCTACAAAAGAAGGTGTACCCTGTGAACGAGTCTGTACTCCAGAGTATGGGGTGGACACCCTGCTCCTCTGTCGGTGGTCAAATCTACCACTATGCCTAAAGGGACCCCTACTAGGCACAAAGTCCCTATACCTCCGTAGCTGTCCACTCTGCCCATGAATGATCTCCTCTACCTTGACAGCATCTACAACGAGCTCTTCAAAGTCACTGCTAGTCTTCGCACCCAGAACTGTGCGAATGTCCCGGTTGAGGCCCTGCTCAAATCGACTAGCCATCACTGAACCAGCCCTGTCTATCTCTGGTACAAAATGGGCCAAGGCTCTCAACTCAGTCTCGTACTCTGACACTGACCTGTTGCCCTGGCGAAGCAGATAAAACTTTGATCTCTTATTATCTTGGAAGTGCTGTGGCAAGTACCTCCTATCAAACTCTCTCTCAAACTCTTCCCAAGTGGGTTGTCCCCCATACCGGTCTCTGACTGTACTCCACCAAGTGGCTGCCTCTCTCTCTAGTAGTCTAGTGGCTAAAGTGACTCTGTCCTCAGAAGATATCCTCAGGTCCTGGGCTGTTAAGACAATCTTGTCTTTCCATATCTTGGCCACCAAAGCATCACTGGTGCCATAGAAACTCTTACAGCCTAAATGTCTGGCCTCCTTCAGTACTTTGGATACCTGGACAGGTAGTCTGGTACCTTGCACCTGTACCTGCTGAACTCTGGGCTCAGGCTGTGTCTCAGGCTCTGTTATAATCTCTGGCTGTACAGGTACATGAGTCTGTCCCTGTGGCTGCTGAGCCACTCCACTCTGTACTAACTGCTGTAGTGTGGCCTGCATAGCCTGCATAGTCGCCAAAATCTGAATCATAACAGGGTCCTGTGTTGCCTGGCCTGCCTGTACCCCTGGTGTAATCTGTGGTTGTTGCACCTCAGTTGCCTGACCTGCTGGCCCACGAGCATCTGATCGCTCATCTACCTCATCAGACTGTGCACGGTCTCCCTGGCCTCTAGCTGCTCTACGAGGTCTACCACGAGGCATATCTATCAACTGGACATATAGTCATATAATGAGCCCTAAAACAAAATTAGACTACTAGACAAAACTCTATGCTGGACTATGCACGTGCAATGTGAGTGTGATGCACCTTCAAAATATGCTATTTTAAACCATTTTTGAAAACATTGCACACATAAACAACCATGCTCCGCTACCAACCTTGTGAGGACCCGAACCCGGTAATTGGGCTCCTCACCGTCGTGCAGTCCCAATTGGCCCAACTCGTGGCCCAATTAAAACCACACAAGGCTTATCCTCAAATCAAACTCGTAAAATAAATAAAATTACATATAAATTTGAACCTTCTTAATTTTCTTTAAAATAGAGCATGCATTTAACCGGAAACCTCGACACAACAAAATCAACCATAGAGTGCATTCACAAACAGCGGAAGACTTAATTTCACACACAACAGGCCACACGGCCCCAAACATACTTTATCAAAATAAGTCCAATAACATGCATCAACCCAAACCCAATAAGGGATCACAGTTTCAATAAACAAGTATGCAAACAAGATAAGCAAGCATACACAAATCCAAAATAATAATGATAGTGTCGAGTTCTCAAACGTGTCATATGCAGTAGTCCAGCCCTAAGACAAACCAGAAATCTCGACCTCACAAATAAGTCAGCTACACTGGCTCTCGACCTAGTCCTGAAAAATATCAACAAGAGGGGGATGAGATCTCAAGGACCTCAGTGAAAGTCACAGCGTCATAAACAATTCCGGTGGAATGGAGGCACATACGAAAACCAGTATAAACAATATAATGCTTAATAATAAAATCACATTTAATCCATGATGCTAATCGTGCAACGAACTCATATAAATAAAATCAATTACGTATGAATGAGTTTGAAATCATAAACCAATATGTCGAGCACAAGTCCAAATATTACAAAATCTCAAAGTCTCAAACACGTGGCTACTATGCCAAAATCTCTCGGGGAGGACCACTAAAACCGCTTCGCCTGATAACCCGGGCCAAAAGGAAATCGGAAGCCCACTGGTGGCTAATTTAAATACACATTTTCAAATAAATATAAATCCCCTGCCACCAGTGTTGTCCTAGGGAAATATGGAGAAAACGCACTATCACACAAATCCCAACTCACGCACAACTCGCAAAGCCCGAAGGCATATCATGTATAGCCTGATACTCACACCGTCAAAAGGCCTATACTCACCACCTTATACTCCTAGGCAAGGGAATACCCTTCTATCTAAGGGTGCTCATCCACTTACCTCCGCATTGGCCAAGCGTTGTTATCATCAATTCCAAGATCAAATCCTAGAAATCGTATATGAATATACGTACTTCGCAATTGTGAAAAAGATCTCAAATCATATCATAATTCAAATCGATTATGATGCAATCCAAAAACAATTCAAAAGCTCGCATAAAAGTCCCACATTTTAAGAAATCAATATAAATCAATTAATTCTCGCAAAGTATCTCAATCACGTCACAAGCATGCATATAGGTCCATAAAAATATTTTATGCATCATAAACATGCCACACGCATAATGAACCTAATATGCAAAGTCATGCATCAATGCACATATTGCCTCTATTCAAAAACAAGCATATATCCGATTTTAATTAATAAAACCAAAACATTTCCGTGCATGTAAATGAAACATAGTCTCCCACCTCTTGACGCGCAGACGACTCGACGGCTAAGCCTTTGCCCTTATCGATCGCTGAAATACCACCTAAACAATCATACACACAAAATCGTACTAAGAACAAACCCAAAAATAATAAACTCGAAAAATGACCAGAAATAAAAACAACCTACGAGACTCCTCAAACACTCACTCTAAGTCCCAAATTATTCAATTCAACCTCTAGAAACTCAAACCACTCAATTCCTTAAGAAAATAACAAATTCCCTCACATACGCAATCGATCCTAAATTCAATTTCCAATTCCAAGCTCCACCAACATCAAAATTGGTTTCCTAATTCGACCAACCTTCTCTACAACACATAAACAACTTAACTCAAACAATGGCATCAACCAATTTCATCCAATTTCACAAAATCATACAAATCCCGAAATTACGAAAATGCCATTGACACCCAAAATGATCAATCATGGATCAAATGATGTTTTCAAGCAATCTAGACTATCAGACTATGTTAATGAACATCTAATCTTGCTAAATCAACCACAAATCAGCCCAGAAAATGAAGAATTCAAGTAAAAATTCATAAAATCCGAAAATACAAAAAAATACTCAAATAAATATAAAAACTCCATAAATAAACCTATTACCTGAGGAATATATGGAGAAGGGTTAGGATTAGGTTTTGGAACAACACTCACTCCTTAATTTGATGTAGAAATGAATTGGGAGGATTTTTGAGTTTGGGAATTTTGGGAGTTTTGTGAACTTTGGGAAACTCTCGGCAATTGTGGGAGAATTGCCCAGCTCACGAGAGTGAGCTGGTAAGGTAGGCCCTCTTCTTTTTTTTCTTTTTTTTTTTTTGACTTTTGACTTTTGACTTTGACTTTGTCCTTTTTTTTTTTTTTTCTTTTTTTTTCTTTTTTTTTTATATATTCCCCTAATCTGCCTTATTAATAAAATAACCTAATTATGTCTTAACTGAGGTAAAATAAAAATTAAAACTCAAAATATTGAAATCGGGCTTCTAAAATATAATTGGACTCGAGAAACTGAAATCGGGCCCACAAACGGTAAATCGGCCCAAAGGCCTACGGCCACTCAAAACTGGCCTCCAAAAATCTTTATACGGGTCAAAAGAGTAGATTGGGCTATATCCTCAGGACTCAAACCTCAAACAATGCATCAATCGACTAATTAATCTAATGCACGTTAAATCTCCAAAACGACACGTCGTGTAAATTATCGACATACCACCAACGACATGACGTTCTAAACATTCTAAACATGACACCTAGGCTCTATGACTATGTCCACGTCACTCGGTCAAAAGGTCAGCTATGACGGTCAAATGGTCAACTCACTCAAATGGACCAATCCGAACAATCTAACTAAATTCGACTGCTGACTAGACTATCAAAAAGACGGGGTCTCACAACTGTCCTCTCTATAAGGACTCCATATACTTACTTAACTTGATAAAACTTTTACCGTCAATTCCAATCGGTACACTGCCTAGAAAATATTTATATTTGGTACTCTTGTTTGTTTGTTTTTTATTCCGAAAACAGATTGCACAACACATAGCACAATTCATCACACTCAAAGAAGACTTTCCGGGGTTAAAAACACTCATTCAGGGGTTACAAAAGGGTGTGAACATCATCGGGATCCTTACTGGAAATTGAGAGGTCTGATCGGTTAGTGACCAAATAGTGAATTTATCACGGATGGGTTATTAAAACAAAAAATTCATCATATATTACATGCATGCAATTAAACATTTTCAGCTTGTAAAACAGGTGCCAAACATTTCAAAATGATATTCAAAGTATTCGGCCACAATGAGAATCATGTATATGAAAATGAAAAATCACATCGTATGGTAGGTCACAAAACACATATGAAAATTCGTATACTTGTAATCCATTTCTCGAAGTGAGCTGGAACAATATATTTTCTTTTGAAAATCTCTTCTCACTTGTCATGCCCAATAACACATGTATCATCATAATAATATCACAATAAATCACCCACAAGGGACTGGTCACCAAGGGTAACAATGAACACAACTCACACAAGGGAAGTATACACCAAACAAGTCAGCATGCTTCAGCTTTGAATATACAGTGGATGTATTCACACATGGCAAGCATATTATGATTCTAATATAAATGTTAGACACATATCAAGTTATGCCTCCATTCAAACCAAAAACATTTAATCATTTAATTCTGAAAACAAAACATTTTGTGTATGCAAATGAAACATAAACTCCCACCTTTCGTCGAGTCGACGGTTCTCCAACAGTATCCTTGCCTCTACCGCTTGATCCGGTACCGCTTAAACAAACACAAACCATACAGTCATACTAAGCATAACCAATCAAGGAATCAAATGGAAAATAATTGAAAGCAATCCTATGGATCCTCTCACGCTGCACACACATCTACATTTCCTTATCCACTCTAGACAACTAAATCACAATACTCCTTACATTCAGATACTCTCATTACTAGCTCAACATCAATTCCTCACAAAATCAACACGTTCCCTCTCAATACTGACTACAGCCACTCAATTAACATGAATAAACACACCAACATGATCAATAACATAAAGAAACAATCCCCTGATATTGTTCATCCGAAATTCATACAAGAATCATAGGTTGTTTTCATACATTTCCATCCATCAAAAACACTTAATCACATCACTAGCAACCTAATAAACTAACCAATCCAAAATGAAAACCAAAGATTAAGCATTTACCAACAACTCTGAAATTTTCAGCCAAAATGATGAACACCTCAAAATCAGGCCTTAGACCCCAATCTACCAGTGGAAAAGTGTAGAAAATTGAAGGATAATTGTTTTGACACAATTCCCCACAAATTTTTGGGGTCAAATTGAACAAAGTTTGGATTTTGGTAGGTTGGAAGGGTGAAGGAAGGAGAAAAACGGGTTAGGGCTGGTGATGAGTGTGTGTTCTGCTGGTCCCTTATGGAAGAAGAGTTTTTAAAGGATGAAGTGTGGGCTTGGGCTGATGGGTTTCGGGCTCAAAAGTTCAACAAGGCTGAAATGTTAAATCAACGGCCCGTTTCATCACAAATGAGCCCAAGTGACACATAAAATGTCAACCAAGTGGCCCAACAACGTTTTTGAGTATATAAGGCCATAACATAAGGGCTGGGAATGGAAAAAAAAATGGCTACAGCCCAATACACAAAATTTTGGCCCAAACGGCTCGCGGTCGCTCAAAACGGACCAAAATCAACCTGGTTTGTTTTCCACTGACTCGACCTCGATCGTCCAACCTATCTCACTCACAATCATACTTAAACACTCTCAGATTTACTATGGGTTACTTAAAGGCTTCCTACGGCCGTGTTCACAACCAACCACTTAGCATCGGCGCGCTGGCATTGACCGGCACTACAATAGACGGAATCTCAGATCCTCCCCTCCTTATAGAAATTTCATCCGCGAAATTTACTCACCAAGGTCATCGAATAACTGTGGATACTGCCGCCTCATCATCTACTAGGTTTCCCATGTCCGTTCCTCCATGACATCGCTACGCCACAACACGGATACCATTGGCACTGTGCGATTTCGTAATTGTTTTACATCTCTGTCCACAATTGCAACAGGCTGCATCTTGTACGACAAGTCGTTGGAAATTTCAATTGGTGGTGACTCCAACACATGGGACGGATCTGGCGTATACTTCCATAGCATAGATATATGGAAGACATTGTGGATCTTCTCCAACTCCGCTAGCAAATCCAACCGGTTTGCCACTGGTCCAACTCTGGCTGTAATGGTGTCAGGTCCAATGAACCTTGGTGCCAACTTGCGTCGCTGTTGAAACCGAAGAACTCCTTTCCACGGTGCCACTTTCAAAAAGACTTTGTCTCCCACAGCAAATTCTAAGTTTCGCCGGCGATTATCAGCGTAATTTTTCTGTCTATCTTGCGCTGTTTTCAGCCTTTGTCGAATCAGTAACAACAACTCCGTCGCTTGTTCAACTAATTTGGGACTATCCAGTTTCTGTTCTCCGACCTCGTTCCAACACAAAGGTGTCCGACACCGTCGGCTATACAATGCTTCATACGGTGTCATGCCAATAAACACTTGAAAACTGTTGTTATAGGCGAACTCACCTAACGGTAGGCATCGATCCCATGCCTTCTGCCTATCCAACATGCATGCTCGAAGCATGTCTTCCAAGGTCTGAATCGTCCTCTCAGACTGTCCATCTGTCTGTAGGTGAAATGCGGTGCTGAAATTTAGTCGCGTGTCTAAAGCACTATGAAGTTTCCCCAAAAATCTGGACGTGAATCTCGGATCCCTATCCGACACAATCGACACTGGCATGCCATGAAGTCTGACAATCTCGTCAAGATACTTTACTGCCAACTTCTCCGGCGTATCTGTCACCTTAATGGGGAGGAAGTGTGCAAACTTGGTCAGTCTGTCCACTATCACCCACATTGCATCATAACCTCACTGTGATCTCGGCAACCCTATTACGAAATCCATCGTCACATGCTCCCATTTCCACTCCGGAATGGGTAACGACTGTAGTAATCCCGCAGGTCTTTTATGTTCCGCCTTGACTTGCTGACACACTAGGCACTTTGCCACAAACTCAGCAATATGTCTCTTCATTCCGGCCCACCAATATTGTTCTCGCAAGTCCCTATACATCTTGGTGCTACCCGGATGAATGGCAAACGTCGAACTATGTGCCTCCATCAAAATCAATTATCTTAGCTCTTCGTCATAAGGGATGCACACTCGTCCTCGAAACGTCAGGATACCATCCTCTCTCACACGATACTCACTTACTATACTAGTACCACTGTCTACTTCCTCCAACTGTTGCTTTATTTGAATCAACACTGGATCTTCACGTTGCTTGGTCCGAATCTCTTCTAGTAAAGTCGGCCTCACAATAAACTGTGCTATTAATGTTCCAGAGTCATCACTATCAAGTCGTACTCTAGATGTTCTCAGACACATCAACATAGGCATGTACTCGGTGCAAACATAGACTAAGGAAGATGATGTCTTCCTACTCAACGCATCTGCGACGACATTCTCCTTGCCCAGATGGTAGTCAATTACCAAGTCATAATCTTTGATCAATTCCAACCACCTCTGTTGTCTCAAGTTCAAATCCTTTTGGGTGAGAAGGTATTTGAGACTCTTATGATTGGTAAACATCCTACACGTTTCACCATACAGGTAATGTCACCAAATATTGAGTGCGAACACCACCGCAGCCAACTCAAGATCGTGAGTCGGGTAGTTGCTCTCATACGGTCTCAACTGTCTCGATGCATAGGCCACTACCTTACCATCTTGCATTAGCACACAACCCAATCCCATCTTCGATGCATCGCTATACACAATGTACCCCTTGCCGCTGACCGGCAAGGTAAGAACCGGTGCCGATACAAGTCTGGTCTTCACTTCCTGAAAACTCTTCTCACATGCCTCTGACCATACAAACGGAACTCCTTTGCATGTTAGACGCGTCAACGGGCCTGCCAAGACGGAGAAGTTTTCCATAAACCTCCAATAGTAGCTGGTTATGTAAGACCCCAAATTTTGAGTCCTAGAAGTCCAGAAGTCAGTGCAGGTGAAAAGATGATTTTGCCCCTGAAGGAAAGGATGTGTGATGGCCGAAATTGGTAAGATTGTTTAGTAAATTATTTTGTTTCTAATTCCTTTAGATCTAGGTTCTTGTAGATGAGTAATTGCCATAGGAATCATCCTTAAGGCTAGATAGTTGCCTTATAGATTAAAGTCCCTAAAAATAGGGGAAGATAATTAAAGAGTTTTAGAGTTTAGTTATCTAGTAAATTATCCTATTTAGATAAAGTGATTAAAGTAGTAATCATAATTCTATACCCATTCATTATAAATAGGAAGCCAACCTCACAAAGAATTATTCATAGAAAACCTACAAATTTCGTATAGGCTTAAAACCCTATACCTCCCTATAGCCACCATAAATTGCAGAAACTTCAAACCAGCATAACTCACTCATCGTTCGTTGGATCTCTGCGAGTAATAGCTTGTTGGAAAGCTCTATTCATCCTTTTTCCAATAAACTTGTTTTTTTTGTCAGGAGGTTAGTATTTCTTTGTCTAAAGTTACTTTGAAAATCGACGGCGGAATTAGGTTTTCGTCAAATCTTCTTGAATTTCAAAATAGCATAACTTTCTACTCGTTTGTTGGAATCTTGTAAATAATATCTCTTTGGAAAGCTCTTTTCGTCCTCTTTCCAACCATATATAAATAGAAGCTTTCATGTAAATATTTCGTTGAAGGTCGAGACCAAATCGTCCTATGCCTACTTTTAGCGACAGGTTTTGCACAGTTAATTGGAATGGTAAATTCAGGTTAATTCTTGTTAAGTTTCTGGCTATCACATCACACATCCAAGGGGGAGGCACCTGCAGCATCTGATCACTGGTTTCTGATAGGTTTGGTGGTTCGGATTAGCTTATTGTGCAGAGACAAGAGAGGTAGGATCTATGCCTCATCGGTTTCTCCAGAAACCCCTGCTCTTATTTGATGTTTTTGTTACCTACCTTTGTTGTATTGTTTGTGATTGGATTATGTGGTGAGAATATGAAATTCGAAATGAGATATGAATCTCCTAGGCTGTATAGAACCCCTGAGTTAGGGATTGAGTGCCTGGGATGCTATTGTTATATGAATTGGATGTGTTGATTATTTCTTGACGTGATTGAGAATACCCTATTGTGGTATTGTGCTTTGTACTTGCCTGTGTGTGCTTGTTCGTGTTTGTGTGTCAGGATCCTATTCCGGTGGCCACGCAGGGTAAGAACTGATGCTCCTAGGGAGAGGAGAGGTTCTTATCGATTTATGGGAGGTGTATGGGTGTTGAACCAGCAAGCTAGCGCTGGATATCTGTCCTTGGTGGCCGGATCCCTGTCTTGCGAGACAGGAAGCCCTTATCTTGCGAGATTTGGGGATGCCCTGGTTGCGACTAAGGGAAGACTTGTCCATGTGGGGCTAGTCGACTAATCCTTGCGAGGATAAGGTGAAAGGCTTACTGATTAGCTTGTGTGTTAACCATCTACCCTTTGTGCAGTAAGTCTTGGACAACACAGGTGGAAGGGGATGGCCTTTCTTATTCATTGCCGAGGGCAATACTGATGTGTTTCACCTGCCTGTGTACTTCTGACCTTTCAAAAGTGTTTGTAGTCCTCCCTCAGCCAATGATTTGGCCTTAACCCTTTTTGAATGATTTATGAATTGTGTGATCCCCTTTAGTTGTTTAGGGATGATCTTATGTGAATTGGGAGATTTGTGTTTAGGGATTCTGTAGATTTTATGATGCTGTGACCCTACTGAGATTCTTGTAATCTCAAACCGTTGTTTTTACCATTTTTCAGGCTTAGGTACATCCTCTGTTCGTGGTACCACTGTGTGAGATCAAGGCTGCACGGCGGGGCGATATCGCATTACATTTTCAAACTTGTTACTTGCGCATATAACATATGATTGGGCAACTTTCTGGTTTATTTTAAGCACTCTTCTTTGTTTGCTATTTCCGAAACTTGTAAAGAATTTTTTGTTGTTTAGTTTGGATCCCTATGGGACTTGTGTGTTATGAACCCAATGATTTAATTTAAGACTTCTGCTGATGTTTTATTTACTCCGTATGATACCAGAACATATGTCCAATATCATGCTCCAATTGTTGATAAGCAATAAGATTAACAAAACTTAAAATCGGAAATTTTAAGATTAGCCTTGTGGAATTCAAATAAGTCTTAGGTGTCATTTAGGCTTATTTGGGTTTCACGGCGATAATGACCTTAATGGGAGCAATTATTAATAGGTAGGAATTAGGGTCGTTACAAGTTTGGTAGCGGAGCATGGTTTAGGGAATATAATTTGTTATATGCTAACTTATTTGTTGATTTTGGTGATTTCAGGTGGTGATTTCAGGTAAGAACATAGGCACACACTCACTCACCTAGGGGCTCATATTGAAAGGGAATGGGATTGAGTAAGGTTTAAATGATAAGAATAATAAACTAATATTCTGATTGTTCATATGCCTTCATATGTTTTCTTGTCATTACCGAATGTGTATGCATGTGTATGGTGATGTGTATGATGTGTGAGTCTATACTTGCTTGATGTTTGATGATGATTTCTGTGAGTGTTGATGTAATTACCTAGTGTGCATTGCATGTGTGCATGTGATTTCCAAAAATCTGTATTTTGATTTCCAGCATATGCGTATCGTCCGGTGCATGCCTCTCCACCAGGTACCGCTCCTTTTACTAGTATTGTATTTAGTATATGTTGAGTAGTAAAGGTGTAATCGAGTAGTATGGCACGCTCGAGACAACAAAGGGACCAACGGGGTGGGTCTGAGATTCAGACCAAACAGCAATTAGAACTAGTATAATGAGTGTCTTGGAGACATAAGAAAACGCCGGCTCAGCTACAAGCTATAGAAGATGCTGCCGAGGTGCTGCTCAACCAAATGATCAAGATGAACCCCTGGCGGGAAAATGCAGATAATCATTCTACCGTGCCACCTATGCTGCCTGTGCAAGACAAGAGCACTCCACTTCATCCAAGCGAGCGAAGAGAGCTCAAGGGTTCCTGCGATGACATTCCTAAAAAAAAAAAAAAAAAAAAAAAAAAAAATCTGGCGTCTTGAGCGCTTGAGAGAGTGCTTGACCTAAGACATTCACATGAGCTTATGAGAAGTCCCAACTTCGAAGGATTCTTATGCTTGGAGATTCTGGTGCTAGAAGACTGCAGAAACTTAACTAGAATTCTAAACCCTTTATGTTCCCACAAAACTCTTTCTCTTCAATCTCCATTCCAGGTCTGAAGACAGTGATGGCTGCTCAGCCGTGGCATGCAGCACTCAGGTTCCTCAGCAAAAACAGAGGATTTCCTTTCCTGCTATGGCTCCCCATCCGAAACCTTTCCTCTCATTCGGATCCGCACTTACTGGTTTCCAGCTGCCTACTATCTTCAAAGTTTAGGCAGCGCTGAATGATGTCAATGCTTCCTCAAATTCTGCACCAACTGTAGACACAAATTCCAAAGTTGCTTCAACAGAGGAGAAGGGACAGACAACAACCGATGTGAACTACTGCAGATATCATTACATCAGTTCCATTTGCGGATGTGATCTTAGGATAAGATGAAAGAAGTGAGGTTTTTGGTGATAGTGGGATGCATATTGATGCGGTGGCTTACGAGGAAGACAAGAAGAAGCGATCATACATTCGATGTTTCTTGCCTGTGCTCTCACACATTTTACTGGCAATGTTGCAAGGAGAAACACCGACCCATAGGTTGTGATACTGTGGCCAAGTGGAATTTGAGGAATAGCTCGGAGGCTGAGAATCGGGCATGGAAGAAGGTTTATATGAAGCCTTGTCCCCAGTGCCAAAGACCCATCGAGAAAGCCGAGGGGTGTATACACATGACCTGCAGTCAACCTTGTGGATTTCAGTACTGCTGATTATGTCTTGGTGACTGGTTTAGTCACAGAGCTGGACATGTTAGACTGAGTGCTCCAAGGTTTGATCAATTGCCTGACTATGGTGATGCCTTTCCATCCGATGTGTAAGGAGGCATGTCCTCTGAGGAGCGTGATGAAGCAGTTATGCTTGAGGTTGCAACGTTTGGTGGAATATCTGAACAGCCTGGATACCGCATTCCTTGTGCTCTTCATCAGTTCATTCAATGACCATTATCCCAGACCTGCACCTCGCCCTCCATTCCCATCTTTGCAAGCTCAGCGCTTGATCCATGAACAGCAAGATGATGAGTATCTTGCATCGTTGGCTGCTGACAGGGTTTGCATGTTGAGGTTGTTAATGATGCAAGTGAGAAGAAGACCAAGTTCAAAAAAAAATAAAAAATAACATAAAATCCAGCTAATAGTCTCTCTACGAGAATTGCTGATGAACTAGTGAGGACCAACAAGGACTATCTCGTAAGAAGAAAGAGGAAAAGCAGAAGATGCAAATGGCTGATGGTTACATCCATGGCCAAGTTTTGTTCCAATGCTCTTACGTTTTATGCATCTTTAGAAGCCAACAAGTGAAGCTCAAGCCTTACTATGCATGCATGCAAGGAAACACATTGCATGCATACTTATCAGGTCCGTGACTGAATCCAAGCCTGCGGTTAACAGCTACGAGGGACCGCCTGATACCCACAGCGGAATCTTCCTTGAGAAGGGTTTTAGGTTTAACGTACCACCAGTGCCAAGAAAGTCAGTTCTTCTCAAACCCGGGATGGACGCAGTTAGGCTGAGGATAGTCTTAGACAAGGCTCTATGCACCGAATTGCACAAGATGGATGGTCTGAGGCGTTGCTGGATTCTTCTAAAACCCCAGCACTGAACCATCTCCGGTCTCTCCTGCTTTCTCCTCCAAGCTTTCCACCTCCACGTTGCCTGTCGTGACGGTCTCCTCCTCTACATGGAAGGGTTTGTGTTACCGCCATTCGGGTCTACTTATATTTTGGAAAGACAAAGATGTCATACGTGTGAAGAAGAGGAGCAGAATATTGCGTGAGCTTGAGAGTGTGAATACTGTTGATCTGACTTCTTATCATTCTATCAAGAGGTCTTCTGTAAAACTTATGTATTTCCAGCATCGTGTTCGGTGGTATCTGATTTTTAAAAAAAAAAAAAAAAGCATGCTCTGGCATCTTTCCAAACACCAATGGAACTATTCTTTGCAGTTTGTGTAAACGGGATTACTATGTAAGCTTTCCTCAACTGCTGTTGTCAGTTGCATCCTTTGTGCCTTTGTCACGATATTGAGTCAGTTGACTTGTGACTTGGCATGTGGGAGGAGTTATCCACTGTTTCTGAGGGAGAATGTGTTAAAGATGGAAGCTGCTGCTGCGAAGTTTAAAAAGGAAGAAAGCCTATCAGAGGAGAGTCGATGGCTGTTAAGGGATGGTGATGATCTGTATTCATACCCATACGTTGCTCCTAAGAGGCCTCATGCATCTTCTTTAAGATGGGCAGCGGAAGAAGCCATTTGAGTGGGAGCGGAGTGATTCTAAGATTGTAAGAGACACATACTTGCCAAGGAATCTTGTGTGAGCATGTGATTACTGACATCCAGGATTGCAGAGCTCAGCTTTCAGTCTTGCTGAAATATTCTTCTCGTAAGCAGACACGAGAGTTTCCCTTACCAACTTCTGCTCTTGTTCAACATGTTCACCTTGCTCAGTCAAACTTTTAGAATCAGGGCTAATCCCTGCAATTTAAAGTCATTGTCATGACACGTAGCAGCGTAAAACTTCCACCTTCATCCTAAAAGAACTCAAGAAGGCTGGTGGTTTATTAAATAAGAGAAGGAACAGCTAGGATTTCCACCACGGTAGGTCCAAGTTAAAGAACCTCTGAAACAGTCGGTGGGCCATTGGACTTCCCCGTTTTATGAAAGTTGGAGTTCCTAGAGATGCAAGAAGAACTGACCAAGGAGGAAGACATATATAGCTTGTTAGAATATCACGGGTTTAAGGAATAATGAAGGTGCACCAGAAGGTTGAAGGGTTGGGAACAAATGCCAACTTTGCTTCTTATGATGGAAAGGATTAAAAGGGAGTTCGAAGCTCATGCTGGGAGTGCAATCCACAGACCAGCTGCCAATATTATCTTGAATAATATGCTACGGAGGGTTCGATCATCTTTGCACCAGGCGCACTGCGTTTTCCCTTGCCCAGATGCTCGCCTTTATAAGTCAAGGTGACCCGCCGAAGATTGGAGCCTCGTAACATGTTGATGAAGACCTTCGAACTGAGGGTTCAATCAGTAGAGGAGACGACTTTTCCTCCTTTTGTTCAACGACAGGAGAATCGGGGCTGGCCATGCATTGAGGAGAATCATTCTCACGGAGAGGAAAAGAGAAATCCATCCTTTATCAATCCACGTGGTCTAGGGTCTCTACTTACGACATTTTTCTCGGTTTTAGGAAACTGTGAACTGCATGGGCATAGTTCAAGGCCGGTACCAGGGTAGTCCTTTGGGAAGGGATACCTATACCTATTTTGCTTTCTGTAGTGAACTCAGGAAACCCAGGCGATCCATCAAGCTTTAGAGATGACGAATCAAAGAAAAATGCAGAAGATGTTTCCTGGGCTGCAGCCGCAGCTAACGACAAAACTGTTTCTGTTGACGAGAACAACTAAAGAGGGAATTCTATTGAAGATTTTCCAGAGAAAGGCTTAAGTGATAAAGATGGGCACGTGGTGGACAATGACCAGTTTGAGACTTTTGATGATTCAAAAGATGAAGAACTCCCTGATATTAATCAGGAAAATGAAAACAACATGTTTCACATTTCAGTGCTAAGAAAGCATATGTGAGATCCTGCTTATGTGCTTAAGGAACCGCCAGTAGAAGTTGAAGAAGACCTATCCTATCCCGTATAGCCAATTGCCATACTAGATCGGTCAGTTCGACAGCTTCGCAGTCGAAACGTACCTAGGGTACGAGTTGTATGGCGTAAATGCCAAATTGAGGAGTAGTCTTGGGAGACTGAGGAGTCTATGCATGCAAAATTTCCTTACTTGTTTGATTAAGTACTTATGTTGAAAATTTCGAGGACGAAATTCTTATAAGGAGGGGAGGATGTAAGACCCCGAATTTTGAGTCCTAGAAGTCCAGAAGCCAGTGCAGGTGAAAAGACAATTTTGCCCCTGAAGGAAAGAATGTGTGATGGCCGAAATTGGTAAGATTGTTTAGTAAATTATTTTGTTTCTAATTCCTTTAGATCTAGGTTCTTGTAGATGAGTAATTGCCTTAGGAATCATCCTTAAGGCTAGATAGTTGCCTTATAGATTAAAGTCCCTAAAAATAGGGGAAGATAATTAAAGAGTTTTAGAGTTTAGTTATCTAGTAAATTATCCTATTTAGATAAAATGATTAAAGTAGTAATCATAATTCTATACCCATTCATTATAAATAGGAAGCCAACCTCACAAAGAATTATTCATAGAAAACCTACAAATTTCGTATAGGCTTAAAACCCTATACCTCCCTATAGCCACCATAATTTGCAGAAACTTCAAACCAGTATAACTCACTCATCGTTCGTTGGATCTCTGCGAGTAATAGCTTGTTGGAAAGCTCTCTTCATTCTCTTTTCAATTAACTTTTGTTTTTTGTCAGGAGGTTAGTATTTCTTTGTCTAAAGTTACTTTGAAAATCGGCGGGGGAATTAGGTTTTCGCCAAATCTTCTTGAACTTCAAAATAGCATAACTTTCTACTCGTTTGTTGGAATCTTGTAAATAATATCTCTTTGGAAAGCTCTTTTCATCCTCTTTCCAACCATATATAAATATAAGCTTTCATGTAAATATTTCGTTGAAGTTCGAGACGAAATCGTCCTATGCCTAATTTTAGCGACAGGTTTTGCATAGTTAATTGGAATGGTAAATTCAGGTTGATTCTTGTTAAATTTCTGGCTATCACATCACACATCCAACGGGGAGGCACCTGCGGCATCTGATCACTGGTTTCTGATAGGTTTGGTGGTTCGGATTTACTTAATAACGGCAAAGGATTAGTTTATTGTTCAGAGACAATAGAGGTAGGATCTATGCCTCATCGGTTTCTCCAGAAACCCCCGCTCTTATTTGATGTTTTTGTTACCTGTCTTTGTTGTATTGTTTGTGATTGGATTATGTGGTGAGAATATGAAATCGGGAATGAGATATGAAACTCCTAGGCTGTATAGAACCCCTGAGTTAGGGATTGAGTGCCTGGGATGCTATTGTTATATGAATTGGATGTGTTGATTATTTCCTGACGTGATTGAGAATACCCTATTGTGGTATTGTGCTTTGTACTTGCCTGTGTGTGCTTGTACGTGTTTGTGTGTCAGGATCCTATTCCGGTGGCCACGCAGGGTAAGAACTGTTGCTCCTAGGGAGAGGAGAGGTTCTTATCGATTTATGGGAGGTGTATGAGTGTTGAACCAGCAAGCTAGCGCTGGATATCTGTCCTTGGTGGCCGGATCCCTGTCTTGCGAGACAGGAAGCCCTTATCTTGCGAGATTTGGGGATGCCCTGGTTGCGACTAAGGGAAGACTTGTCCATGTGGGGCTAGTCGACTAATCCTTGCGAGGATAAGGTGAAAGGCTTACTGATTGGCTTGTGTGTTAACCATCTACCCTTTGTGCAGTAAGTCTTGGACAACACAGGTGGAAGGGGATGGCCTTTCTTATTCATTGCCGAGGGCAATACTGATGTGTTTCACCTGCCTGTGTACATCTGACCTTTCAGAAGTGTTTGTAATCCTCCCTCAGCCAATGATTCGGCCTTAACCCTTTTTGAATGATTTATGAATTGTGTGATTCCCTTTAATTGTTTAGGGATGATCTTATGTGAATTGGGAGATTTGTGTTTAGGGATTCTGTAGATCTTATGATGCTGTGATCCTACTGAGATTCTTGTAATCTCAAACCGTTGTTTTTACCATTTTTCAGGCTTAGGTACATCCTCTGTTCGTGGTACCAGTGTGTGAGATCAAGGTTGCATGGCGGGGCGATATCGCATTACATTTTCAAACTTGTTACTTGCACATATAACATATGATTGGGGAACTTTCTGGTTTATTTTAAGCACTCTTCTTTGCTTGCTATTTCCGAAACTTGTGAAGAATTTCTTGTTGTTTAGTTTGGATCCCTATGGGACTTGTGTGTTATGAACCCAATGATTTAATTTAAGACTTCCGCTGATGTTTTATTTACTCCGTATGATACCAGAACATATGTCCAATATCATGCTCCAATTGTTGATAAGCAATAAGATTAACAAAGCTTAAAATCGGAAATTTTAAGATTAGCCTTGTGGAATTCAAATAAGTCTTAGGTGTCATTTAGGCTTATTTGGGTTTCACGGCGGTAATGACCTTAATGGGAGCAATTATTAACAGGTAGGAATTAGGGTCGTTACAGGTTAGCCCAAGAAAACTTCGGATTTCCGTGATACTACGAGGAGGTGCCCATGACACAATGGCTTCTATCTTCTTGGGGTCGACAAGTATACCTTCTGCTGATACCACTTGTCCCAAGAAACCTATTTCTTTCAGCCAAAATTCACACTTAGTGAATTTGGCATACAACTGCTGCGCTCTAAGTCTGTTCAACACAGCCCGCAAATGCACCAAGTGCTCCTCCTACGACTTTGAATACATCAAGATGTCATCAATAAACACAATGACAAACTGATCTACGTATTCCTGAAAGACTCTATTCATCAAATCCATAAACATGGTTGGCGCATTAGTCACTCCAAACGGCATCACCAGAAATTCATAATGCCCATATCGTGACCGGAAGACTGTCTTTGGCACATCAGACTCACGAACCCTCAGTTGATGATAACCGGATCTCAAATCAATTTTGGAAAATACCGAGGCTCCTTGCTGCTGATCAAACAGGTCGTCAATGCATAGCAACAGGTACCGGTTCTTCACCGTAACCTGATTCAGCTGCCTGTAATCGATACACAGCCTCAAGGTGCCATCCTTCTTCTTGACAAATAAAACTGGTGCTCCCCAAGGTGAAACACTAGGTCTGATAAATCCACGATCCACTAGGTCCTCCAGTTGAGTCTTCAACTCTTTCAGTTCAGCTGGTGCCATCCGATATGGTGAAATGGAGATAGGAGTTGTTCCTGGCAACAACTCAATCTCAATCTCCCTCTCCGGTGGTAACCCTGCCAATTCTTCTGGAAACACATCGGGAAAATCTTATACTACTGGTATTCTGCTAAGCTCCGGCGGCTCAATCGTCAAATCTATAACATGTGCTAAGAAAGCTGAATAACCCTTGCAGATCATACACCTGGCATCCAGCCATGAAATGACACATGAAGGGACGACTCGTCGATCACATTCGAAACAGTATTCTAACCCATCCACCAAATGGAATTTTACCTTCTTCGTGAAGCAGTCCATCCTTGCTCGGTACTTAGCCAAACCTTTCATCCCTAAGATAACATCTATCTCGTTCATATTCAAGGGAATCAGATCAACCCCAATTTCTGCAGAACCCATTCGCAACAAACAGCCCAAATACACACTCTCGCAGATCAACCGTTCACCCAACGGAGTTAAAACTTCTATGGGTGGCTCTAGGGGTGACAACTCCCTATCTGCGCTCATAGCTACCCTAGGACCAATAAAGGATCTATTTGCTCCGAGGTCCATTAATATTTTAGCAGGTATAGAAAAGACAATGAGTGTACCTATCACAACATCTGGATTGGCACTCGCCTCTGCCTCCGCCAAAGTAAACAGGCGTGTCTGAGATCGTTGTGATTGCTGCTGTGAAGATTGATTCGTAACCTGGCTACTAGATGGTCGTCCCACCTGTGCTCTACTCGGTGGTCTCGTTGATCCTTGTGAGCCTATCTGACTCACACCAGTCCTTTGAACCGTTGACATTGCTGAGGCTTTCTACTGATATGTTATCGATCTCGCGGTGCCGTCCCGAGGACAATCTCTAGCGAAGTGCCCGGGCTGACCACATGTGTAACAGCGGTTGGGATGCGATCGCGGATACCCAGAGGGTCTGCTAAAACTTGACGTCAAGTGGGCAGGTTGCGTTCTAGTCACAAAGGAAGATGTTCCTTGTAATCTAGTCGAGGCTATAGCATATGGAGTGTATCTCTTATTTTCTGGTCTTCGATCAAACCGGCTGCCAAACCTCATGGGGCTCTTTCCCTTACCAAAGTCCAGTGATCTACTGACTTTTCCACTTTGTACCCATCCTATTTCTTCAGATTTCACGGCCTCCACAACCAATTTCTCAAAGTCTGTGCTAGTGTTTGGCCCCATGATAGTGCGGATGTTCTGATTCAGCCCTTGCTCAAACCGACTCGCCAAAATAATCATGTCTTGTTCAATTTCCGGCACAAAATGAACAAGTTCCCAGAACTCCGTTTCATACTCCGCCACGGTCTTGTTCCCATGACGAAGCATATAAAATTTAGACTGCTTATTGTTCTGAAAATGAGGTGAAAAATACCGCAAATCAAACTTCCTTTCGAACTCTTCCCACGTGGGCTGACCGCCATAACGGTTCCTGATGGTACCCCACCAGGTAGCTGCATCACGTTCTAGTAAACGGGTAGCCAATATGACTCGGTCCTCAACTGAAATCCCCAGATCCTGAGCTGTCAATACTATCTTGTCTTTCCACAGCTTCGCCACTAATGCATCACTCGAGCCATTGAAACTTTGGCAGCCCAAGTGCCTTGCCTCCTTCAATAGTTTGGACACTTGTATTGGTAATCTACCACATTGTACATCAGCTTGCCTTACCTCTGGCTATACTTCCGGTTTAGGCTGTATCGGTGCTTGCATTTGTGGTTGCTGAGTAGCTGCAGTTTGTATCTGTTACATTGTTTGCTGCATCTGACCCAGCATTGTCTGTAACGCCGTCAACATCTGAATCAAAACCGGGTCTTGGGCCATAGGTGCTGCCTGTTCTGTTTGTGCCTCTTCTGTTGGTCCACGGGCATCGGACCTTTCCTCAACATCTTCTGCCTGTACCCGGCGTGGTCTCCTCACCTTCTTTTTAGGTGCCATCTAAAACCACAGAACAAGCAGCCATAGGTATAAGCCTAAGAAAACAAAAACAAGACAACTAGACACACTCTATTCTGGACAATGCAGGTGCCGTGAGTGTGATGCACGTGTCAAAGAAGACTAATTTGCACTCAATGCACATCAAATAACCATGCTTCGCTACCAACCTTGTGAGGACCCTTACCCGGTAACTGGGAGCCTCACCGCCGTGCAGCCCCGGTTGTCCCAACTGGTGGACCAAGCGGAACTACACAAGGCTTAACCGTAAAACTCTGTTACGCTAATCGTAATAAATACACAACATATGAAATTTTTTTTTTCAAAACATGGTACGTATCAAATTGTACTCGGCATAACCAACAAACAACGAAGTAACAAACACATGCAGCGAAGATAACAAATCATATACAACGGGCCATTCGGCCTTAAACATGTAACACCTCGAGTTCACACTCACAGATTCCCAAAAACTCAAAATAACATCACTTCTTATATACCAGCACAATGCACAAATATTCAAATATATAAGAAGATGTGAAGAATGCCGAGTCAAAAAAAAATGTGCATTTGTCCAGCCCTAAGACCAATACCGGGATAGCAACCTCGAAGTTGAATAGCTATCTCTCACAACTTAGTCCTGAAACAAAACAATAGAGAGGGGGGGTGAGATCAAGGACCTCAGTGGAAGTTACCACGTCATAAGCATAAACGATGGAATGGAGACAAAACCAAATCATAGCATCAAACATTTATTCTGTGAGGACCCGATCCCGGATACCGGACCTCACCGCCTTAGGACTCGAATTGACCCCACCGAGGGACCAACCAGAACCCTACAAGGCTTCTCTTACAAAATCCATAAAGTTATAAAATTCTGGTTGCCGTTTATCAGCAATACAACCAAGTTTATTGGATTCTCATATATTCAAGGAAACCCTTACACTCATGAAAATTGTTTGAGCATGGTTCTAAAATCTTTGTATTTATAAGGGGTTTGAAAATATTTATTAAAAGAACAACTTAGATTATTTCAAACACCAAGTTGCGAAGTTGTTTAGCGGAAGGCTTTGTAAAAGAGAAAAAAAAACATTTATTTTGAAAACACACAATCCGGGAAAACATTTCAACAAAAAAATAAAACAATGGAAAACCAAATCAACCCAAAAAGGATGAAAGTCCAGTCCAATGTATTTATTACAGTCCGAAATATAAATATCAAAGAAATGTAAAATGCATGCAAACCACAAACACAACTGCATAGCCATAGTTCAGCACCTACTGTTCGATGTTCTAGTGGAGGCTAGGTTTCTCCTCAGCTGAACCTGAAAGGGATAACAAATGGGGGTGAGATCACTAGGACCTCCGTGAGAGACACAGCATCATAAGCGTTCACGGGGAGTGAGTAGAGGCAATACGAAAAACCTTTTCTTTTAAAATGCAAGTATAAAACCGGTGTAAGTAACATGAGTAGTGAAAGTTCAAAAATCAGACTCAACGGTCTAAAATGAGTGGTTACGGTAAACGCATCATATCGTATCGAGAAATCCCACGGGACAGACATAAAACACCACACGAATCGGTTCGGCGCGTAGAACCGTCGGAGGCCCAATGGCAGTAAAGTTTGAGTTATTACAAGTTATGTTTAAATGTCCCACCGCCATTGTTGTCTGTGGAGTGGAGGGAATACACACGTCCTCCACACTCCATACTCACGACCTGTGATCAAAGGTCACATAACGCAACCATACAACTCCCTACGGTAAGAATCGCTCCCCTACTACGGGACGTCCGAATACTTACCTCGCATTGGCCAAGCGCTTCGTGTAATTCACGGTATCATATCTCTCATATATATACCCACCAACATGCCCCAAAATTCATAAAATCATTTCAATGGGATAATTTACACATGTTCAAAACATCATACAACACATGTTTATAGAAATGGTAAAGTAACCAAAAATCATGCTAAATCATCTTTCATAAATTTTTTTCAAACATGCATCCTTGTAAGTTCTTAACACCCAAATCATGCCAAAAAAAAAAGGAAAAATATTTAAAAAACGGCATGTGATACTCGACAACATCAAGTGTAAACATCACCCATCCAAGTTTCTATTCTTCATCTTAAACACATTTAAACATGTGGGTAGTTTTCACGCATATTTCACAAAACCAAAAACACATACATAAATATTAATTTTTAAACACATGCCGAGTACATCACTAGTCGTAAATAAACCATTTCAAGCATGCCTCATACTCAAAACCAAAACAAAATCATTTATGTAAACTATATTAAAAGTGAGTAGCCGATCAAACCGATGATACGAAGTCTCCCACCTTTTGTCTCTGATCACGGAGTCCTTTCCTACAAGCCCTGCTATGCCTACCATTAAGATCGTAACATACTCATGGTTAGGATCCATCAGCTCCATACTCAAATCCAAAGAACACTTATGGATCTAATTGACCCAAGTATATATATATATATACTCACTAATCAACAACTCACCTTGATGTATCTTGTTTGATTGTGATACTTGTGGGTCTAAGGGTACTTACGATAGGTTAAACTTAACAAGTTCTCATGCAATTTTTATCGTAGATTCCTTACATTCTAAGAAGAACGTAGATATGAAGAATGCAAAATTTGGCCAAGTAGAAAAAGAGATAGAAAATCTACAAGTTGCGGAAACTGTAGGGTGACGAGTTTGGTTTATGAACTTGGGGAATGAATTTCTGGATTCAGTCTTGAGTTTCTTGGCAGGTTGGTTCAAAGAAGAGTTCAAGGTATCAGAAAGGGTGTTCAGATAGGCTTATAGAAGGAAGAAAAATTGAAGAAGATAGATACCAAGATCAAGAACAGATTAGTCCCAAAAGATATAAGAAAAGGTCTGGTTGCAGCAACACAAGTTTTGGTTGGTATTTCAGGTGAGACTTCTGGTGACTTAGGTGTACATTCAGGCAAGCAAGAATAGACCAGAAAGTGAAAGAAAATGCATGCCAAAGATAGGGAAAGTCGGACTCAAGAGGGGACACACAAGAGAAACCAGAATTTGCAAGATGGTGAGTGATGTAGGGGTTCCCAAACCAATGGCAATCAAATGAAAGTGAGTGGGAATCTTGCAATGGCAGACAAGGGTAAGTGGAGAGGTGTGTTTTAGCTGGAAAAGGAGAGAAAAATTCTGGTGGGAGGGCCAGGAATTGATGCTTAATCAAGTGTGTTAGGGGAAGGTTGAAGTTTGAATTAATCATGTGTGTAATGTCTAGTTAGGTGGGTTATTAACCAATATAAAACAAAGAAAAATTCAAAAGAACCACCACCAGGAGAGGAATTCCGACTTTAACTTGAAAGGAAAAGCATCAGGTATGAAAATGGTAGACAATTTTGATTTAGAATGTGGCCTACACAAAAGGTTAAGCATGTGAAGGCAGCTTTGAACAATAATGGCACAACTAGACACTCAACTTGTATAAACACATAAGGGGCCCAAATTATGGCTGTATGTGATGTGGATCCTGAGGTAAGTATGGTAAGGTAATGTATGTTTAATCCAGGTGAAAATCTTATGTAATTACCCACTGTAATTGCTGAGTTACGGTACGGTAAAAAAAATCAGGGATTTACGGTGATCAATTGTTTTTCTGACTGGTGTAATCTAATTTTACTCTATGATGATTGTCTAATTACATGGCCAATTTAATCAATGTAGAATGAGTACATTGGGCCTTAGGAAATTTTCGAATGGACTTGGGCCTTGGGAATGGTAATTGGACCGAAAATATGAAGATACGAATCAATTACGGTCAACAGCAGTTTTACGATCGGACAATTCGTAAAACTGCGTCATATAAGTAGTTTATATTTATGTTAACTGAGAAGTAACATTGCCAAGAATCTAATTACTCACTTTTACCTTTCATAGGGTTACTCAGGTGTCTAAAGTTCACTCAGGTCCATCTAAATCGTAAAATGTTACCGTCACACGGTAAACAAAACTCATCCGGAGTCCTCGACGGGGTAAAACTCGAGGACTTACCAAACTAATACGGTAGAAATGGATACAGTAAAACTTTAGGCATTGTCGAAATGACTCGTACGGGCGTCAAAGTCATTAGCTAATAGTTCTAGTACATATCTAACACTCAAAATGCTGAAAAATAACTTATACGATAAAAATAAAAAGGAAGAATAACTGATGGAAACCTCTAAAAGAGCGAGGTCTCACATATTCAAACCATTACAATTCATGTTCTTCTATAAATCCATCCTAAGTGCACACACCAAACAGCATACGGAAAATAAATACAAGAGATCCACAAATCACAGCTTTAATATTTGGCTACTATGCCCAAAACATAACGGGGTGGACGCAAACCACTTTCACGTAACCCCCGCTAAAGGGTTACCTAAAAGCCTACTGATGGTTTTCAGTTGTAACATATATATAAACAAAACCCCACCATCAGTATTGTCCAAAATTGAATGGAGAAACACAAGCTATCACATTCAATTTTGAGCACACATAGATATAATGTCGTAAAATATATATCAAGCATTTGTAAGGCCTTTCCCTTCATAGTGCACACAGCACTCCATAATACATACATATATCCAACCATAGCTCTCCAAGGTAAGCAACTGTCCTCTCTATAAGGACTCCATATACTTACCTAACTTGATCAAGCTTTTACTGTCAATTCCAATCGGTACAGTGCCTAGAAAATATTTATATATGGTACTTTTGTTTTTTTTTTTTTCCGAAAACAGATTGCACAACACATAGCACAATTCATCACACTCAAAGAAGACTTTCCGGGGTTAAAAACACTCATTCAGGGGTTACAAAAGGGTGTGAACATCATCGGGATCCTTACTGGAAATCGGGACGTCTGATCGGTTAGTGACCAAATAGTGAATTTATCAAGTATGGGTTATTAAATCAAAAAATTCATAATATATTCCATGCATGCAATTAAACATTTCCATCTTGTAAAATAGGTGTCAAACATCTCAAAATAATATTCAAAGTATTCGGCCACAGTGAGAATCATGTATATGGAAATGAAAAATCACATTGTATGGTAGGTCACAAAACACATGAAAATTTGTATGCGTTTAATCCATTTCTCGAAGTGGGCTGGAACAATATATTTTCTTTTGAAAATCTCTTCTCACTTCTCATGCCTAATAACACATGTATCATCATAATATTATCACAACAAATCACCCACAAAGGACTGCTCACCAAGGGAAACAATGAACACAACTCTCACAAGGGAAGTATACACCAAACAAGACAGCATATTTCAGCTTTGAATATACAGTGGATGTATTCACACATGCCAAGCATATTATGATTCTAAAATAAATGTTAAACACAGGTCAAGTTATGCCTCCATTCAAACCAAAAACATTTGATCATTTAATTCTGAAAATAAAACATTTCGCGTATGCAAATGAAACATAAACTCCCACCTCTCTTCACGTCGATGGTTCTCCAGCAATATCCTTGCCTCTACCTCTCGATTCGGTACCGCCTAAACAAACACAAACCATACAGTCATACTAAGCATAACCAATCAAGGAATCAAAAGGAAAATAATTGAAAGCAATCCTATGGATCCTCTCACGATGCACACACATCTAAATTTCCCTATCCACTCTAAACAACTAAATCACAATACTCCTTACATTCAAATACTCTCATTACCAGCTCAACATCAATTCCTCACATAATCAACACGTTCCCTCTCAATACTGACTACAACCACTCAATTAACATGAATAAACACACCAACATTATCAATAACATAAAGAAACAACCCTCTGATACTGTTCATCCGGAATTCATACAAGAATCATAGGTTGCTTTCATGCATTTCCATCCATCAAAAATGTTTAATCACATCACAGGCAACCTAATAAACTAACCAATCCAAAAAAAAAACCAAAGATTAAGCTTTTACCAACAACTTTGAAATTTTCGGCCAAAATGATGAACACCTCAAAATCTGGCCTTAGCCTCAATCTACCAGTGGAAAAGTGTAGAAAATTGATGGGTAAGTGTTTTGAGACAATTCCCCACAAGTTTTTGGGGTCAAATTCAACAAAGTTTGGATTTTGGTAGGTTGGAAGGGTGAAGGAAGGAGAAAAACGGGTTAGGGCTGGTGATGAGTGTGTGTTCTGCTGGTCACTTATGGAAGAGGAGTGTTTAAAGGATGAAGTGTGGGCTTGGGCTGATGGGTTTCGGGCCCAAAAGTTCAACAAAACTGAAATGTGAAATCAACGGCCCGTTTCATCACAAATGAGCCCAAGTGACACATGAAATGTCAACCAAGTGGCCCAACAACGTTTTTGAGTATATAAAGCCATAACATAAGGGATGGGAATGGAAAAAAAAAATAGCTACAGCCCAATACACAAAATTTTGGCCCAAACGGCTCGCGGTCGCTCAAAACGGACCAAAATCAACCTGGTTTGTTTTTCACTGACTCGACCTCGATCATCTAACCTATCTCACTCACAATCATACTTAAACACTCTCAGATTTACTATGGGTTACTTAAAGGCTTCCTACGGCCGTGTTCACAACCAACCACTTAGCATCGGCGCGCTGCCGCCGGCACTAACGCTACTATTAACGCTGGCATTGACCGGCACTACAAGAGATCCAACGAACGATGAGTGAGTTATGCTGGTTTGAAGTTTCTGCGAATTATGGTGGCTATAGGGAGGTATAGGGTTTTTAGGCCTGTACGAATTTGTAAGTCTTCTATGAATGGATTTTGTGGGGTTGGCTTCCTATTTATAATGAATGGATACAGAATTATGATTACTACTTTTAATCACTTTATCATATTAAGATAATCTACCAGATAATTAAACTCTAAATTATCTTTCCTATTTTTAGGGTCTTTAATCTCTAAGGCAATTATCCACCTATAAGAACTTAGATCAAAAGGAATTTAAAAAAAAGTTAACTACTAAACAATCTTACCAATTTCGGCCATCACACATCCTTTTCTTCAGGGGCAAAATTATCTTTTCACCTGCACTGGCTTCTGGACTTCTAGGACTCAAAATTAGGGATCTTACACTTGCGTTTTGGCAAGATGAATAGGTTTGCTGATTAACTTGCGTGCTAACCTTTTACCCTTTGTGCAGGAAAGCCTTGGACAACACATATGGAAGGGGATGACCTTTTCTATTGACTAGATTGAATGATGATTTTCTGCCTGTGTACTTGATTTTCGTAAGTATTTGCAGTCCACCCTCATCCTATAACTTTCGACCCTGTACCTATTGATTGTCTAATGTTTGCATGATATCCCTGTAAGTATGTAGGCGAATTTGATGTTGTTCGGGAGATGTTTGTTTAAGATTTTTGTAAATCTTATGATGTTGTGATCCTTCTGAGAATCTTATTGTAACGACCCCAATTCCTAACTATTAATAATTGCTCCGATTAAGGTCACTACGGCCGTAACTATTAATAATTGCTCCGATTAAGGTCACTACGGCCGTGAAACCCAAATAAGCCTAAATGACACCTAAGACCAATTTGAATCTCACCAGGCTAATCATAAACTACCGATTTTAAGCTTGTTAATCTTATTGCTTATCAACAATTGGAGCATTATATTGGACATATGTTCTGGTATCATACGGAGTAAATAAAACATTAGCGGAAGTCTTAAATTAAATCTTTGGGTTCATAACACACAAGTCCCATAGGGATCCACATAACTAGCAAGAAATTCTTCATCAAGGTTCGGAAATAGCAAGTAATGAAGAGTGCTTAAAATAAACCAGAAAGTTGCCCAATCATTCATGTTATATACGCAAGTAACAAGTATGCAAATATGATGCGATATCGTCCCGCCGTGCAGCATTGATTTCACACCCTGGTACCACGAACAGTGAATGTACCTAAGCATGAAAAATGGTAAAAACAACTGTTTGAGATTACAAGAATCTCAGTAGGGTCACAGCATCATAAGATCTACAGAATCCCTAAACACAAATCTTCCAATTCACATAAGATCATTCCTAAACAACTAAAGGGGATCACGCAATTCAGAAACCAATCAAAAGAGGTTAGGGCCGAATCTATGGCTGAGGGAGGACTACAAACACTTCCGAAAGCTTAGAAATACACAGGCAGGTGAAACACATCAAATTTCCCTCGGCAATGAAGAAGAAAAGCCATCCCCTTCCACCTGTGTTGTCCAAGACTTACTGCACAAAGGGTAGATGGTTAACATGCAAACTAATCAGTAAGCCTTTCATCTTGTCCTTGCAAGAACAAGTCGACTAGTCCCACACGGACAAGTCTTCCCTAGTCAGATACCTACTAGGGCATCCCAGGTCACATACCTACCAGGGCTTCCTGCCACACAAGGACAGGGTTCCAGCCACACAAGGACCAGACCTCCAGCGAGCTCTTGCTGGAATTTGCCGCCCATACAACTCCTATACCAGTAAGAACCTCTCCTCTCCCTAGGAGCATCAGCGCATACCTCGAATGGCCACCGAAACAGGATCCTGACACACAGACATATACAAGCACACACAGGCAAGTACAAAGCATAATACCACAATATGGTATCCTCAATCATGTCAGAACACAATCAACATATCCAATTCACATAACAATTGCATCCCAGACACTCAATTCCTATCTCAGGGGTTTGATATAGCCTAGGAGATTCATCTCTCATTCCGAATTTCATACTCTCACCCTATAATCCAATCGCAAGCAATACAACAAGGGCAGGTAATAAAAACATCAATAAAAGAGCAGGGGTTTCTGGAGAAACCGATGAGGCGTAGATCCTACCTCTCTTGTCTCTGAACAAGAAGCTACTCCTTTGCCTTTATTAAGAAAATTTGAACCACTTAAATTATCACCAGGCAAAGACAAAAACAAACTAAGCATGCATATTCAATAGTCAATTGAATACCCTATTTCCTTACCAATACCACTCACCAAACCTATCAGAGAACCAGTGATCAGACATTGCAGGTGCCTCCCCCTTGTATGTGTGATTTGATAGCCAGGAACTTAACAAGATTCAACCTGAATTTACCATTCCAATTAACTATGCAAATCTTGTAGCTAAAATCAGGGCATAAGACGATTTTGTCTTAACCTTAAACAAGGAAATATTTACATCCAATCTTCTATTTATATATGGTTGGAAACAGGATGAAAATAACTTTCCAACGAGCTATTATTTGTAAGGATCTGACAAATGATTAGAAAGTTATGCTATTTTGAAGTTCAAGAAGATTTGGCGAAAACCTAATTCCGCCGCCGATTTTCAAGTTAATGTTAGATAAAGAAATACTAATCTCCTGAAAAAATAAAAAATATGTTGGAAAGAAAATGAAGAGAGCTTTCCAACAAACTATTATTCGCAGAGATATAACAAACAACAAAATAGTTATACTATTTTGAATTTCAAAAAAATTTGACAGTGCCGCCGAATTTTAACTTGACCTTTGAGAAAAAAATACTAACCTCCTGACAAAAACTCAAAAATGGTTGGAAAAATGATGAAGAGAGCTTTCCAACAAGCTATTATTCTCAGAGATCCGACGAATGATAAGTTTGTTATACTAGTTTGAAGTTTATGCGAATTATGGCGGCTATAGGGAGGTATATGTGTTAGGCTCATACGAATTTCTAAGTTTTCTATGAATGATTTTTGTGGAGTTGGCTTCCTATTTATAATGAATGGGTATATAATTATGATTACTACTTTAATCACTTTATCATAAAAAGATAATCTACCAGATAATTAAACTCTAAATTATCTTTCCTATTTTTAGGGTCTTTAATCTCTAAGGCAATTATCCCTCTATAAGGACAATCTCTAAGGAAATTATCCATCTATAAGAACTTAGATCAAAGGGAATTTAAAACAAAGTTAACTACTAAAAAATCTTACCAATTTCGGACATCACATCACATTGTTAATTGGGATGGTAATTCAGGTTGTATCTTGTTAAGTTCTTGGCTATCACATCACATATCAAAAGGGGAGGCACCTATGGCATCTGGTTACTGGTTTCTGATAGGTTTGGTGAGTGGAATTGGTAAGGAAATAAGGTATTCAATTGGTTATTAAGTATGCATGCTTAGTTTGGCTTTTTTTTTGTCTTATGATGAATAGGTGGTTCGGATCCCTTAAATAAAGGAAAAAGAATAGCTTCTTGTTCAGAGACAAGAGAGGTAGGATCTATGCCTCATCAGTTTCTTCAGAGATCCTTGTTGTTTGCTTGTTCATTTCGGTACCTACATGTATGATAAATGCATGTGCATATGTTGTAGTGAGTATGCTTGAATTGCGAATTAAGATGTGATCCTCTAGGCTATACCGAACCCTTGAGTTAGGTTATGAGTGCCTAATTTGCATGTGTTGTGTGCATTGAACATGTTGATTATGATCTGACATGATTGAGAATACCATATTGTGGTATTGTGCTATGTGCTTGCCTGTGTGTGCTTCTACGTGTTTGTGTATCAGGATCCTTTTCCAGTGGCCATTCGGGGTAATTGCTGATGCTCTAGGGGAGAGGAGAGGTTCTTATTGGTATGGGAGTCGTATGGGTGGCAATCCCCAGTATGTGCATGCTGGATGCCTGATCCTTGTATGGCTAGATGCCTTGTCCTTGTGTGGTAGGGTACCCTAATCGTTGTGTGGTTTGGATGCCTTGTCCTTGTGTAGTAGGATGAATAGGCATGCTGATTAGCTTATGTGCTAACCTCTTTTACTCTTTGTGCATTGAAACCTTGGACAACACAGGTGGAAGGGGATGGTCTTTTCCTATTGCCAAGATGATTGATGAGTTTTTTCTGCCTGTGTACTTCTGATTTTCGAAAGTGTTTGCAGTCCACCCTTAGCCTTAGTTTCGGTCCTAACCTCATTGTTTGATTCTTGAATTGCGTGACACCCTTAGATGTGTTGGGATGATTTGATGTTGTTTGGGAGATGTTTGTTTAAGATTTTATGATGATATGACCCCACTGAGATTCTTATAATCTCATTCTGTTGTTTTCACCAATTTTTCAGGTTTAGGTACATTTGTTGTTCGTGGTACCAATGTGTGAGAATCAAGGCTGCATGCTAAAATCGATTGCTTGCTCTTACAATATGATCATTGATTGGACTATTTTTCGTAGTTTCTCAAGTTTCCTCCTTTACTTGGTCTTTCTGAATTATGTTGGGGGTTATTTGCTGGATATTTGGATCCCTATGAGACTTGTATGTTATGGATTCATTGATTAAATTTCAAGACTTCCGCTGATGTTTTATTCACTCCTTATGGTGCTAGAATATTTGTCCAATATCATGCTCCAAACTTTAAAATCTTAAAGGAATTAACATGCTAAAATCGAAACTAGATGGATAAGCCTTGTGGGATTCAGATAGGTCCTGGTTCAGACTTGTTTGGGTTTCACGGTGGTAAAGGTCCCAATAGGAGCAAATTTTGGAATATGGGATTTGGGTCCTTACACGACACTGTATCAACCACCACAACACGACGTTGTTTCTTCGTGCATTCCAAAATAGTTAACCTATCTCCACCGCCTTTGACCGAAGACAGGATAAGGTCGGCTCCTTTTGATTCTTGGTGCTCATTGAAAATCAAGCTACCGAAAATGCCAGAGAAAATTTCTCTCCCCCTTGCGAGCTTGTCCATGCCATTTTTGTGTCAGATCCGACGATTTTACAATCGGAATTAGATAAGAGGAACTCACCAAGAAATCCAAAAAAAAAAAACTCTTCAAATTGTCTGTTTTTAATTAATAAAATGTATTATAAACCATATGTTTAGATTTGGGAGGTTGTAGGCTTGGATTTGATATAAAGTTTTTATAGTATGATTGAGTATTTAAGGTGTTAGGCATTTTCTAGCATTAGAGTCATTTTCCGGCATGTTACAGGTCATCGGCAATAACAAGATCTAGACGACCTCGGATGACATTTTCTGGCATTTGAGTCATTTTCTCGGATTGTTACAGGTCATAGGCGGTGACAAGAGGTAGAAGACAACCTCAAACGACAAGTCGTCCGAGGCCGTCCTGTATGATGGTCCGACGGGGCACCAAGTGTAGGGTCCGAGCCTGAGGCTCGGGCAACCCATGTCATGCCCTGGGTATGACACTTATTGGTTCAGAGTGAGGTTTGGGTGTAAGTCTAGCAACACTAGGCGCTGCCATATGTAGCCTTCTGATTGGTTAGAATTATCAAAATTCCAGAAAATGTATAATTTTGAGAAAAATTACAAAAATTACAGAAAATACTAGATTTAATTTGGAGTCTGTAATATTAAATTTTCCTGAATTGGATTTGATTTGATGGGTCAATTAAATCGAAAATATTTGTAAAATTAAGGAAAAAATAAAAAAATCACTCGGTTCGGTCCCGAGTCGATCGTCGAGTAGAAATAATTTAAGGGCTTAGATGCGTTATTTTATGTAATATTTTGCTATTGAATTGTACGATTTAGGGTCATGCATAGGTGAATACCTATAATGGCAGGACTTCGAGGACTCAGTCCAGAACGCCATCGACGGCTAATTGGGCTTTAAAACCTTTAAGTGGACTGATTCTCCTTTCTTGTTATAATTGCTGACCTGAATATTAATTTTGATTAATAAGAATTTATTAATTGAAGTCGTGTGTGCATATGTGTGATAAACGATGAGTCAAGCATGATAATTAATATAGTATGTATTGAGTAGTATAACATGATACGAAATAGATGGTTGTGTAACACTATGATTGAGATGCATGAATACATCGGGTACATTCAAGAATTGACATCAGCATTGAGTAATGCATCGAGTCCTCATAGGATAGCCTATGCAACCCTTGAGAGCTCTTAGTGTCTGGTAGCGTGGCGTGAAGACGTCAATTACCAGGTAATAAGGTTGGAATGAGTTTTGTTCATTTTAATATTAATTAAATTATTAATCAGGATCTTGCAATGTATGGATTGATTAGGTGGAGCTACCACCACCTAACACCCCAGCATCGTCAGTGGATCGGGCTAGGCATTAAACTGACATGGATTGTCTACTGCATATAATAATGACATAAATAGAAACATAAAGAAGGTAGACTAACAACTAACGATGTGAGACCTGTGGCTGACGTGGCAAAAATTTTGCCACGTCACCCACGGATATAACCCTTTTCTTTCCCCCTCTCCCTTCCAGTTTCCTCTTTCTCCCCTACCGTTTTTCCCTCTCCTCTCTTACTTACTGTTGTCTCCCTTCTTCAGAATCGTCACCGAACGTCCGATCGTCTCACCGTCCACACCATTGTGTTCCTCTCGTTGTTGCGAGCAACCGGCCGTTGGTTTCGTCTTCATCAGACCAAGAACGCGCGCAGATCGGAGGTCGGAAGTTCTGATTTTCGCGTTGGAAAATCGTAGATCCCGGCCGATCGGAGGTGAGTTTTGAAGTTTGGTGTTCGGATTTGTGTTCCCGGTGTTTGTAGCTTCATTTTGATGTAAAAATTTTCGGTTTTGGATGAAGTTGGATTTTTCCGGCCGTCGTTGACCGCAGCCGACCGCCAAACGCCGTTTGGTAATTTCGACGTTCTGATCGCAATAGCGCAATCTGTTTTTCCATTTGATGTGTCGTTGTTGAGTTATAGTCGTTTTAAATTTTATTGCTTAGGTTTAATACCAATTGTTTGAGCCTAACCTTATTGGAGTTCTGTTTTGGGATGTTGTGTTCTTAGGAAGGGCGAGTGTTGAGGACAAGGGAAAGTGTATCGCTTACTCTTCTTCAGCTTTTAAGGTAGGGACTTTACCGTATTTGACCCATCATGAGTATTTCTTTCTTTTAAAATCCGTGTTACCTTGGTTTTGAATTGATTCGTTGTATAGCTCATCGGAGCCCATCCGATTCATCCATTGTTCAAATTACATTGATCTTTTCCGTATGTAACTGTAAAGTATCATAATGTATCTCCAAAATTTCATATGATCAATCAAAGTCCATTTGATTGATTTGTTGCGTAAATTGGGCTGATTCTATATCATTGCCCGTAAAGTAAGAAAATTATTATAATTAAAGGTTTCTGTGAAAGCTAAACTAGTTTGTTTTTATATATAAGTTAAAGTATGTAAGTTTTCATGTTACTTGCTACTTGTGTTCCGTTTGGCCAAGCGTGGTGGATGCTCGGTCCCTGAGAGTAAGCAGAGAGACACTCATCTGTTGGGAGGTGTATAGATGCTGTATGTTCCCTGCTTTGCAGGATAATCTGAGAGGACTAGTTGATCTTTTATGTATAAAGTTTTATTAATCAATCTAGTCTCAGACAACACTGGTAGAAGGGGCTATGTATGTAAATGTTTTAAAAGTATATATATAAAACCTACCAGTGAGCTTCCGGTTTCTCTTTAGCGGGGGTTACTCGGGAAGCGATTTGCAGTCCGCCCATATTTTTCGTTTCGACCATTGTTGAGTTCTATGTTGAAAGCAAAAAAATACATTCCCGGGTCCAGTAAGCAAACGTTTTATAAACTAAATAGTAAAGTTAAAATTTTGAGAATTCATAGGTTTAGCGATAAATTAATGAGTTCCTTGTTGCTTCTCCTTTGATAAGTTCATCTTGTTGTCCCCTACTGAGATTCTTGAAAATCTCGTTTTTGTTTTCCCCTCACAGGACTAGATCGTGATCAGTAGCTGTTCTTTTTTAGTGTAAGCGTCGGGACTACTCGGTGGGACTATAGCATCTGCACATGTCACTATGTTATGGTTTTATTGGCAAACTGTTGCATATTTATTGATGGACTTTTGGTTTCATTTTCAGATACTTGGGGCTTGTGAGTTATGGTTTCACTTGTTTGTCTTGTGTTGTGTTATTATACTGAGACTTCCACTGTTTTGATTGTTACTCCGTTATTTACTGTGCCATGTATTCAGTGCTTATCTTCCATGCTATCATTTGAAAATATGTTTTAAATTTTAGTTTGTTTTGGGGTTACGTATGAAAAGTCAAAATAGCCTTGTGAAGTTCGAATTGGTCCACGTGTTGGGCTTCTCCGGGCTTCACAACAGTAAGGGCTCGATGTCCGGGTTTGGGTCCTTACAAATGAACTCCAGTTCTATCCCTGGCCTAGGCAGTCTAGAAGATATTGCCAAGCCCGAATCACTGTCATATGTGCATTAAAGAGTCGTGTGCTTATTGTATTGTTTACGACTGTGATTGCATGAGTCAAAATATGAATTTTGTCAATTCATTAAATGCCAGCATATTTTTCTTCATATATGTTTGATTACGTGTGAAATATTTTATGTATTTTTCTTCGTCTGCTCACTTAGCAGGATTTTGCCAAAATATTGGCATGAGTGCAATCAAGGTAATTTTAAGAGCATCATATTCATAGTTTTTTCCCAAGTTTGTTGAGTAAAATGGAGCCAGTGTAATAAAATGATTCCTAGGCAATATTTGCTAAATTTCCCATTATACGATGTATTCTCGGATAACATAATGCTACTTTATTAAATTCCACTACTAGTAATTCTCTTATTTCGTATCTTACTATCTCCACTTTAATTATACCATTAGCCTTGTAGGTCTATCGTATGTATTGTAGTATGTCATAGCAGTATGTATGATGGGCCTAAAGCGGGTTGTCGCATGTGATCTTTGGGATCCAGGGCATGACATAATGGATAAGCAGAATCATGAACCTTGTGGTATTACCCTAATGTGCTAGTTGGAGAATGAGATAGTAGTAGGATATACAGTGGAAGTATGATGATTATAACATTGAGTTATCGATTTGGATATCAATGTGTTATTGTGAAATATAAGGTTATGATATCTTGATCATTGTAGATACTCTTTATTTTAAAAGAGTTGATTATTAATTTTTTATATTAAAGTGACTTGAGATAAGTTTCAAGAAGGAATATGATGATTGATTGAAGGAGTAGAAGGTTAAATGTGATCTTAATAATTTAGTATTTGACATTGAATATTAAGGCTGGTATGTGAATATGGGTTGATATGAGGTTATTAAAACCCAATAAATGATTGATGTTGGTATTGGTTTGAATATGTTAAGAAAGAGAATGACCTTGAATGTATCGATTAAGAAGTAATGATAAGAGTGAAGTCGTTCAGTAAAAACATAGTGCTTACGAACTGAGAAGAAATTGAGATGGGTTTTGTATGAATCGATGATGGAAATTATTACCTATGGTGTGAAAATTCAAAGTATAACTATTTTGAGTTCGGTTGTCAGCTAGTGACCATATATATTCGGTGTTAGTTGACGAAATAAGTGAAATTGTTTTGATTGATAAGTATGTTAATGGAAAGGACCCAAAATAGGATTGAGGATAAAATGTCACCTAAATGTTGCTAATAAATGTATGACTTTATGGATATAGCCTTGTATATGTGGAAATTAGTTTTTGATCATAAGCGTATCATCAAGTACATTAGAATGATTGAGTCTGATGGTTACAAAGGATAAAGAGAATGCTATTGGATATTGAGTTCTAAGTGATAAATGTAGTAATATGAAGTTACTAATAAGTTTGATTTCAAGTAATGTTAGGTGTGAGAAGATTGAAGTCAGATACTACAATCTTATCTATGATTTGTGAATGTGAAATTTTTACAATAAGATTGATTACGATGAAAGCTTCGAGGACGAAACTTTCTGTAAGGAGGGAAGGATGTGAGAATCAGAACCTTGGAGTTACTTGGCCTGGAAAGCTCAATCGAAATTTAAGAGGTTAATGGGCCTTAGCTCGTAGTTTAGATAGATGAAAAATAGTAAGTTTGATTTTATATTTGAGGAATTAATGCATTTATTGAAAATTTTAGATAATTATGAAATCGATCATTGAGAAATAGTGAGATGAAATCTAATGGTGGTTTTGGTGATTTAGGACTTTGAATATGTCCATTAATGATTTAAAAGTACTAGAAAATTTTTAGAGAATTTTTTAAAGTGAAAATGGAATTTTCGTAATTTTTCAGAAATATTCAAGTAAAGTAGTTACTTTTTAGTGAATATTATTTTTATACGTATTTATCGGAGAATTATAGTAATTTTTATGGATTTTTAATGATTCTTTGTATTTAATAAAGTAATATAAAATATTATTATTATTTATTAGTATAAAATAAATTAAGCATTATTCAAAACGACAAGATTCTGTGCCTTTTTGACTGAGGCTGGTCAAAACGGCAGCATCTACAGCTGTTTTGAAACTCAGGAGAAAATCTTCGGAGTTTAGCTGTGTTGCCGAAGGCAGAAACGATGTCGCTTGGTTATCGGGTCTGGTGCCTCCCGAAACCTTCCCACTGCCTGAGACCCGTATACCCCCCTATTGCCCGTAGAGATTCATTTGTATATTCAAGATCGAACATTTGTTGGAAATGTTCCCATCTGCTGCAATTTCGATTTGCAAGTTTTTTTGTATAGGAATTGTGTATTTCAGGCTATAGAAGGTGTGTGAGAGGTTGATTTTCAGAGCTTTGGTGCCAATTTCTTTTTCTGAAGAGTTGGTTGGATTCTTTCGGTAAAACACAGATCTTTTGGTGTGTTTAGGTTATACGTTAATAGAGCTTTAATTTGGTGTCTATATTGCAAATTTTGTTTGAGTATTTTGGTAGATCGGAATTCGGACATATTCATGTCATCTGGCATCCAGAGGTTGAAGACGACCTCAGGCGAGGCGTCTACGAAAGACTTGTAGTTGGCTGTGCAGGTGGCCGACAAGTCACCTGTGGATGCAGGTGACTAGTCGTCTAGGCGGAGAACTAGGCTCGGCCTAAGGTCTAGGCAATGTGGCACGCCCTGAAGCGAGCGTGTGTCAAGAAGATGGAGATTCGGGTAGTATGCTGGGTGCTCCTGGTTCGGTCAGATGTCGCTCAATGATTGGCTGAAAATAAATAAAAAGTCAGAAAATTAGAAAATAGCTAGAAATAGGTAGAAAAAGATAGAAAATTCGAGAAAAAATAAAATAAAATTGAGAAAAAATCTTGAAAATTTGTAATAAATAATAGAAATGATAAGAAATCTGATAGTATAAAAATTACATAAATATGATGAGATTTGATGAGACAAATAAATAGATTAAGATCCGAAAAATATCTTAATCAATTTTATATTGATTTTTGGATAGAAACGCGTCGTATTGAGGTTATAGGTTCATAATTTTATGTGTGTTTATGCATGGAGGATGCGATATTAAAGATTCGGCTATGAATGCATGTGTAGGTGGATACCTACAGGTAATGGATTTCGAGGAATCGACCCAACGATCGAGGATCAAGTGTGAGCACTTCAAATGTCAGGAAATCATGAGTGGACAGACCTTTTTTAAATACATTCTCTACTGGCATGATTGAATATGCATGAGTATGATTAATTAGAAGTGTAATAAATTAGTGAACGAAATCATTACATGTGTTACTTGTAATCCCGTGCTCGACTGTTGAGTCATGTTATGCATCGATCGAATGTGTCATGTGTGACTATAATAATGGAAGTCCATATGTAGTGTTTGAGTGCATTCGAAATCATAAGACAGAATCAAGCATCGCAAAAGCATAGGGTAACATATGCAACTTCCGAGAGCTCTCCGAGTATGGTAGTGCGGTAAAGATTTTCCAATGGAGGTATAAGATGGGACGGGTTGTTTAAATTAAATAAAAATAATATGAATAAATAGGATATCGTAATGTGGGGTTTGAGTAGGTGGAGCTACTATCACCTAATGCCCTGGTATCGTCAATGGAACTAGGCCAAGAGGAGTGCCTATCCCATTGGGACTGATTGCGTCAGCATACAAAATAACAAGAGACATAAGGTTTCGTATATTAAAGTGCCATTGATAGATCCCAGTCGTATTCCTGGTGCTGGAGGGACTGAGAGACATTGCCAACCCAGACACGGTCCTGATTGCTTGAGATATTAGGTGCTGCATTATATTATGCCTGTGGCCATGCTGATTGCTATGATGAGTATGCAAATGTTTGTTGTGTGTCAGTATGCATGTGTTATCGTTAAATGATTATATGTGTTTTGCTATGTATATTTTCCCATCCGCTCACATGGCAGGATTCTACCATATTATTGGCATGTGTGCAAGGTTAGCCAATAACAAATAGAAGCTCATCCCCGGGCATAGCGAGAGACGAACGACTATTGAATAGTCAACTCGAGATAATCCATTTTGTTCATAGTATCTTCCCTCTAGTTTATTTAATTTTTTTAGAGTCAATGTAATTAATGAAGTCCTAGCTACTTTTAGGTAAATTCAATATTCATCGATGATACCCGGACATCATCGTTTCTCCCTTGTAATTCCGCTGCTCAAAGTATCAATAAATTCTTTTAATTTTTACCTCTGCTTTAATTTATACCATTAGCCTTTTAGGTCTATCATATGTATTGTCGTATGTCATAACAGTATGTATGATGGGCCTATGGCGGATTGTCATGCATAATCTTAAGAGTCTGGAGCGTGACATCCCGGCCTAAGTAACTCAAAAATATCAGGTTCTCACATGCCATCACCTAATGTCTCAGCAACATAGGTGGAATGGACAATATGATAATTAAGGAAAGAGATAAGTCAGCACCATTGGCATATCTCAATCCCAATTCTAGGCCTCAACGGATTAAGAAACATTTCCAGCTTGGTCATGGTCTTAATTGCTTTTAATATCGAGCGAATATGCCATATTGTGACTGTGCTACATATTTTGACTCATCGAGTCTATTATTGCGTGCCAATGTGTATATTTAATCACTCCCTGATTGCATGTGTTTTGTTAAATATATTTTTATCATTTGCTCACCTAGCAGGTTTCTGTTAGGCTTTGGCATGATTGCAAGATTAAAGAATGATAACATAGGATCTCGATCCCAGACATAATGTGAAGACATTAATGGATTATATAGCATTTGAGGTATCATGTATAGGATTTATATTCATAATATTTCTCCTGAGTTAATTTGTTTGTATTGAGATACTCGATTACTATTGATAACAAATTGGAGCATGTAGTCATTATACTGTGCTCACTCTTTAGACTATGTATTCCTAGGGTTATGTGATGTGACCTGGAGATATCAATACTATCTATTTTAATCCGCTATGCAATAGTTACAATTTTTATTTTGTTTTCGACTCTGTTGATTACTTTTCAGCCACTAACTTTGTAGATTATTACGTACATGATTGTGTGACGTAGCAGTGTATATAGTGAGCCTACGACGATTATCGCATAAAATTTTTGGAGTCCGAAACGTGACATATCTAGTCAGCATATGTAGAGCTAACCAGATATATTATTTTATTTTTCGAATCAGGGTGGACCTACGTGGTATCCTGAAAACACGTTAAAGCTACCCAACAAAACTTCATCTACCTATCATTCTAAAAGTGTCATTTATTTTCATTCCAAAACACTGAAAAATTCTTTTTTGCATTAATTGTAATGACCCCAATTACTACCTATTAAAATTTCCTCCGATTAAGGCCATTACCGCCGTAAAATCCAAACAAGCCCAAAGACACCTAGAACCTATTTGAATCCCACCAGGCTTACCCATTAAATTTATTTTTTGACTTTTAGCTTGATCGTTCTATATGTTTAATAACAAATGGAGCATGATATTGGACAATCATTCTGGTATCATATGGAGTGAATAAAACATCAGCGGAAGTCTTTAAATTTAATTATTGGAATCAAAACACACAAGTCTCATAGGGATCCAAATAACCAGCAAGAAATCCTCCAACATGTTCCAAAATATAACAAGCAAAAGACGGATCTTGAAAAAAACTAGAAAAGTAGTCCAATCTATGATCATATTGTATGCGTACGCAACCAAGGAAATAGGAATGCAAAAGTGATGCAATATCACCCCACCGTGCTGCCTTGATCTCACACACTGGTACCACGAACAATGAATATACCTAAGCCTGAAAAATGGTGGAAACAACATAATGAGATTACAAGAATCTCAGTACGGTCACAATATCATAAGATTTGCAGAAACCATAAACATAAATCTCCCCAAACAACATCAGATCATTCAGTTAAAAAGGGTAGGGCCGAAACTAAGGCTGAGGGGGCACTACAAATACTTTCAAAAATTCAGAAGTACATAGGCAGGTAGAGCTCATCAGATTGCTCTCGGCAATTAAGAAGAAAGTTCATCCCCTTCCACCTGTGTTGTCCAAGGCTTACTGCACAAAAGGTAAATGGTTAAACACAAGCTATTCAGTAAGCCTATTCATTTTGGCACACAAGGACAAGTCATCCCAAGCCACAAAAGGACAAGAGCTTCCTGCCACACAAGGACAAGGGATTCCTGCCACACAAGGACAAGGGCTTCCTGCCACACAAGGACAGGGCTTCTGGCCACACAAAGACCAGACATCCAGCGAGCTCATGCTGGGGATTGCCACCCATACGACTCTCATACCATTAAGAACCTCTCCTCTCACAAGGAGCATCAACGCTTACCCCAAATGGCCATCGGAAAAGGATCCTGACAGACAACACATACCAGTATACAAAAGCAAGTACAAAACATAATACCACCACAGGGTATCCTTAATTATGTCAAAACACAATCAACATATTCAATACACAACACATGCAAACTAGGCACTCATATCCTATCTTAAGGGATTTGGTATAGCCTAGAGGATCGCATCTTGGTTCGCAATTCAAGTATTACTACTACAACATATGCGCATACAACAATATATGTAAAGGCGCCGAAATTAACAAGCAAACAATAAGGATCTCTAGAGAAACTGATGAGGCTTAGATCCTACCTCTCTTGTCTCTGAATAAGAAGTTATTCCCTTGCTTTATCCAATAATTCTGCACTACCTACAGCATCACAAGGCAAAGCCAAAACCAAATTAAGTATGCATATCCAATATCCAATTAAATACCCGATTTCCTTACCAATTCTACTCACCAAACCTATCAGAAACCAGTGATCAGATGCCGCAGGTACCTCTCCTTTAGATGTGTGATATGATAACCAAGAACTTAACAAGAAACAACCTGAATTATCATCCCTAATTACCTTACAATTTTCGGCACTAAGAATAGGGCAATAGGTCAAGTTTCGATTTTATGTTAACAAGTTGTAGGAGTTGCGATCTCATGTTAACAAGGAAGGATTAAGGGTTTATAATATTTATAATCAAAAGAAAAAAGATCAGAATCCAATAGGTTAATCAATTGATCAAGATAAGCAACAATAGGGCAGTAGGGCAAAGGTAGGGCATACTGATTTCAGGTATAGAAAAGATTCAAAAAATGAATCCATGATTGTTCACTATGAATGGATATTAAACAATCATACGTATAAAGGTAACAACATTAGAGATCAATCAAAGGCAGAATTATAAAAATCTGAAAACCTAATTCCACCAAATTTTGATTTATCTTTAGAGAAAGAAATAGTAATCTTTAGAAGAAAAACTAATATTTGTGGAAAGATGATTTCCAACAAGCTATTATTTGCAGTAATCCGATAAACGATGAGAGATTTATGCTTGTTTGAAGTTCAAGAAGATTTTGGCAGTTCCACCGAATTTCGATTTAACTTTAAAGAAAGAAATACTAATATTCAGACAAAAAAACAATGATCGTTGGAAAGAGAATGAAAATATTTTTCCAAAAAGCTATTATTTTCAGGAATCCGACAAACAATGAGAGAGTTATGCTTGTTTGAAGTTCAAGAAGATTTTGGTAGAAATTGGGAGGTGTAGAGTTTTTAGGTCCTACAAATTTTGTGTGTTTTCTGTATAAGATTTTTGTGTGGCTGATTTCATATTTATATAAGATGGTTATGAGATTAAAATCTCTATCTTCAAGGCTTAATTAAAGTAAAATAGTTATCAGAATTAAATTTTATAATTATCCCCCGTTAAACTTAGGGTTTTTATTTCCTAAGGTAATTATCAGTCAATAAAAGAATCAATTTAAAGGGAATTAATACCAGAAATAATTACTAGACATCCCTTACCAATTTTGGTCATCACAAATCCTTTTCTTCAAGGACAAAATGGTCTTTTCACCTGCACTGACTTCTGGACTTCTAGGACTCACAATTCAGGGTCTCACATCCTCCCCTCCTTATAAGAATTTTGTCCTCGAAATTTTTAACACAAGTACCTAAGCAAACAGATAAGGAAATTTTGCACGCATATATTCCTCAGTCTCCCAAGACTGTTCCTCAATTTGGCCATTACGTCAAACAACTCGCACCATAGGTACGCTTCAACTGTGAAGCTGTCGAACTGACCGAACTAGTATGGCAATTAGCTGTACGGGATAGGATAAGTCTTCAGCAATTACAACTGGGGGTTCTTCAAGCACGTGAGCAGGGTCTTGCACATACTTTTTCAACATAGATACGTGGAACACATTGTCAAGTCTTTCCATATTTGGAGGTAAGGCAAGTCGGTATGCAACAGGGCCGATCCTCTCGATAATGTCATACAGACCAATGTAACGAGCTCTTAGCTTACCTCGCTGCTGAAAACGAAGGACTCCTTTCCATAGGGAGACCTTCAGAAACACTTTGTCACCCACCACAAATTCTAGCTCCCTCCATCGATTATCGGCGTAGTTTTTCTTTCGATTCTGGGCTGTTTTTAGCCGTTGTCGAATCAAGTTCAACTGTTCTGTTGCTTGATCAATTAATTCTGGATTGTCTAGGCGTCTTTCGTCCATTTCATTCCAGCAAATGGGAGTCCTGCAACGTCTCCCATATAATGATTTATAAGGTGCCATACCGATGCTTATATGAAAACTATTGTTCTAAGCAAATTCTGCCAACGGTAAGCATTGATCCAACACACTCGCTCGTAGCATGTCTTGAAGTGTTTGAATCGTCTTTTCTGTTTGGCCATCGGTCTGGGGATGAAATTCCATACTGAAATTCAATCTTGAACCCATTGTATTCTGGAATTTCTCCCAAAATCGTGCGGTGAAACGAGGGTCACGACCTGAAATGATGGAAACTGGCACTTCATGCAATCGAACAATCTCATTCAAGTAACGAACAGCCAATTTCTCAGGTGTATCCGTCACATGTATAGGGAGAAAGTGTGCAGATTTCGTCAATCGATCCACAATCACCCAAATGGTATCATATCCTTGCTGCGATCTAGGCAAACCGGTCACAAAATCCATTGTGACATGCTCCCACTTCCATTCTGAAAGCAGAAGTGACTGAAGTAGTCCAGCGGGTCATTGATGTTCGATCTTTACTTGTTGACATATGAGGCATCGAGAAACGAACTCAGCAATGTGGCGTTTCATGTTTGGCCACCAATACTGCTCCTTTAAATCTCAGTACATCTTAGTGCTTCCAGGATGGATAGCGAACTTCGAACTATGTACCTCCAAATCATGTGTAGGATAGTTGCTTTCATACGGTCGTAACTGTCAGGAAGCATATACAACAACTTTCCCATCTTGCATCAATACGCATCAAGTCCAGATTTCGATGCATCGCTGTAAACCACATACTCCTTTCCGAAAATAAGTAAAGTAAGGATAGGTGCAGAAACTAACCGATTTTTCAGTTCTTCAAAACTTCGCTGGCATTTCTCGTTCCACACGAACGGCTCACCTTTGCTCGTGGATTTTGTCAATGGTCTGGCAAGCGATGAAAAATTTTCCACAAAGAGACAGTAGTATCCTGCTAAGCCAAGGAAACTACGAACTTCGAACACAATTTGCGGGGGTTCCCAGGCAATTACGGCTGCAATTTTCTTTGGATCAACTAACACACCTTGGACAAAAACAACATGGCCAAGGAAACTGACTTCGCGTAACCAGAATTTCCTCCGATTAAGGCCATTACCGCCGTGATATCCAAACAAGCCCAAAGGCACCTAGAACCTATTTGAATCCCACCAGGCTTACCCATTAAATTTATTTTTTGACTTTTAGCTTGATCGTTCTATATGTTTAATAACAAATGAAGCATGATATTGGACAATCATTCTGGTATCATACGGAGTGAATAAAACATCAGCGGAAGTCTTTAAATATAATTATTGGAATTAAAACACACAAGTCCCATAGGGATCTAAATAACTAGCAAGAAATCCTCCAATATGTTCCAAAATATAACAAGCAAAAGACGGATCTTGAAAAAAACCAGAAAAGTAGTCCAATCTATGATCATATTGTATGCACAAGCAACCAAGGAAATAGGAATGCAAAGGTGATGCAATATCGCCCTGCCGTGCTGCTTTGATCTCACACACTGGTACAACGAACAGTGAATGTACCTAAGCCTGAAAAATGGTGGAAACAACAGAATAAGATTACAAGAATCTCAGTAGGGTCACAATATCATAAGATTTGCAGAAACCATAAACATAAATCTCCCCAAACAATATCAGATCATTCCTAGCAACTAAAGGGGATCACGCAATTCAAGAATTCAGTTAAAAAGGGTAGGGCCGAATCTAAGGATGAGGGGGGACTACAAATACTTTCGAAAATTCAGAAGTACACAAGCAAGTAGAACTCATCAGATTGCTCTCGGCAATGAAGAAGAAAGGCCATCCCCTTCCACCTGTGTTGTTCAAGGCTTACTACACAAAAGGTAAATGGTTAACACACAAGCTATTCAGTAAGCCTATTCATTTTTCCACACAAGAACAAGTCATCCCAAGCTACACAAGGACAAGGGCTTCCTGCCACACAAGGACAGGGCTTCTAGCCACACAAAGACCAGACATCCAACGAGCTCATGCTGGGGATTGCCACCCATACGACTCTCATACCAGTAAGAACCTCTCTTCTCACAAAGAGCATCAGCGCTTATCCCGAATGGCCACCGGAAAAGGATCTTGACACACAACACATACCAGTATACACAAGCAAGTACAAAACATAATACCACCACATGGTATCCTTAAACATGTCAGAACACAATCAACATGTTCAATAGACAACACATGCAAAATAGGCACTCATATCCTATCTTAAGGGATTTGGTATAGCCTAGAGGATCACATCTTGGTCCGTAATTCAAGCATTCCTACTACAACATATATGCATACAACATTATATGTAAAGACGCCGAAATTAACAAGCAAACAACAAGGATCTCTAGAGAAACTGATGAGGGTTAGATCCTATCTCTCTTGTCTCTGAATAACAAGTTATTCCCTTGCTTTATCCAATAATTCTGCACTACCTATAGCATCACAAGGCAAAGCCAAAACCAAATTAAGTATGCATATCCAATATCCAATTAAATACCCTATTTCCTTACCAATTCTACTCACCAAACCTATCAGAAACCAGTGATCAGATGCCGCATGTACCTCCCCCTTGGATGTGTTATGTGATAGGCAAGAACTTAACAAGAAATAACCTGAATTATCATCCCTAATTACCTTACAATTTTCGGCACTAAGAATAAAGCAATAGGTCAAATTTCGATTTTATGTTAACAAGTTGTAAGAGTTGCGATCTCATGTTAACAAGGAAGGATTAAGGTTTTATAACATGTATAATCAAAAGAAACAAGATCAGAATCCAATAGGTTAATCAATTGATCAAGATAGGCAACAATAGGGCAGTAGGGCAAAGGTAGGGCATACTAATTTCATGTATAGAAAAGATTCAAAAGATGAATTCATGATTTTTCACTATGAATGAAAATTAAACAATCATACGAATAAAAGTAACAACATCAGAGTTCAATCAAAAGCAGAATTATAAAAATCTGAAAACCTAATTCTGCCGAATTTCGATTTATCTTTAGAGAAAGAAATACTAACCTTCAGACAAAAAATCAAATATTTTTGGAAATATGATAAAGAGAGCTTTCCAACAAGCTATTATTCGTAGGAATCCGACAAACGATGAGAGAGTTATGCTTGTTTGAAGTTCAAGAAGATTTTGGCAGTTCTGCGAATTTCAATTTAACTTTAAATACATAAATACTAAATTTAAGAAGAAAAACCAGATATTTTTGGAAAGATGATGAAGAGAACTTTCCAACAAGCTATTATTTGCAGGAATCCGACAAACGATGAGAGAGTTATGCTTGTTTGAAGTTCAAGAAGATTTTGGCAGTTCCGCCAAATTTCGATTTAACTTTAAATATAGAAATACTAACCTTAAGAAGAAAAACAAAGATTTTTGGAAAGAAGATGAAGAGAGATTTCCAACAAACTATTATTTGCAGGAATTCGACAAACGATGAGAGAGTTATGCTTGTTTGAAATTCAAGAAGATTTTGGCAGAAATTGGGAGATGTAGGGTTTTTAGGTCCTACAAATTTTGTGTGCTTTCTGTATAAAATTTTTGTGTGGCTGACTTCCTATTTATATAAGATGGTTATGGGATTGAAATCCCTATTTTCAATGCTTAATGAAAGTAAGATAATTATCATAATTAAATTCTATAATTATCCCCCCTTAAACTTAGGGTTTTTATTTCCTAAGATAATTATCAACCAATAAAGAATCAATTTAAATAGAATTGATACCAAAAATAATTAGTAGACATCCCTTACCAATTCGGTCATCACATATCCTTTTCTTCATGGGTAAAATAGTATTTTTTACCTGCACTAGCTTCTGGACTTCTAGGACTCAAAATTCAGGATCTCACATTAATTCCCATACTCGTTTGTAGTTTTCCAAATGGTAGAGTTTGATCTATATTGCAACATCAACTTTAAAAATTCTTCATTTCAGTTTCATAATTAATTTAAATTAAATTTTATTATTATAAAATTAAGATAATAATATTTTATTAATTTATCATCATTTTTAATTTAATTATTCCAGAAATCATGTAACATAATAAATTAAGGATATAATAATAAAATTTGAGTAACTTTAGTAATAAATTAGCATTGATAGTGAATTTTTAGATTAGATTATTACTAGAATTTGAGATAAAAAAATCAATATGTTATGAAGTTGAATGTCTGTTGGTGAAGAAATGTTACTCTTCACAATAGGTGTTTTCTAACAGACGTTATTCTTTTAATGTTTATTTTTTCTCATGCCTATAAATATAGACTTATTGTATACGATCATAATATATATCCTACAGTATCTGAATAATATCTCTATTTATTCTCTCCTTATATCCTGTATCTATCTAACTATTTCTATTTTCTCTCCTCTTTTATTCACAACACATTATCAACACTAGCTCTTCAAAATAAAAATCAATATTATCTTACAAAATCTTTCATATTCTCTATCTTTATCTTTCAGTATCTTTTTCATTCATTCTCTTTTCTTTCAAGACAAACGTCCTCAAGAAAATCACATGAGAGAAAGTGAAGATCTCTTATACAAAATCAAGCTATCGTCGTGTGATTCAAGAAAAAGAATAGATAAGTTTTATTTTTATCGCTTATTCATTTATATATTTATTATAATTATAATTTTTTAACATGATAGCTATTTTTATTTATTATGGCTTGTGAATTTTATTTTATTATTTCATTTTAACTTGATATTAGTATATAATATTATATTATGATTTATTTATTTTTGCTTGCTATGAAAGAGAAAAGAATAAACACTTAATTAAGAAATCAATTATAAAATAGATTAAAAAAATATTATAAAATAGATTATAAAATATTATAAAATAAAAATTATCTATTAAATCTGTTGAAAAATATATCTGGAATGAAATAGATATCCTCATAATTAGGCACTCTTAAAAAAGTTACTAAAAAATGAATTTTTTTAAAAAAAAATGAAAAGAAAAGATAATTAATTTTATTATTATTATTATTATTATTTTATTATTAAAAAATGATATTATTAATTAAAATCAAGCTCATTCATTTCATACCTGTTTGTGACATGTTGTTGCATATATCATGGTGAGATTATAAAATATGTTATGCATTATACAAAATATGTAGGTATTGTACCATAACTCTCTTTGGCAGGTTAATACTTTGCAAAACATGTGATATTGTAGTTATTATTACAAGATGAAAAATAGATTGAAAATGTGACTAAATTTAGGTAAGAGTCTAATATTTATAAATTTATTTTTTTTTTGTTAAATATATATTTTTTTAATATAGTTGTGAGTATGACTATGTACGAGATTAAAAATAAATAAATAAAATATATCATTTTGATTTATTTTTCTGAAATGAATATGACATCATGTTATAGTCGTGCTTACGACTGTATCTCATCCTGAAAATTAAGTACCATCTCATTAAGTGAATGTGTTGTAATATTATATTCATGATTATGAATATACATAAATTGTTAAACCTTTAAAAAGATTATAAAGGTTGACATAGTACAAATATTACAGATTGGCATGGTGAGACCATCCTGGTTAGATACTGATGTAATATATAATTTGAGATGTTATATCCATTATGATTGAAAAACTATAAGTTGTTCTATATTACATAAGCTGTCAACTATTATTGTGCAGATGCATCTTAAGCACAAAGTCTCTACTTGCTTAATTTAATATCGAATCAGGATGATGATGTAAATTATAAATATTTGATTTAGAAGATTAATCCACTAAAATATTCACATATAAAAATATAGTTACAACATAAGTAGCATTTATAACACAAATTATGAAAAAAAAATGTTAGCCAGCATGTGCATCTTGATAATTTAATACAAATAATATGGATATATATTATGAATATATCTATATTTTGGACCTTCGTAAAATATCATATGCTTATTATAATACATTTGACATACAATAAGTTTATTTACATCATGCCAATATACAATCATTCGTATCCCCTCATAAATTAGTTTGTGATCAGGAACTAAGGAAAACTATCTATGAAATTTATATATGCAATAGATAATATTATTATCTACCATATAGTTAACAAAGAGATCATCAAAGAAGGATATAAATTAGGTAATGTTGTAATATTGAGGGAGAGAAAAGATAAATAGCTGGAGAAGAAATATCATGATAAATATTATTATTACGATCCTCATTATAATTTATGAACCTAAAGTTCATAAGATAACTCATTGATAAATATCATTGTCAGATGAATTTACTGATCTTATAATAATTGAGATTTAGCTATATTACTCTAATGTAAGATAATGTTGTAAGGGACAGTATTATATATGAATTTGGTATACGTTCGGAATGTAAGTTATCAGTCGGTTTCAAAGATATTAAATTCTCATAAAAAAGCCAATATTTATAATGGTTTGAAAGAGAATAACTTTGAAATATTCCATTGATATTATTAATTTCTGAAATAGATTAAAAAAAATAAAGAGGTCTCTATAAATTATGTTAATGTGAAAAAAAATAAAACCGAGATAAGATATCGACAATATGCTTACATATAATTTAGAACTCTACATTATGAAGATCTTGAGTATGCTCTATGAAGGAGTATAAACTATAAATAATTGATCAATCTAGAAAGATATTTATGATTAATTTACAACATGAGTATTGTTGGACTAGTGGTCCATATATTAATTTACGTGAAAATGGTGACATATAAATTGATAATTCTACGAAAACTAGATAAATTATATTATAATAAAAATAACTTATCGCAAAAATTTTCACACAAATTTTCACACATCGAAAAGTTATAATGAAAATAACTTATCGTAACTTATCGCAGGTGAAAAGATCATTTTGTCCCTAAAAAAAAGGATGTGTGATGAGCAACTTGGTAAGGAATGTCAAGTAATTATTTCTGGTATTAATTCCCTATAATTTGATTCTTTATTTGTTGATAATTACTATAGAAAATAAAATTCTTAAAATTAAGGAATGATAATTACAGAATTTAATTCTATTAATCATCTTACTTTAATATAGCCTTTAAAGTAGGAAAATCAATCTCATAACCACCCTATATAAATAGGAAGCTGGCCACACTTAAACCTTAGACAGAAAATACACAAAACTCGGCCAAAGAAAAACCCTACACCTCCCTATTGTTGCTGAAATCTGCTTGAACTTCAAACAAGCATAACTCTCTCAACCTTTATCGGATTCTTGAAAATAATGGCTTGTTGGAAAGCTCTTTATGTCTTATTTCTAATCATATTGGTTTTTTTGTCTGAAGGTTAGTTTTCTTTATCGAAAGTTAGGTCGTAATTCGGCGGGATTGCCGATATCTACTTGAACTTCAAAATAGCATAACTCTTTCATTGTTTGTCAGATTCTTGCAAATAATAGCATGTTGAAAAAATCTTTCTATACTCTTTCCAAAAATCTTGGGTTTTTTTTCTGGAGGTTAGTTTTTCTTTGTCGTAAGTTAGGTCATAATTTGGCGGGATTAGGTTTCAAAATTGTGTGAATCTGCCTTCAGTTGATTTCTATTGTTGTTCCTCTTATTTGTCTAATTGTTTCGCATCCATTCATGTTGTAAAATCATGAATTTATACTTTGAATCTTCTCTATACATGAAATCATTATGCCCTACCCTTGTTCTATTGTTGCCTATCTTGATCAATTAATTAACCTATTGGATTCTGATCTTGTTTCTTTTGATTGTACAAGTTATAAACACCTAATCCTCCTTTGTTAACATGAAATCACAACCTTTACACCTTGTATGCATAAAATCGCAACTTGTCTTGCGTCCTTTGCTTAGTTCCGAAATATGTATAGTTAATTGGGATGATAACTCAGGTTGAATGTTGTTAAGTTCTTGGCTATCACATCACACATCCAAAGTGGAGGCATCTGAAGCATCTGATCACTGGTTTCTGATAGGTTTGGTGAGTGGAATTGGTAAGGAAATAGAGTATTTACTTGGTTATTGAGTATGCATGTTTAGTTTGGTTTTGTCTTTGACTTGTAACACTATAGTTGGTTCGGAACAATTAAATAAGGCAAAGGAATAGCTTCTTGTTCAGAGAAAAGAGAGGTAGGATTTATGCCTCATCAGTTTCTCCAGAGATCCTTGTTGTTTGTTTGTTGCTTTCGATGCACACCCTTATTATTATTGCATGCGAATTGATTGTATGGTATACATAAATTACGAATTGAGATATGATTACTTAGGCTATACCAAACCCTTCAGATAGGTTATGTGTAACTAATTTGCATGTGTTGTGTGTATTAAATATGCTGATTGTGTTCTGACATGATTGAGGATACCTTGTTATGGTATTATACTTTGTGCTTGCCTATGTGTGCTTGTGAGTGTTTGTGTGTCAGGATCCTTTTCCAGTGGCCATTCGGGGTAAGCGTTGATGCTCTTTGGGAGAAGGGAGGCTCTTACTAGTATGGGAGTTGTATGGGTGGCAATCCCCAGCTTGCGTGCCCTGGATGCCTAGTCTTGTGTACTGGCTAGATGCTTAGTCCTTTGTGCTGGCTAGATGCCTTGTCCTGTGTGCTGGCTAGATGTCTTGTCTTGTGTGCTGGGTAGATTCCATGTCCTGTGTGCTAGCAAGATGAATAGGCTTGCTGATTAGCTTATGTGCTAACCTTTTACCCTTTGTGCAGCAAAGCCTTGGACAACACAAGTGGAAGGGGATGGCCTTTCTTTTTCCTACCGCCAAGAGTAACTTGATGAGTTTTCTGCCTGTGTATTTCTGATTTTCGGAAGTGTTTGTAGTCCACCCCTAGCCTTAGTTTCGACCCTAACCTTTTTGGTTGATTCTTGAATTGCGTGATACCCTTAGATTAGTAGGGATGATTTGATGTTGTTTTGGAGATATTTGTTTAAGATTTCTGTAGATCTTATGAAACTGTGACCCTACTGAGATTCTTGTAATCTCATCCTGTTGTTTTCACTATTTTTCAGGCTTAGGTATATTTGTTGTTCGTGGTACCAGTGTGTGAGAATCAAGGCTGCACGGCGAGGCGATATCGCATTACTTTTGCATACTTGTCTCCTTGGTTGCTTGTGCATATAACATGAACATTGGTTGGACTATTTTCTGGTTTTTCAAGATTCCTCCTCTGCTTGTTATTTCGAATTATATTGGAGGTTCACTTGCTGGTTATTTGGATCCCTATGAGACTTGTGTGTTATGGATTCATTGATTAAATTTAAAGACTTCCGCTGATATTTTATTCACTTCATATGATACCAGAATATTTGTCCAATATCATGCTCCAAACTTTAAAATCTTAAAGGAATTAACATGCTAAAATCAAAACTAGATGGATAAGCCTTGTGGGATTCAGATAGGTCCTGGTTCGGGCTTGTTTGGGTTTCATGACGGAAGGATCCTAATAGGAGCAATTAATAATAGGTTAGGATTTGGGGTCCTTACACAAATGATTATTTTGAATAGAAATATCTCATTATGATAGTGGATGAATAATGTTGCAATATATGATAAATCTGACAATGAATAGATATTTTAAATACATTTTATATATGAAATGTAAGATGAATATATACTGCAAAAGGTAATGATTGAATTTCTTGGAAAGTTATATTATATCAAGCTAAATAAAACTTATAGTTATCAAAGTAATCATAATATATATATTTTTATAAAAAGATCCGAGTTTAAATTTTGTATGGTTGCTAATCATCATAAAAAGATGAAATTATTGAAACTTTTGTAGAGTAATCAAAAGTTGCGAATTATATAAAAACTATTTTATTTGAGTCTTTGTAAATCAGTAATGTTCGATAAAAATGTTATGAAATTTAGAGATAAAGTTTATTCATCAAAATTACCTTACTGTGATATCATATATAAATGTTGATAAGAAATAGGATCAGGACTTATGTTTGACAAAATGGTTATATATATGTGACCATATCATGCATCAAATGATAATAACATTTGAGATGTTAGTCAATTTCAAAAAGGATGCTATCATCAGGGAAAGTAAAAAATATGCATTGCACTTTTTTTGTGAGACCCTGAATTTTGAGTCCTAGAAGTCCAAAAGCCAGTGCAGGTGAAAAGACAATTTTTTCCCTAAAAGAAAGGATGTGTGATGGCCGAAATTGGTAAGAGTTGTATGGTAGTTAATTCTGGTTTTAATTCCCTTTAATCTAAGTTCTTATAGATAGATATATGCCTTAGAAATTAAAATTCCTAAAAATAGGGAAAGATAATTGCAGAATTTAAATCTGATAGTTTTCTTATTTTAATAAAAACCTTTAAAGTAGGAATTATAATCCCATAACCATCCTTTATAAATAAGAAGCCAGCCACATAAAAATCTTACACCAAAGTACACAAATTTCGTAAACCCTAAAACCCTTACACCGCCCACTTCTGTCGAAATCCGCTGCGATTTCAAACGAGCATAACTCTCTCATCATCAGTCGGATTCTTGCGAGTAATAGCTTGTTGGAAAGCTCTCTTCATCCTGTTTCTAAAAATAGTTTTATTTTCTCCGGGAGATTAGTATTTATGTCTCTAAAGATAAGTTAAAATTCGGCAGCACTGCCTAATCTTCTTGAACTTTAGAATAGCATAACTCTTTCATCTTTTGTTGTATCTCTACAAATAATAGCTTGTTGGAAAGCTCTTTTCATCCTATTTTTTTATTTGTACATTCCTATTTCTTTGTTAAACAATAAGTTGAAAATCAGCGGAGGAATTAGGTTTTCAGCGGAACTGCCAAAATCTTCTTCAACTTCAGAATAGCATAACTCTTTCATCGTTTGTTGTATCCCTACAAATAATAACTTGTTGGAAAGTTATTTTCATTCTCTTTCCAACCATATATATTTTGTTGTTTGGACGTAAATATTTCCTTGTCTAAGGTTAAGTTGAAAATCAGCGACGGAATTAAGTTTTCATCGGCGACGGAATTAGGTTTTTAAATTTCTACAGTTTTCGTCTTCGGTTGATTTTTGTTGTTGTTTCGCGTGTTCTTATGATTTCTTAGCATCTATTCATGATATATGATTATGAATTTCTTTCTTTTAAACTTCTCTATGCTTAAAGTCGAAATTGTCCTATACCCTACTCTTAGCGACGAAATTTGTATAGTTAATTTGAATGGTAATTCAGGTTGAATCTTGTTAATTTCCTGGCTATCATAACACACATCCAAGGGGGAGGCACCTGCAGCATCTGATCAGTGGTTTCTGATAGGTTTGGTGAGGAAATAGGGTATTCAATTGATTATTGAATATGCATGCTTAGTTTGTTTTCGTCTTTGTCTGTTGATAATATAGGTGATTCGGAATTACCTAATAAAGGCAAATGAGTAACTTCTTGTTCAGAGACAAGAGAGGTAAGATCTATGCCTCATCGGTTTCTCCAGATATCCCTGTTATTTTCTTGATATTTTTTATACCTGCCCTTGTTGTATTATAAGCGATTTGATTATAGGATGAGAGTATGAATTTTGGATTGAGATATGGATCTTATAGGCTATATCGAACCCCTGAGTTAGGTATTGAATGTCTGAGTTGCATATGTTATGTGAATTGAATATGTTGATTGTGTTATGACATGATTGAGGATACCCTATTGTGGTATTTTGCTTTGTACTTACTTATGTGTGCTTGTACGTATCTGTTTGTTAAGATCCTTTTCCGGTGGCCATTTGGGGTAAACGTTGATGCTCCTAGGGAGGGGAGAGGTTCTTACTAGTATGAGAGTTGTATGGGTGACAAAGCCCCGCATGCTGGATGTCTGGTCCTTGTGTGGTAGGAAACTCTTATCCTTGTGTGGTAGGAAACCCTTATCCTTGTGTGATTTGGGAAGACACATATATATTTATAGGTAATAAAGGGTATCATTTACATGTTTTAGAAATGATATATCCGTTGATAAAAATATTTGGAAAAAATATATCTGTTGGTAAAAGTCTTGAGAATAATTTAATGAATATTCATCAGATATTTTAATGGTTCAATGAATTCTCCAAATATTTTATTCAAATCACTATTTACTCTTTTATATTCACACCATAATAGATTTTGTAACGGTAGGAAAAGTTGCCAACTCCTGCATAGTAGAGCAAAAAAAGCGATCTCGGAGGTACCGGAGATGACGTCAGCAGTTGGATGGTACGGACCACTAATCGATCTCACCAGTGCCGCCTCCCACATCGGCGACTTAGTTCAGCTCCTTGTTTTTGTCCTCCGATCGATGCCCGTTCAGGTATCTAGAGATTAGCCACCATCGTAGCCGTTTCTTTGAATTTAAAATTTTCAAATTATGACTCCTTTTATCTTTGCTGTTTTTCAGTATAAGTTATCTAGTGGCGGAGAAGTGATCAGAACCGACATTCAGGTCGGTGATGATACGCTGCCCTTTTTCTCCGTCTCCTTGTGGCAAAAACAGATGGCCACGATGTTTGTCGCCGGCGATGTCATACTGTTGCAAAGTAAAGCTTTTTTTCTCTTTTTTTTCTTTTCATTTTCGATAGTGCTTCTCTATACTATTTCAAGAAAATGATTTTATTTTTATCATATAATAGAATGAAAAAAGATTATTTTTTTAAACCTTTTTGTTTGGCGTTTTCAGATGTGAAAATCGAGAAGATTAGACATGTTATTGATGCCAAAACAGTTCAATTTTCTTCATTAATACGTTTAATTCATCCTTGCGAATTGCTTGTCTCGAAAGGTAGTTGACCTCTTTGCTTCTCTATCGTCTCATGCATTGTATTTGCTCCAATCTGCTTCCAATAAATAGACACTATTGAGTAACACTCATATTCTGGGCTTATGCAAATGCGTGAAGGAGTTGATGAGTTAGCAGAGGACTGTCGAGCAGGGATGACAACGACCCAAAAGCTCCGAAAAGTAATCAAATGGGTGCAACGAACAGGACCTACTCTTTATAACTTTAGGTCTCACGGCTTTGAGGTACTACTATTCTCTTTACTTTTGGGTGTTTACATTGTGTTGCTGACTAACTTGCTACTGTGAAACTGGATACAGCTTCATTTGGTTGCCTATGTTGCTTGAAATTTTTTTATATTTTATGGAAAATTTTCTTCAAAGTTTTCACGCTGGTGAACAAGCTTAAGTTGTGCTGATTATTATTATATGATGCAAGTCCTGAATTACTCCTTTGCATGTGCGCCAAATCAGCCTTTTTGTAAAGCTATTTTCCGACACAGATACTAGTAATCGTCCAGGTTTATGATGACATCGAATTATTCACTTGTTACATGATTGAAATTTAGTAATTCATATAATATTCTCTTGGCAATTGTGTTTTTTGTTCATACCATCTTTCACACATCAGAGAAAACTTGGAGAATGCTGTTATCTTCATTATCGACTGATCCATTTGGGAATTCAGTAGCTCCTTTAACAAATTAGAAAAGACATAAATGGAAAGAATTTTTATTTTGTTTTTTATGAAATAAGCTATTTATCCACATAAGCGCAGCAGAGGGATATGATTATATCATTACATATAAGCAAATAAAATTTTGACACGTTTCAATCAAATTTCTTTTTATAAACTGGAAATGGATTTCTCACTAAGAACAAGCACAATATAGCTATATCACTTTTACTTGAGTGCTTGCATCCTGAGTTGTTATAATGCTGATATCATACTACTTCACATGCATAGGTTGTTATTAAAAACAACTTGAATTGCTTCAGGGAAAGCTCCCAAGGAACTGGAAAGTACTGAGACATTGTGAAGCTATGGACTTTGTCCTGCTTTCAGAATTAGTGCATCTGAGGGATTCCTGTATAGCAACTTTTAATGCATCAATTGGCGAAATATTTCTTCCCATCAATTCGAGAATACTTGGAGACGCCGAGAAGGAAAATATGTTTCTCAGCAGGAGAATAGATATGCGTGAAGATAATAACATAGCAGAAGATCTTATATGTATAGGCTGTCAGTACTGTGGTTCGTCTCTGGATTCAGAGAATGAGTATGTAAAACCACAAGACTGATTCTTTTCAAAATACTCCCTTTCATGAGAATTACTGAAAATTTTGTTGGATTGCCGCAGGTGTAAGCATAAGAAAAATTCTGCGTCGCTCTATTGCCCAAGAAGCTCAAATCATTTTCATGTTGTAGGTTGGATTTATAGGCCCTTCATGGTATGAATTGTCCAGGCACTTGCTTTATTTGATTGAAGATATCATATGCATCTTTAAAGTGCACCTTGATTTTCTGTGATCTTCCTGTTTTTGTTGATATGATTTTCTGCCTTTCTGTCAGTATTTCCATATCATGAGATTCTGTTGAGCAGCATTAACTATAACTGCTTCAATTGCAGTTATACGTGTGGGACGAATCTGAATACCTGCCACTTCTTGTAAGAAACAAGGCTGCAGAACTGTTGTTCGGGAACATTAGGGCTGACAGAGTCTATTCATGCTACAGGCAAGAAAAGCATACGAAAAATCCTGATAAAAAATATTCCTTCAAGGATACTATCACTAAAGCATCTGCATCAGGCTTATTGGATGGGGACGAAAGCCTAGCTGCTGAGAATGAAAACTATCTGAACAAGGACGTTGACTTCCATTTGATTTGGTTAATTATTATGAAGTTATTGTTCGAGCACGGAAAGAACAGCCCGTTGAAATTTGAAGTAACTGTGAATACCAGCCTAGATAAAGAAAATGGGAAGTTCGAAATGACTTCTGTTTCAATTCCACGTAACGTTATCATGTAGCTCGAGTGGAAACAAGGCGCTTCATTAGTCTTGGGAGCACAAATCACTACATATATACACATTTATTTCCTACTCTGATACTTGAAATATGGTGAGACATGGCGATTTGGCCAGGCTATAATCACTTGCTATTACCCACTTCTTTGGGACCATTCCTGTAAGGATTCAAATCCGGAAATCAGGCTCTTACCGCCGTGAAGCCCGGAGAAGCCCAACACGTGGACCAATCCGAATTCCACAAGGTTATTTTGACTTTTCAAACGTAAACCCCAAAAATAAAATTTAACATACTTACAAATTACAGCATGACAGATAAACACTAAATACATAGCACAATAATTAACGGAGTAATACTCAAAACAACGGAAGTCTTATTACAATAATACAAGACAAACAAGTGAAACTATAACTCACAAGCCCCAAGTATCTGAAAACGAAACCAAAAGTCCAATAAATAAATATGCAACAGTGTGCCAATAAAAACCACAACATAATGACATGTTCAGATGCTATAGTCCCAGCGAGTAGTCCCGATGCTCACACTGAACAAGAACAGCTACTGATCACGATCTAGTCCTGGGAGGGAAAAACAAAAATGAAGGGGATGAGATTTTCGAGAATCTTAGTAGGGGACAACAAGGTGAACTTATCAAAGGAGAGGAACAACAAGGAACTCATTAATTCATCGCTAGACCTATAAATTCTCAAAACTTTAACTTTACTGTTTAGTTTATAAAATATTTACTTACTGGACCCGAAAATACATTTTTGCTTTCAACATAGAACTCAACAAGGGTCAATAGGAAAAACATGGGCGGACTACAAATCACTTCCCGAGTAACCCCCGCTAAAGGGAAACCGGAAGCCCACTGGTAGGTTTTATATGTACACTTTTAAAATATTTACATACATAGCCCTTTCTACCAGTGTTGTAACGACCCTAATTCCTAAACCATTATTAATTGCTCCTATTAAGGTCATTACCGCCGTGAAACCCAAATAAGTCTCAGCGACACCTAAGACCTATTAGAATTTCACAAGGCTACTCATATGATACCGATTTTAAGCTTATTTATTTTGTTGCTGATCAATCAATTGGAGCATGCTATTGGACACATATTCTGGTAACATACGGAGTAAATAAAATCATCAGCGGAAGTCTTAAATCTATCCATTGGATTCGTAACACACAAGTCCCATAGGGATCCAAATAACCAGTAAGAAATTCATCAACAAATTTCCGGAAATAGCAAGCCAAACGAATGCTTAAAAATAAACCAGAACATCATCCAATCCTTCAAGTTATTTGCGCATGTAACAAGTAAGTTTTTATGATGCGATATCGCCCCGCCGTGCAGCCTTGATCTCACACACTGGTACCACGAACAGAGGATGTACCTAAGCCTGAAAAATGGTAAAAACAACGGTATGAGATTACAAGAATCTCAGTAGGGTCGCAGCATCATAAGATCTACAAAATCCCTAAACACAAATCTCCCAAATTCACGTAAAATCATTCCCTAAACAACTAAAGGGATCACGCAATTCAACAATAAACAAAAAGAGGTTAAAGCCGAGATTATGGCTGAGGGAGGACCACACTTCCGAAAGTTCAGAAGTACACAGGCAGGTGAAATACAACAAAATCACACACAATGATGAAGAAAGGCCATCCCCTTCCACCTGTGTTGTCCAAGACTTACTGCACAAAGGGTAGATGGTTAACACACAAACTAATCAGTAAGCCTTTCACCTTATCCTCGCAAGGATAAGTCGACTAGCCCAACATGGACAAGTCTTCCCTTAGTCGCAACCAGGGCATCCCCAAATCTCGCAAGATATGGGCTTCCTGTCTCGCAAGACAGGGATCCGGCCACCAAGGACAGATATCCAGCGTGCACTTGCTGGTTCAACACCCATACACCTCCCATAAATCGATAAGAACCTCTCCTCTCCCTAGGAGCATCAGTTCTTACCCTGCGTGGCCACCGGAACAGGATCCTGATACACAAACACGTACAAGCACACACAGGCAAGTACAAAGCACAATACCACAATAGGGTATTCTCAATCACGTCAGGAAATAATCAACATATCCAATTCATATAACAATAGCATCCCAGGCACTCAATCCCTAACTCAGGGGTTCTATACAGCCAAGGAGATTCATATCTTATTCCGGATTTCATATTCTCACCACATAATCCAATCACAAACAATACAACAAAGGTAGGTAACAAAAATATCAAATAAGAGCGGGGGTTTCTGGAGAAACCGATGAGGCATAGATCCTACCTCTCTTGTCTCTGAACAAGAAGCTACTCCTTTGCCTTTATTAAGTAAATCTGAACCACCTAAATCATCACCAGACAAAGACAAAACAAACTAAGCATGCATATCCAAAAATAAATTGCATACTCTATTCCTTACCAGTACCACTCACCAAACCTATCAGAAAACCAGTGATCAGATGTTGCAGGTGCCTCCCTCTTGGATGTGTGATGTGATATCCAGGAACTTATCAAGATTCAACCTGAATTTACCATTCCAATTAACTATGCAAAACCTATTGCTAAAAGTAGGGCATAAGATGATTTTGTTTTAACCGAAAACAACGAAATATTTATATACAAGCTTCGATTAACATAGTTTTGGAAAGAGAATGAAAAGAGCTTTCCAACGACATATTATTTGCAAGATTCCAACAAACGAGTAAAAAGTTATGCTATTTTGAAATTCAAGAAGATTTGGCGGAAACCTAACGCGGCTGCCGATTTTCAAAGTAACATTAGACAATGAAATACTAACCTCTCGAAGAAAATCAAAAGATGGTTGGAAAGCGGATGAAGATAGCTTTCCAACAAGCTATTATTCGTAGAGATCCAATGAACGATGAGGGAGTTATGCTAGTTTAAAGTTTCTGCAAATTCTGACGGCTAATGGGAGGTATAGGGTTTTAAGCCTATACGAATTCTGTAAGGTTTTAGGGGAAATTTTTGTGGGGTTGGCTTCCTATTTATATTGAATGAGTGTAGAATTAGGTCTGCTACTTTTAGTCAATCTATCAATTCAATACAATCTACCAAATAATCAAAACTCTTAAATTACCTTAATTTTTTTAAGGTAACTATCTACCTTAAAGGATGTTTTCCTAAAACGATTACCCATCTACAAGATCCTAAATCAAAAGGAATTAGAAGCAAATTAATTTAAGGAACAATCTTACCAATTTCGACTATCACACATCCTTCTCTTCAGGGGCAAAATCGTCTTTTCACCTGCACTGGCTTCTGGACTTCTAGGACTCAAAATTCGGGGTCTTACATCCTCCCCTCATTTGAATTTCGTCCTCTAAATTTTAACATTAGTACCTAATCAAACAAGTAAGGATATTTTGCATGCATAGATTCCTCAGTCTCCCAAGACTGCTCCTTAATTTGGCCATTACGCTAAACAACTCGTACCATAGGTACGCTTCCACTGCGAGGCTGTCGAACTGACCGTTCTAGTATGGCAACTGGCTGTACGGGATAGGATAGGTCTTCTTCAACTTCTACTGGCGGTTCTTTAAGCACATGAGCAGGGTCTCGCATATACTTTCTTAGCATTGAAACGTGAAATACATTGTGTATTCTTTCCATATTCGCAGGTAGTGCAAGTCGACATGCAACATGGCCAATTCTCTCCACAATGTCATAAGGACCAATGTAGCGAGGTGTTAGTTTACCTCGCTGCTGAAAACGAAGGACTCCTTTCCATGGGGCAACTTTCAAAAACACTTTCAAAAACAAGCTCAATTGTTCTGTTGCTTGGTCAATTAATTCTGGATTGTCTAGGCGTCTCTCGCCTACTTCATTCTAGCAAATAGGAGTTCTGCAACGTCTCCCATATAGTGCTTCATAGGGTGCCATACTGATGCTTACATGAAAGCTATTGTTGTAAGCAAATTCCGCCAATGGTAAGCTTTGATCCCAGCCGGTTTGCTGGTCTAATACACTCGCACGTAGCATATCTTCAAGTGTCTGAATTGTCTTTTCTGATTGACCATCAGTTTGGGGATGAAATGCTGTACTGAACTTCAATCTCGAACCCAGTGCATTCTGGAATTTCTCCCAGAATCGTGAAGTGAAACGAGGGTCACGATCTGAAACAATAGAAACTGGTACTCCATGCAAACCAACAATCTCGTCCAAGTAACGAATTGCCAATTTTTTTGGTGTATCTGTCACACGTATAGGAAGAAAGTGTGCAAATTTCGTCAGTTGATCCACGATCACCCAAATGGCATTGTATCCTCGCTGTGATCTAGGCAAACCGGTAACAAAATCCATTGTGATATGCTCCCACTTCCATTCTGGAATCGGGAGTGATTGAAGTAAACCAACAGGTCTTTGATGTTCAGTCTTTACTTGTTGACATACGAGGCATCGAGCAACAAATTCAGCAATATGTCGCTTCATGTTAGGCCACCAATACTGGCCCTTCAAATCTCGGTACATCTTTGTGCTTCCAGGATGAATAGCAAACTTCGAACTATGCGTCTCTGATAGAATAAGATTACGAAGATCAATATTTTGTGGAACACATACCTGGTTTCTGAAGACTAGAACTTCGTCATCTCGTATTCTGAAATCACGAACTATAGCATCAACACCATCAGCAAGTTGCTTCCGAATTTCAGCAAGCTTCGAATCCTCCAACTGTTGATTCCGGATTTCTTCAATCAAGGTAGGTGCGACTTCAATTCGTGCTAGCAACGAACCAGAGAAATCGGTGCCAAGATGCACACGATTAGTTTTCAATTCCAACATCATTGGCAGCTAATGATTGCGCATATAAGCCAGAATTGTTGGGGAAGAAGGATGACACTTTCGGCTCAGGGCATCAGCCACAACATTCGCCTTTCCAGGATGATATTCGATGATCAAATCATAGTCCTTAATTAGTTCCATCCATCTTCGTTGTCTCATATTCAACTCTTTCTGTGTAAGAAGGTACTTCAGGCTTTTGTGATCAGTAAAGATTCGACACGTCTCGCCGTATAGATAATGTCGCCATATTTTTAAAGCAAAGACCACGGCTGCAAGTTCTAGATCATGTGTAGGGTAGTTCATCTCGTGCGGTCGCAATTTCCTTGAAGCGTAGGCAATGACTTTCCCATCTTGCATCAATACACATCCAAGTCCGGATTTCGACGCGTCACTGTAAACCACATATTCCTTTTCGCAAATAGGTAAGGTAAGGATAGGTGCATAAACTAACCGATTCTTTAGCTTGTCGAAACTTTGCTGGCACTTTTCATTCCATACGAACGGCTCACCCTTGCGTGTCAGTTTTGTCAATGGTCCGGCCAGTGATGAAAAATTTTCCACAAAGCGACGGTAGTAACCTGCTAAACCAAGGAAACTACGAACTTCGAACACACTTCACGGAGGTTCCCAAGCAATCACAGCTTCAATATTCTTTGGATCAACAAACACACCTTGGGCGGAAACAATATGGCCAAGGAAACTAACCTCACGTAACCAGAATTCGCATTTTGAGTATTTGGCAAACAATCGCCGGTCCTTCAGAATTTGAAGCACAAGCCGCAAGTGCATAACATGATCCTTTTCCGACTTTTTTGTAAATCAGAATGTCGTCGATGAAGACAATCACAAATTTATCCAGGAATTCGCGGAACACATGATTCATCAAGTCCATAAACACAACTGGTGCATTGGTCAAGCCGAATGACATAACCAGAAATTCATAGTGGCCATATTGCGATCTGAACGCGGTCTTCGGAATATCAGCATCACGAACTCGCAATTGATGGTATCCAGATCTGAGATCAATCTTGGAGAATACCGCTGCACCTTGGAGTTGGTCAAATAAATCATCAATGCGTGGCAAGGGATATTTGTTCTTCACTGTCATGCGGTTCAGCTATCGATAATCAATACACAATCGCAGCGAACCATCTTTCTTTTTCATGAACAGCACAGGTGCTCCCCAGGGTGACACACTAGGTCGAATAAAACCACGATCCAGCAAATCTTCCAACTGCGTCTTTAGTTCCTTCATTTCCGCAGGAGCCATACGATACAGAGGAATGAAAATCGGATTTGTACCTGGCACAAGCTCAATGCCGAATTCTACTTCTTTTGCTGGTGGCAATCCGGCTATGTCTTCTGGAAATACTTCCGGAAATTCACAAACCACAGGAACAGAATTCAGATCTGAAGATTCTTTAGAAATATCCTGTATATGCGCAAGGTACGCTGTACATCCTTTGTTGATTAATCGCTCCGCCTTAAGCCAGGAAATCATGCAAGTTGGCACAACTTGCCTATCGCCTTCAAAACAGTATTTGGTACCATCAGAAAATGTGAACCACACCCGCTTGGTGAAACACTCCACACGGGCTTGATATTTTGCCAGACAATCCATGCCTAAAATCACATCCAGCTCCTTGATGTCTAGTGGAATTAGATCCATTTCAAACACATTCGATCCCATACGTATAGCACAGCCAATATAGACCAGATCACAAATCAGTTGCTCTCCCAAAGGAGTTAGAACCGCAATAGGAGGAGTCAAGGGAGATAGAGGACGATCCGCGCTAAGTGCCATCCTTTTACTCACGAACGATCTATTTGTTCTTGGATCAAATAAGACTTTAGCGTTTTGAGAAAAGACTGAAATAGTACCTGTCACCACATCAGGACTAGCCTCGGCATCAGTCAAAATGAAGAGCCTTGTTGGTCTTGGTTGCGCCTCACTTGTGGATCCGTTGGGTGGCCCTCCTGGTGCGCGTGCTGGTGGTCTAGCGGGGTTGACATTCCCACCTCGGCTGGTGTTAGGTACCCCTGGAATTAGCCGTTTTGGGCATGCGGCCTGAATATGACCCCTCTCGCCACAGTTGTAGCATCGCCGTTGCGGATTCTGCCATGACGATCCAGTATAATTGGAACCAGAAAATTTCCTCCTGTTGGTGTTCCCATTGTCACTGGTCCGCGGAGGATGAGACCGTAAGGGATAGGGTCCCCTTCTTCGGTTGAACTTTGAATCATGCCTATAGGATCCGCCACTAGTAGCTGCGGGTGGCTTCCTGATTTGCACGATTTTTTCAGCTTCCGTTGCGGCAGTTATTAGTTCTTGTAAATTCTGCACTGGTGTCGTACCGACGATGGTTTTGAGTTCGACACTGAACCCATCCTGAAATCGTCTTGCCAGCTGGTACGGTGTACGATCTTCTTCAGGTGCAAAGCGGGACAACTCCCTCAACACCTTCTCATATTCCAGCACCAAACGGGTGCCTTGTTCAAGTTTATAAAATGCCTGCCGCTGCTCACTTTTATGGAATCTTGTATAAAATCTTTCGTCAAATTCATACCGGAATTCTTCCCACGTCGGCAAGCGGTCGCCGAATCGCAAGCTCACAGATGTCCACCAAGCGAGGGCTTCTCCCTCAAGTAAGAATGTAGCAATGGCAACTTTGTCGTCATCAGAGATACGCAGGAATAAGGATACTCGGCATAAGGTATCCAGCCACTCCCGAGCGGCTGCGGCTCCAGCTGAACCACCAAAATCTTTACATCCAAGTTGTCGAGCTTCCTTCAGCAATTTTGTAATCATAATGGGAAGTCTCTCTATCCCCTTATGTTGTGCCGGCTGCACAGGTTCTTGTACAGGTTCAAGTGGAGGAATAGGTCCTGGTGTAGGCGCAGGAGCACTCTGAAATTGCGCCTCCATTCGCTGCTGATTTGCAGCAATTCCTTGTAACACGTTTAAAATCTGTGCCATAACAGGGTCAATGCTTGGTACGACTGGTGTCTCAGGTTGGTTTTCAGACTCAGCTTGCCCTTCCTGCTCACTTTGTGCATTTGGCTCATCTTGCTCAACAGGTTGCTGTTCATTCCGAATCTCAAACCTACCCCGTTGGTCCCTTTGTTGCCTCGAGCGTGCCATACTAAACAAGTGTACGATTGTTACTCAAACAAACACTAAATACATTACTAGGAATAGGAGTGGTACCTGGTGGAGAGGCATGCACCGGACGATACGCATATGCTGGAAAACAATATACAAATTTCGAAAATTATATGCACACATGCTATGCACACTCGGCAATAACATTATCACGCATAGAAATCATAACAAACAACGAGCACTTATAGCTGCACACATCATCCATATTCGGCAATACACACAATCACTCACATGCATATTCATTCGGTAATGACAAGAAACATAGCTAATCATCCACTCAAACATATTAAGGCATACTAAAGTTAAACAATCAACACAACAGCTAGTATTATTGCCATCCTTTAAATCCCATGTTATCTCTAATCCCTTTTCAGTTTTAATCCCTAAGTGAGTGAGTGTGAGCTCATGTTCTTACCTACAATCACCTGCAATCACCAATATTAACAACTAAGTCAGCAAATAACAAGGTACAATCCTAAACCATGCTCCGCTACCACACTTGTAACGACCCTAATTCCTAAACCATTATTAATTGCTCCTATTAAGGTCATTACCACCGTGAAACCCAAATAAGTCTCAGCGACACCTAAGACCTATTAGAATTTCACAAGGCTACTCATATGATACCGATTTTAAGCTTATTTATTTTGTTGCTGATCAATCAATTGGAGCATGCTATTGGACACATATTCTGGTAACATACAGAGTAAATAAAATCATCAGCGGAAGTCTTAAATCTATCCATTGGATTCGTAACACACAAGTCCCATAGGGATCCAAATAACCAGTAAGAAATTCATCAACAAATTTCCGGAAATAGCAAGCCAAACGAATGCTTAAAAATAAACCAGAACATCATCCAATCCTTCAAGTTATTTGCGCATGTAACAAGTAAGTTTTTATGATGCGATATCGCCCCGCCGTGCAGCCTTGATCTCACACACTGGTACCACGAACAGAGGATGTACCTAAGCCTGAAAAATGGTAAAATAAACGGTATGAGATTACAAGAATCTCAGTAGGGTTGCAGCATCCTAAGATCTACAAAATCTCTAAACACAAATCTCCCAAATTCACGTAAGATCATTCCCTAAACAACTAAAGGGATCACGTAATTCAACAATAAACAAAAAGAGGTTAAGGCCGAGATTATGGCTGAGGGAGGACCACACTTCCAAAAGTTCAGAAGTACACAGGCAGGTGAAATACAACAAAATCACACACAATGATGAAGAAAGGCCATCCCCTTCCACCTGTGTTGTCCAAGACTTACTGCACAAAGGGTAGATGGTTAACACACAAACTAATCAGTAAGCCTTTCACCTTATCCTCGCAAGGATAAGTCGACTAGCCCCACATGGACAAGTCTTCCCTTAGTCGCAACCAGGGCATCCCCAAATCTCGCAAGATATGGGCTTCCTGTCTCGCAAGACAGGGATCCGGCCACCAAGGACAGATATCCAGCGTGCACTTGCTGGTTCAACACCCATACACCTCCCATAAATCTATAATAACCTCTCCTCTCCCTAGGAGCATCAGTTCTTACCCTGCGTGGCCACCGGAACAGGATCCTGATACACAAACACGTACAAGCACACACAGGCAAGTACAAAGCACAATACCACAATAGGGTATTCTCAATCACGTCAGCAAATAATCAACACATCCAATTCATATAACAATAGCATCCCAGGCACTCAATCCCTAACTCAGGGGTTCTATACAGCCTAGGAGATTCATATCTCATTCCGGATTTCATATTCTCACCACATAATCCAATCACAAACAATACAACAAAGGTAGGTAACAAAAACATCAAATAAGAGCGGGGGTTTCTGGAGAAACCGATGAGGCATAGATCCTACCTCTCTTGTCTCTGAACAAGAAGCTACTCCTTTGCCTTTATTAAGTAAATCGGAACCACCTAAATCATCACCAGACAAAGACAAAACAAACTAAGCATGCATATCCAAAAATAAATTGCATACTCTATTCCTTACCAGTACCACTCACCAAACCTATCAGAAAACCAGTGATCAGATGTTGCAGGTGCCTCCCCCTTGGATGTGTGATGTGATAGCCAGGAATTTATCAAGATTCAACCTGAATTTACCATTCCAATTAACTATGCAAAACCTATTGCTAAAAGTAGGGCATAAGACGATTTCGTCTTAACCTAAAACAACGAAGTATTTACATCCAAGCTTCCATTAACATAGTTTTGGAAAGAGAATGAAAATATCTTTCCAACGACATATTATTTGCAAGATTCCAACAAACGAGTAAAAAGTTATGCTATTTTGAAATTCAAGAAGATTTGGCGGAAACCTAACGCGGCCGCCGATTTTCAAAGTAACATTAGACAATGAAATACTAATCTCCCAACGAAAATAAAAAGATTGTTGGAAAGAGGATGAAGAGAGCTTTCCAACAAGCTATTATTCGCAGAGATCCAATGAACGATGAGGGAGTTATGCTAGTTTAAAATTTCTGCAAATTCTGACGGCTAATGGGAGGTATAGGGTTTTAAGCCTATACGAATTCTGTAAGGTTTTAGGGGAAATTTTTGTGGGGTTGGCTTCCTATTTATATTGAATGAGTGTAGAATTAGGTCTGCTACTTTTAATCAATCTATCAATTCAATACAATCTACCAAATAATCAAAACTCTTAAATTACCTTAATTTTTTTAAGGTAACTATCTACCTTAAAGGATGTTTTCCTAAAACGATTACCCATCTACAAGATCCTAAATCAAAAGGAATTAGAAGCAAATTAATTTACTGAACAATCTTACCAATTTCAAGGTCACGACGTCAGTTGTTTGCATAAATCCGCTGTTTGTCCTGAGCTGTCTGCAACCGCTGTCTGATCAAAACCAACTGCTTTGTCGCCTGTTCTATCGACTCGGGATTGTCCAGACGTCTCTCGCCTACTTCATCCCAACGCAGGGACATACGACAACGTCTACCATACAAGGCCTCATATGGTGCCATACCGATGCTGACTTGGAAACTATTGTTGTAGGCAAACTCTGCTAACGGAAGACATTTATCCCATGTAGTCTGTCAGTCGAGTGCACAAGCTCGAAGCATATCCTTCAACGTCTGGATCGTACTCTCTGATTGTCCATCCGTCTGCGGGTGAAAAGCCGTACTGAAATTCAGACAGGTACCCAAAGCACCCTTAAACTTTCCCCAGAAATGAGAAGTAAATCTCGGGTCTCGGTCTGAAACGATAGAGACTGGAACTCCATGAAGTCTTATGATCTCATCAATATACCGGTGAGCTAAATTCTCCGGCGTATCGGTAACTCGTACTGGCAAGAAGTGGGCTGACTTGGTCAACCTGTCTACGATCACCCACACTTCGTCAAAACCTCGCTGAGTCCTCGGCAAACCCACAACAAAGTCCATCGTGACATGCTCCCACTTCCATTCAGGAATCGGAAGAGATTGGAGCAGACCGGCGGATTTATGATGCTCGGCCTTGACCTGCTGGCAAACTAAGCAGCGAACGACAAACTTAGCGATGTGTCTCTTCATCCCCGACCACCAATACTGCTCTCGTAAGTCCCGATACATCTTGGTGCTGCCGGGATGGATTGAGAACATAGAACTGTGTGCCTCGGTCAAAATCAACTGACGCAACTCCTTATCTCGAGGAACACAAATTCTGCCTCGGAACCTCATAATACCATCATCTCGAACCCAATACTCACTGACTGTGTCACCACTAGTACCACTATCCAGCTGCTGTCTCAACTGAACCGACACTGGATCCTCTAATTGCTTGACTCGGATTTCCTCAAGTAAAGAGGGTCTCGCAACAACCTGAGCCAACAATGCTCCAGAACCATCACTGTCAAGCTGGACTCGAGATGCCCTTAAACACATAAGCATCGGAAGGTACTCTGAATGGATATACGCCAAGGAAGAAGAAGTCTTCCTACTCAGGGAATCGGCAACTACGTTGGCTTTACCAGGATGATAATCGATCACAAGGTCGTAATCTTTTATCAATTCAAGCCATCTCCTATGTCTCAAGTTAAGCTCTTTTTGGGTCAGGAGGTACTTGAGACTCTTATGATCTGTGAAGACTCTGCAAGTCTCACCATACAAATAGTGGCGCCAAATCTTCAATGCGAATACCACGGCCGCTAACTCCAAATCATGTGTCGGGTTGTAACGACCCTAATTCCTAACTATTCTTAATTGCTTCGATTAAGGTCATTACCGCCATGAAACCCAAATAACCCTAAACAACACCTAAGACCTATTAGAATTCCACAAGGCTAATCATAAGATACCTATTTTTAAGCTTGTTTATTTTGTTGCTTATCAATCAATTGGAGCATGATATTGGACACATGTTCTGGTAACATACGGAGTAAATAAAACATCAGCGGAAGTCTTAAATTAATCCATTGGGTTCATAACACACAAGTCCCATACGGATCTAAATAAACAACAAGAAATCTTCCAACAAGTTTCGGAAATAGCAAGCAAAAGAAGAGTGCTTAAAATAAACCAGAAAGTTTCCCAATCATATGTTATATGCGCAAGTAACAAGTTTTAAAATGTGATGCGATATCGTCCCGCCATGCAGCCTTAATCTCACACACTGGTACCATGAACAGTGAATGTACCTAAGCCTGAAAAATGGTAAAAACAACGGTTTGAGATTACAAGAATCTCAGTAGGGTCACAGCGTCATAAGATCTACAGAATCCCTAAACACAAATCTCCCAATTCACATAAGATCAGTCCCTAAACAACTAAAGGGCTCACACAAATCAACAATAAACCAAAAGAGGTTAAGGCCGAGATTATGGCTGAGGGAGGACCATACTTCCGAAAGTTCAGAAGTACACAGGCAGCTGAAATACAACAAAATCACTCTCAATGAAGAAGAAAGGCCATCCCCTTCCACCTGTGTTGTCCAAGACTTACTGCACAAATGGTAGATGGTTAACACACAAGCTAATCAGTAAGTCTTTCACCTTATCCTCGCAAGGACAAGTCGACTAGCCCCACATGGACAAGTCTTCCCTTAGCCGCAACTAGGGCATCCCCAAATCTCGCAAGATAAGGGCTTCCTGTCCGGCAAGACAGGGATCCGGCCCCGCAAGGACAGATATCCAGCGTGCACTTGCTGGTTCACCTCCCATACAACTCCCACAAACCGGTAAGAACCTCTCCTCTCCCTAGGAGCATCAGTTCTTACCTTTCTTGGCCAGCGAAACAGGATCTTGACACACAAACACGTACAAGCACACACAGGCAAGTACAAAGCATAATACCACAAAGAAATACTAACCTCCTGACAAAAAAAAACAATGGTTGGAAAGAAGATGAAGAGAGCTTTCCAACAAGCTATTATTCGCAGAAATCCAATGAACAATGAGGGAGTTATGCTGGTTTAAAGTTTCTGCGAATTATGGTGGCTATAAGGAGGTATAGGGTTTTAAGCCTATACGAAATTTGTAGGTTTTTTATGAATAATTCTTTGTGAGGTTGGCTTTCTATTTATAATGAATGGGTATAGAATTATGATTACTACTTTAATCACTCTATCTAAATAGGATAATTTACTAGATAACTAAACTCTAAAGTCTTTAATTATCTTCCCCTATTTTTAGGGACTTTAATCTCTAAGGCAACTTTCTATCTATAAGGATAATTTATAAGGCAATTACCCATCTATAAGGACTTAGATCTAAAGGAATTTAAAACAAAATTAACTACTAAACAATCTTACCAATTTTGGCCATGACACATCCTTTCCTTCAGGGGAAAAATCGTCTTTTCACCTGCACTGGCTTCTGGACTTCTAGAACTCAAAATTCGGAGTCTTACATCCTCCCCTCCTTACAATAATTTCGTCCTCGAAATTTTTCAACATAAGTACCAAAGCAAACAAGTAAGGAAATTTTGCATGCATAGACTCCTCAGTCTCCCAAAACTGCTCCTCAATTTGGCCATTACACCAAACAACTCGTACCATAGGTACGTTTCGACTTTGAGGCTACCGAACTGACCGATCTAGTATGACAACTGGCTGTATGGGATAGGATAGGTCTTCAGCAACTTCAACTGGCGATTCTTTAAACACATGAGCAGGATCTCACATATGCTTTCTGAGCATTGAAATGTGAAATACGTTGTTTTCATTTGCTTGATTAATATCAGGTAGTTCTTTATCTTTTGAATCATCAAAAGTCTCAATCTGGTCATTGTCCCCCACGTGTCCATCTTTATCACTTAAGCCTTTCTCTGAAAAATCTTCAGAATCTTCAGCCTGTACTTTAGCACCTTCTTCTACTTCTTTAATTGTATCCGAATCATCTGTTTGTTCTCCACTTTCAGCTGTTTCACCTGTCTCATCTTCATCAATTACCAAGAACATCATCATCATTATCATCACCATCATCAATAAACACAAGGGTGCACTTGAGCATTTATCTCGTGACAGTGAGGATACGGAGGATTTGCATGCTCTCTGTGATACTTCGAAGATCATTTTAGAATCAATATTTCCTACACTATTCTCAGTGTGCTCCTTTTCGTTGTTCACTTTAAAAGATCTTTGAGCTGGCTTTCCTAAAGAACTGGGAACCGAAGCATAGAAAGAATCAAAAGTTATTGATATTTCCTGTCCAGACTTTTCAGTGCTCCATGTGAATAACAAAGAGTTATCAAACTCTTGTGGATGATCCCGATTTGATGCATTGGACTCAGCAGTAAAGTTTATCTCACAATGAGGAGAATATTCATCTGCAATAGTTTGAAACTTAGTTGAGCATGGGTATAAATACAGATCATCACCATCCCTTAACGGCCATTGACTCTCCCCTGATAGGCTTTCTTCCTTTTCAAACTTCGTAGCAGCAACTTCCATCTTTAAAATATTCTCCCTCAGAAACAGTGAATAACTCCTCCCACATGACAAGTCAACTGACTCAATATCGTGACAAAGGCACAAAGGATGCAACTGGCAACTGTAGTTGAGAAAAGCTACTTAACAATCCTGTTTACATAAACTGCATAGAATAGTTCCATTGGTATTTGGAAAGATGCCAGAGCATGCCCCTTTTTTTAATCAGATGCCACTGAGCACGATGCTGGAAAAAGGCATCACTCTTCAATATATGCTGGCGGTGCTGACTTTGCTGCTTTTGTGATCGTTGATGTTGAACTAGTCGTTGAAGGATGTTGTATCCAACTGTAGTGTTCCCAATAGCAGATCTCTGCATCCATCTGTCAGCTGCAAATTCATTGATAGAAATGGCACGTTGCCCATAGGTTAGTGGCGACACCCAATAAGCCCAACTCCACCAAGGTTTAATCATGCCTTTCCGGAATAATAAATCTATCCAATAAGAATATAATCAACAGTGCTGCTGATCCATATGTTTTAGCCATAACCATATCTCTTGCAATTGATCCCATCATCCAAAACAGACCTAAAGCCACCACAGCTGTGGATCCAACAATTTCTGGTGCTATGGACCCACCACTACCATCAAAAGCATCTTCATCACCTTCAATCATGTCTATGCCAGCTTTTCCTTCGATCTCATTATCAACTTTAAGAAAGCAACTTGTAGAGGTCTTCTTTCGCATGGTGTTAAGTTCCAACTCGATTGCGTACTGAAACAATGTCCTACCATTTTTATTCAAGATAATATTGGCAGCTGGTCTGTGGATTGCACTCCCAGCATGAGCTTCGAACTCCCTTTTAATCCTTTCCATCATAAGAAGCAAAGTTGGCATTTGTTCCCAACCCTTCAACCTTCTGGTGCACCTTCATTACTCCTTTGTCATAAACCCGTGATATTCTAACAAGCTATATATGTCTTCCTCCTTGATCAGTTCTTCTTGCATCTCTAGGAACTCCAACTTTCTTCTTTTCTCTGAAACAGAAGCTTCAGATGGCATGGAAGTCACCTGGACACTATCAATGACCTCATCTAGCCAATCACACAACTGCTGGCGCATTTCCTCCACTGAAAGCAATCCATGCAATCCACAATCTCTACAAGCCTGATGAAGCTCGGCTTCTGAAAGGGATTCTATACCCTTTGCTCGAATCATTTTATCATCATTCTTAATCCCTTGTATTCTTTTCTGGAGCATGAAACGTAGATGCATCAGTTCCAAAAGGGTTGATGCCCATATATTTGCACATGTTTACTAGCCAAGCTCGGCGTTATTAGGTGTTTAGCACTTGAGAAGGTGGCCGAGCCGCTTAAATTGCCATGCAAATATTTCAACCTGGGATGTCCAGAGATATTCCCATATTATAGCAAATTGAAGCATGAAACTGGTTGCAATTTCAAACCATATAATTGTCCATATGCGGGCTCAGAATGCTTTGTCGTTGGAGATATTGCCTTTCTGGTTTCGCATCTGAGGGATGATCATAAAGTGGCTATGCACGCAGGATGCTGACGGTAATCACAGAAATATTCCTTTGTGTTAATAGTTGTTAGTGCCTTCTGCCATAGAATTCTGTCTGAGCTTTTGTTATGAAATGGATCCATTGGAACACTGATCATATTTTCTTCAGGTTTTCCATTGTTTTGGACAATCCTTCTGCCTTCACTTTGAAGCCTTCCAACTTGGCATGGCTCCTGTCTACATGGCATTCCTTCGGTTCATGGGTGACGAGACTGAAGCTCGGATCAAACACTGAAACCAACATGTAGGAACAGATGGAGTGTAAGTCCCCTTTCAGAATCGCAGTGGTACCTTGCTCCTGCGACGGAAGCCAAGAGATAGCCTCCCATAACAGTAGGTCCTCGTCCTCCTCTACTGTATCCTCGTTCGATGGCTGTGCAAACGACTCCCTCGCAGAATCAAAATCCAGCTCGAAGTACTCGTTGCCATTAGATGCCGAGGCCATTGTTAACCGATGGTGAGCCTGCGCCCTCTAGCAGATTCCAATGCCTTGATCAACTTTTTGATCTTCCGTATCTCAATATTTTTATCTTTCGTAAGCTCTTTGTCCCTCAGTAGGGATGCTGCTCCGCGGTGGTCTGGGTTTTAACTCTCTGCTACTGCTTGCGCATGGTGCACCCGTTCACCTCTTGGTCCTCTTCCGTTTAGATTTTTTTTTTTTTTTTTTTTTTTTAGCAGAATACGATGCATGCATGGCAATCCTCTCTCCTATCTGTGAAAGGCACAGAGCAGCCTAAGAACGAAGACCGCTCCTCTCCCTCTTCCTAGTTTAACTGACGAGCCGTGTGACACCTGGGCCTGACGTGGCAAATTTTTGCCACGTCACCCACTGGGTTAAAAACCCAGTTCCGGCCACTATTTCCCCCCTCCATCCCATTTCCAGTTTTTTTTATATTTCTCTCATTTTCTCACCAATTTCAAATACCTTCAGAATCAAAACCAGCCGTTCGATTTTCGAATCGTTTGCACCATTGTGTTCCTCTCATCATCACGATCAATCTGTCGTTGGTTTCACCTTCATCGGACCACGGACGCGGCCGGATCGGAGCCTGGAAGTTTCGAAATTCTCACCGGAAAATCGTCAATTCCGGCCAATCTAAAGTAAGTCTTGAAGTTTAGTTTTCGGATTCATAATCCTGATGGTTGTAGCTTCATGTTGATGTAAAAATTTTCGGTTTTGGATGAAGTTGGAGTTTTCCGGCCACCGCCGGCGACCGTTGACCGGCGACACTGTTCACGTTGACCGGCGACCCGTTGACCCGACCCGTGACCCGTCGGCCCGACCCAGCGATCCGACACTGTTCACCAGTTGACTAACGGTGACCAACGTTGACCCGTTGACCGTTAAAGTTGACCGTTAAAGTTGACTTTGACCGTTGACCAAAAGTGAAACCCTCCCCGTTAGGTAATTTCGACGTTCTGATCGCAATGGCGCGATCCGTTTTTCCATTTGATGTGTCGTTATTGAGTTATAGTCATTTGAAGGTTAATATCCGTATGTTGAGTCTAACCGTAATGTGGTGTTCTTAGGAAGGACGAGTGTTGAGGACAAAGGCAAGAGTATCGTTTCCTCTTCTTCAGCCCGTAAGGTAGGGTCCTTACAGTATCTTACCCAGTTTGAGTATTTCATCATCTTCAATTCCGTATTAACTTGGTTTTGATTGATTCGTAGTATAGTCCATCGGAGCCCATCCGATTGGTCTATTGTTCAAATTTCATTGCTCTCTTCCGTAGGTAGCTGTAAAGTATTATAATGTAGGGTCTTTACCGTATTTGTCTCATATTAAGTATTCTTTGATTTTAAATCCGTACTTTGGTCATTGAATTGTTGTGTAATCCATCGGAGCCCATCCGATGGATCCATTGTCCAAATTACCTTGACTTTTCCGTATGTACCCGTAATGTATCATAATGTACCTCCAAAATTTCATGTGATCAATCAAAGTCCATTTGATTGATTTGTTGTGTAAATTGGGCTGATTCCGTATCATTGCCCGTAAAGTAAGAAAAAGGTTGTAATCAAAGGTTTCTGTAGCGATATATGATAATATATCGTATTATTGAGTATTAATTGTAAAGTATGGTATTTCAGTGATATTGAAAGTTAAACCAGTTTGTGATTTGTAAAGTATATAAGTTTTTATGTTACTCGTACTTGTGTTCCGTTTGGCCAAACGTGGTGAGTGCTCGGTCTCTGAGAGTAAGCAGAGAGACACTCATCTGTTGGGAGGCGTATGGTTGGAGTATGGTTACTGTATGTTCCCTGCTTCGCAGGATGCTGTATATTCTCTGCTTCGCAGGATGATCTGAAAGGGACTAGTTGATCTTTTCCGTATAAAGTTTTGTTAATCAATCTAGTCTCGGACAACACCGGTAGAAGGGGCTATGTATGTAATTGTTTTAAAAGTGTATATGTAAAACCTACCAGTGGGCTTCCGGTTTCCCTTTAGCGGGGGTTACTCGGGAAGTGATTTGTAGTCCGCCCATGTTTTCGTATTGACCCTGTTGAATTCTTTGTTGAAAGCAAAAGTACATTTTCGAGGCTAGTAAGTAAACGTTTTGTAAAGTAAACAGTAAAGTTTAAGATTTGAGAAATTACAAATTCAGTAATGTTCTAATAAATTCCTTGTTGTTTCCTCTCATCTGGTAAGTTGTTGTATTGTACCTCTCCTTTGATAAGTTCCTTGTTGTCCCTCTTCTTTGATAAGTTCACTTTGTTGTCCCCTACTGAGATTCTCGAAAATCTCACCCCCTTCGTGTTTGTTTTTCCCTCCCAGGACTAGATCGTGGTCAGTAGCGGTTTTCAGTGTGTGCGTCGGGACTACTCGCTGGGACTATTGCATCTGCATATGTATGGTTTTATTTGGCACACTGTTGAATATTTATTGTTTGGATTTTTTTTGGTTTCATTTTCAGATACTTGGGGCTTGTGTGTTATGGTTTCACTGGTTTGTATTGTATTGTTATAAAAAGACTTCCGCTGTTTGAATATTACTCCGTAATTTATTGTGCCACGTATTTAGTACTTATCAGTCATGCTGTAATTTGTAAATATTTTAAATTTTATTTTTGGAATTTACGTTTGAAAAGTCAAATAGCCTTGTGGAGTTCGGATTGGTCCACGTGTCGGGCTTCTCCGGGCTTCACGGCGGTAAGGGCCCGCTTTCCGGGTTTGGGTCCTTACAGGAGTGGTAGCGGAGCCCCAGGTTTTTATTTTTACAAACTAAGTTTTGAAAGTGTTTTCATAATATTTTCAAAGTATGATTTCCAACTCACTACACTACATGTGCATAGTCCAGCGTTGTATCGTAATAATTGTCCCCTATAGTCTTTAGACTAATTAGGATTTCCTTGTCAGTTAGGCATAATTCGAGATCTGACCGTCGACCGAGTAGTTCCGTAGTACAGTATTCCCCGAGGTCGTCTCATTTATGAGGCGATAGTCACACACCTTCCCAGTCACAGTCGATAGCTTCCAGTCGGAGTATAGTTAGACTCATGTCGTGGTGCGATAGATGTTAGAGGCGCCACATTCCGCCATGTCCACAGAATAGACAGTGTTACAACTGCTCCGAGTTTGGTCATATGGCGAGGGACTGCCCGAAGCTGAGATCACAGTCCTTTAGTGCTTTGAGACCCAGTGGTAGTCGCACACCTTCTCAGGGTTCTATCAGGCCACCGTCTAGAGCACCAGGCAGACCTTATGGTAGTCAGACACAGGGTCAGCAGTCCAGTCAGCCAGCACAGACGAGACAGACCAGCCTCTTTGCTTTGACTGATGCTGAGGCCTGTGCTAGCCCCGATGTGGTGACAGGTACTATTACTGTATTTTCTGTTCTTGCTCGAGTTTTGTTAGATCCAGGATCAAATAGATCTTTTGTCGGTCCTAGAATTTCACCTAGTGCAGATTGCCCGTTGTCCCCGTTGACTCCACCTATTGAGGTTATGACCCCATTAGGTGAGCTTTTGACATGCAGTCAGGTGTATATAGGTTGTGTTCTGAGGTTGAGTACAGTTGTGTTAGAGGCAGATTTGATTCCGCTTGACATCCTGGAGTTTGATGTTATATTGGGTATGGATTGCTTAGCCCGGTATCGTGCTCGAATGGAGTGTTTCACCAAGCGAGTTTGGTTTACTCTACCCGATAGTTCGGAGTACTGCTTCGAGGGAGATAGGCGTATTGTGCCTACTTGTATGATCTCGTGGCTTAGTGCAAAGAAGATGATCAGCAAGGGATGTACAGCATTCCTAGCACATGTCAGGGACACCTCAGCCGAGTCACTAGAGCTGAGTCAGGTCCCGATTGCTAGTGAGTTTCCTGATGTATTCCCAGATGATGTAGTCGGGTTACCTCCGGAGAGAGAGGTGGAGTTCGGGATCGAGTTGATGCCCGGAACAAACCCGATATCCATTCCGCCGTACCGAATGGCTCCGGCAGAGATGAAGGAATTGAAGACACAGTTGGAGGATTTAGTGGATCGTGGATTCATTAGACCCAGTGTATCACCGTGGGGAGCGCCAGTATTGTTTGTGAAGAAGAAGGATGGTTCGTTACGGTTGTGTATTGATTATCGGCACTTGAACCAGGTTACCCTAAAGAACAAGTACCCACTGCCCCGCATAGATGATTTGTTCGATCAGTTACAGGGGGCGTCGGTATTCTCAAAGATCGATTTGAGATCGGGTTATCATCAGTTACGGGTTCGTGAGTCAGATATCCCGAGGACAGCTTTCAGGTCTCGTTACGGGCACTATGAGTTCCTGGTCATGCCATTCGGGTTGACGAAAGCACCAGCTGTCTTCATGGATTTGATGAACCGGGTATTTCGGGAATACCTTGATCGTTTTGTGATCGTTTTCATCGATGACATCCTCGTTTATTCAAAGTCGGAGGAGGAGCATTCCGAGCATTTGAGGATGGTATTGGAGATACTTAGAGCTCGGCAGTTATATGCCAAGTTCTCCAAGTGTGAGTTCTGGTTACGAGAAGTCGGTTTCTTAGGACACGTAGTGTCGGCTAGTGGAGTGTTGGTGGATCCCAAGAAGATCGAAGCTGTTGTATCATGGGAACCTCCACGTACCGTTCCTGAGATACGGAGTTTCCTCGGTTTAGCCGGTTATTACAGACGGTTTGTGGAGAACTTCTCGACGTTAGCAGGACCACTGACCCGATTGACACGTAAGGACGAACCGTTTGTGTGGTCTGAGAAGTGTCAGCATAGTTTTGAGGAGTTGAAGTCCAGATTGGTTTCCGCTCCTGTTCTCACTTTACCAGTCAGCGGTAAGGAGTATGTGGTGTATAGTGATGCATCAAAGCATGGTTTGGGGTGTGTACTTATGCAGGATGGGAAGGTAGTCGCCTACGCCTCTCAACAGTTGAGGCCACATGAATGCAACTACCCGACCCATGATTTAGAGTTAGCAGCTGTGGTGTTTGCATTGAAGATTTGGCGCCACTATCTGTATGGCGAGACTTGCAGAGTCTTTACAGACCATAAGAGTCTCAAGTATCTCTTAACCCAAAAGGAGCTTAACTTGAGACAAAGGAGATGGCTTGAGTTGATAAAGGATTACGATCTTGTAATCGATTATCATCCCGGGAAAGCCAATGTGGTTGCCGATGCTTTGAGTAGGAAGACTTCATCTTCCTTGGCTTACGTTCGGGCAGAATACATGCCAATGTTGATATGTTTGAGGGCAAACCGAGTCCAGCTTGGCAGTGATAGCTCGGGGGCACTGTTAGCACAGATTGTTGCCAGACCCACTTTACTTGAGGAAATCCGAGTCAAGCAGTTAGAGGATCCAGTGTTGGTTCAGTTGAGACAGCAGCTGGATAGTGTTACTAGTAGTGATACAGTCAGTGAGTATAGGGTTCGAGATGATGGTATTCTGACTTTCCGAGGTAGAATTTGTGTTCCTCGAGATGAGAAGTTACGTCAGTTGATTTTGACCGAGGCGTACAGTTCTACGTTCTCGATTCATCCCGGCAGTACCAAGATGTATCGAGATTTGAGGGAACATTACTGGTGGTCGGGGATGAAGAGACACATTGCGGAGTTTGTTGCCTATTGCCTTGTATGCCAACAAGTCAAGGCCGAGCACCAGAAACCCGCAGGTATGTTGCAGTCGCTTCCCATTCCAGAGTGGAAGTGGGAGCATATCACGATGGATTTCGTTGTGGGTCTACCGAGGACTCAGCGAGGTTTTGATGCAGTGTGGGTGATTGTGGACAGATTGATCAAGTCTGCCCATTTCCTCCCTGTACAAGTCTCTGAAACACCGGAGAAGTTGGCTCATCGGTATATTGATGAGATCGTCAGACTTCATGGAGTTCCAGTCTCTATTGTTTCAGATCGAGACCCGAGATTTACTTCTCGTTTCTGGGGAAAGTTTCAGGGTGCTTTGGGTACCCGTCTGAACTTCAGTACGGCTTTCCATCCCCAAACAGATGGTCAGTCCGAGAGGAAAATACAGACGTTGGAAGATATGTTACGAGCGTGTGCGCTCGATAGACATACTACGTGGGATAGATGCCTTCCGTTGGCAGAATTCGCCTACAACAACAGTTTCCAGGTTAGTATCGGGATGGCACCGTACGAGGCGCTGTATGGTAGACGTTGTCGGACACCGATATGTTGGGATGAGGTAGGCGAGAGACGTCTGGACAGTCCCCAGTTGATAGATCAGGCGACAGAGCAGTTGACTTTGATCAGACAACGTTTGCAGACAGCTCAGGACAGACAACGGAGTTATGCAAACAACCGATGTCGTGATCTTGAGTTTCAGGTTGGTGACAAAGTATTCCTGAAGGTTGCACCGTGGAAAGGAGTACTTCGGTTCCAATAGCGAGGCAAGTTAGCACCGCGTTTCATTGGACCGTATGAGATCACCGAGCGGATTGGGCCAGTGGCATACCGTCTTGCTTTGCCACCGACCTTGGAGAGGATCCATAGTGTATTCCATGTTTCTATGCTACGGAAGTACGTTCGAGATCCATCACATGTATTGGATGCACCGCTAGTAGAGGTTGCTAGTGACTTGTCGTTTCCAGCTCAGCCAGTGGCTATCGTTGATGAGTCGATCAGGCAGCTTCGTAGTCGGTTAGTCCCTATGGTTCGAGTTTCTTGGCGTAGTGGTAGTTCCGAGGAGCTTTCATGGGAGACTGAGGAGTCTATGCGGGAACGTTACCCATACCTCTTCCAGTAGTATGGTATGTAAATTTCGGGGACGAAATTTTTGTAAGGGGGGTAGGTTGTGACACCTGGGCCTGACGTGGCAAATTTTTTGCCACGTCACCCACTGGGTTAAAAACCCAGTTCCGGCCACTATTTCCCCCCCCTCCATCCCATTTCCAGTTTTTTTTATATTTCTCTCATTTTCTCACCAATTTCAAATACCTTCAGAATCAAAACCAGCCGTTCGATTTTCGAATCGTTTGCACCATTGTGTTCCTCTCATCATCACGATCAATCTGCCGTTGGTTTCACCTTCATCGGACCACGGACGCGGCCGGATCGGAGCCTGGAAGTTTCGAAATTCTCACCGGAAAATCGTCAATTCCGGCCAATCTAAAGTAAGTCTTGAAGTTTAGTTTTCGGATTCATAATCCTGATGGTTGTAGCTTCATGTTGATGTAAAAATTTTCGGTTTTGGATGAAGTTGGAGTTTTCAGGCTACCGCCGGCGACCGTTGACCGGCGATACTGTTCACGTTGACCGGCGACCCGTCGACCCGACACTGTTCACCAGTTGACTAACGGTGACCAACGTTGACTAACGTTGACCCGTTGACCGTTAAAGTTGACCGTTAAAGTTGACTTTGACCGTTGACCAAAAGTGAAACCCTCCCCGTTAGGTAATTTCGACGTTCTGATCGCAATGGCGCGATCCGTTTTTCCATTTGATGTGTCGTTATTGAGTTATAGTCATTTGAAGGTTAATATCCGTATGTTGAGTCTAACCGTAATGTGGTGTTCTTAGGAAGGACGAGTGTTGAGGACAAAGGCAAGAGTATCGTTTCCTCTTCTTCAGCCCGTAAGGTAGGGTCCTTACAGTATCTTACCCAGTTTGAGTATTTCATCATCTTCAATTCCGTATTAACTTGGTTTTGATTGATTCGTAGTATAGTCCATCGGAGCCCATCCGATTGATCTATTGTTCAAATTTCATTGCTCTCTTCCGTAGGTAGCTGTAAAGTATTATAATGTAGGGTCTTTACCGTATTTGTCTCATATTAAGTATTCTTTGATTTTAAATCCGTACTTTGGTCATTGAATTGTTGTGTAATCCATCGGAGCCCATCCGATGGATCCATTGTCCAAATTACCTTGACTTTTCCGTATGTACCCGTAATGTATCATAATGTACCTCCAAAATTTCATGTGATCAATCAAAGTCCATTTGATTGATTTGTTGTGTAAATTGGGCTGATTCCGTATCATTGCCCGTAAAGTAAGAAAAAGGTTGTAATCAAAGGTTTCTGTAGCGATATATGATAATATATCGTATTATTGAGTATTAATTGTAAAGTATGGTATTTCAGTGATATTGAAAGTTAAACCAGTTTGTGATTTGTAAAGTATGTAAGTTTTTATGTTACTCGTACTTGTGTTCCGTTTGGCCAAACGTGGTGAGTGCTCGGTCTCTGAGAGTAAGCGGAGAGACACTCATCTGTTGGGAGGCGTATGGTTGGAGTATGGTTACTGTATGTTCCCTGCTTCGCAGGGTGCTGTATATTCCCTGCTTCGCAGGATGATCTGAAAGGGACTAGTTGATCTTTTCCGTATAAAGTTTTGTTAATCAATCTAGTCTCGGACAACACCGGTAGAAGGGGCTATGTATGTAATTGTTTTAAAAGTGTATATGTAAAACCTACCAGTGGGCTTCCGGTTTCCCTTTAGCGGGGGTTACTCGGGAAGTGATTTGTAGTCCGCCCATGTGTTCGTATTGACCCTGTTGAATTCTTTGTTGAAAGAAAAAGTACATTTTCGAGGCCAGTAAGTAAACGTTTTGTAAAGTAAACAGTAAAGTTTAAGATTTGAGAAATTACAAATTCAGTAATGTTCTAATAAATTCCTTGTTGTTTCCTCTCATCTGGTAAGTTGTTGTATTGTACCTCTCCTTTGATAAGTTCCTTGTTGTCCCTCTTCTTTGATAAGTTCACTTTGTTGTCCCCTACTGAGATTCTCGAAAATCTCACCCCCTTCGTGTTTGTTTTTCCCTCCCAGGACTAGATCGTGGTCAGTAGCGGTTTTCAGTGTGTGCGTCGGGACTACTCGCTGGGACTATTGCATCTGCATATGTATGGTTTTATTTGGCACACTGTTGAATATTTATTGTTTGGATTTTTTTTGGTTTCATTTTCAGATACTTGGGGCTTGTGTGTTATGGTTTCACTGGTTTGTATTGTATTGTTATAAAAAGACTTCCGCTGTTTGAATATTACTCCGTAATTTATTGTGCCACGTATTTAGTACTTATCAGCCATGCTGTAATTTGTAAATATTTTAAATTTTATTTTTGGAATTTACGTTTGAAAAGTCAAATAGCCTTGTGGAGTTCGGATTGGTCCACGTGTCGGGCTTCTCCGGGCTTCACGGCGGTAAGGGCCCGCTTTCCGGGTTTGGGTCCTTACAAGCCGTCTTGCATGATCATTCGCTGATCATTCTCCTCAATCAGTGTATCGATGAGCTCTATTCGCTTGCTTGGATGAAGTGGAGTGCTCTTGTCTTGCACAGGCAGCATAAGTGGCACGGTAGGATGATTATCTGCATATTCCCGCCAGGGGTTCATCTTGATCATTTGGTTGAGCAGCACCTCGGCAGCATCTTCCGTAGCTTGTAGCTGAGCTGGCGTTTTCTCATGTCTCCAAGGCACTCGTTATACTAGTTCTAATTGCTGTTTCAGTTCACTTCCTCGTTTAAGGAGTAGCAGTCAAAGTGGCAGGAGAAGTAGCACTTTTGACTCGTTTAAGGGATTGTATACTGTTACTCTTTTGTTTCCCTTCACCCGAGAGCTCTTCCTGTTGAGCTTGAGCTGCGACTTCACCGGCTGGTACTTCTTCTTCATCCTTACGGCAATGTCAAGAACAACTTTTATCTCCTTTGGCTCAGACTTTTTCTTTGAACAGCGCACATGTGAGATTCATCGACAATCAGAGGAGACCATTCTCGTTCAAGCATGCGCGTCTTCAAATGCTTCATCTATGAAACAGCCAGCAATAGCAATTGCCAGTGTTTTCGTAGGCATGCAAATCAGCTCTTTGACCTTCTTCTTCAGTCAAATGCTCTAGTCTCAAAAGCTCCCATTGACCAATGTGTGAAAGTTTTTTTTTTTAATTTTTTTTTAATACCATTAAGTTATAACTTGTTGCTGTTCGGTCTGAATCTCAGACCTACCCCGTTGGTCCGTTTGTTGCCTCGAGCGTGTCATACTACTCGATTACACCTTTACTACTCAACATATACTAAATACAATACTAGTAAAAAGAGTGGTACCTGGTGGAGAGGCATGCACCGGACGATACGCATATGCTAGAAAACAAAATACAGATTTTTGGAAATCACATGCACACATGCAATGCACACTAAGCAATTACATCAACACTCATAGAAATCATCATCAAACATCAAGCAAGTATAGACTCACACATCATACACATCACCATACACATGCATACACATTCGGTAATGACAAGAAAACATATGAAGGCATATGAACAATCAGCATATTAGTTTATTATTGTTATCATTTAAACTTTACAACTTAATCCAACTTTAGCCTTAGTTCCCTTTCAGTATTAGCCCCTAGGTGAGTGAGTGTGTGCCCATATTCTTACCTGAAATCACCAAAATCAACAAATAAATTAGCATATAACAAATTAACAGATTACATTCCCTAAACCATGCTCCGCTACCAAACTTGTAACGACCCTAATTCCTAACTATTCTTAATTGCTCCAATTAAGGTCATTACCGCCGTGAAACCCAAATAAGCCTAAACAACACCTAAGACCTATTAGAATTCCACAAGGCTAATCATAAGATACCGATTTTTAAGCTTGTTTATTTTGTTGCTTATCAATCAATTGGAGCATGATATTGGACACATGTTCTGGTAACATACGAAGTAAATAAAACATCAGCAGAAGTCTTAAATTAATCCATTGGGTTCATAACACACAAGTCCCATAGGGATCTAAATAAACAACAAGAAATCTTCCAACAAGTTTCGGAAATAGCAAGCAAAAGAAGAGTGCTTAAAATAAACCAGAAAGTTGCCCAATCATATGTTATATGCGCAAGTAACAAGTTTTAAAATGTGAGGCGATATCGTCCCGCCATGCAGCCTTAATCTCACACACTGGTACCATGAACAGTGAATGTACCTAAGCCTGAAAAATAGTAAAAACAACGGTTTGAGATTACAAGAATCTCAGTAGGGTCACAGCGTCATAAGATCTACAGAATCCCTAAACACAAATCTCCCAATTCACATAAGATCAGTCCCTAAACAACTAAAGGGCTCACGCAAATCAACAATAAACCAAAAGAGGTTAAGGCCGAGATTATGGCTGAGGGAGGACCACACTTCCGAAAGTTCAGAAGTACACAGGCAGGTGAAATACAACAAAATCACTCTCAATGAAGAAGAAAGGCCATCCCCTTCCACCTGTGTTGTCCAAGACTTACTGCACAAAGGGTAGATGGTTAACACACAAGCTAATCAGTAAGCCTTTCACCTTATCCTCTCAAGGACAAGTCGACTAGCCCCACATGGACAAGTCTTCCCTTAGCCGCAACTAGGACATCCCCAAATCTCGCAAGATAAGGGCTTCCTGTCCCGCAAGACAGGGATCCGGCCCCGCAAGGACAGATATCCAGCGTGTACTTGCTGGTTCACCTCCCATACAACTCCCACAAACTGGTAAGAACCTCTCCTCTCCCTAGGAGCATCAGTTCTTACCCTGCCTGGCCAGCGAAACAGGATCCTGACACACAAATACGTACAAGCACACACAGGCAAGTACAAAGCATATTACCACAACAGGGTATCCTGAATCATGTCAGGAAACAATCAACACATCCAATTCATATAAGAATAGCATCCCAGGCACTCAATTCCTAACTCAGGGGTTCGATATAGCCTAGGGGATTCATATCTCATTCCGAATTTCATATTCACACCCTACAATCCAATCACAAATAATACAACAAGGGCAGGTAACAAAAACATCAGATAAGAGCAGGGGTTCCTGGAGAAACCGATGAGACGTAGATCCTACCTCTCTTGTCTCTGAACAATAAGCTAATCCTTTGCCTTTATTAAGTAAATCCGAACCACCTAAATTATCACCAGGCAAAGACAAAACAAACTCAGCACGCATATTCAATAATCAATTGAATACCTTATTTCCTTACCAATACCATTCACCAAACCTATCAGAAACCAGTGATCAGATGCTGCAGGTGCCTCCCTCTTGGATGTGTGATGTGATAGCCAGAAACTTAACAAGAATCAACCTTAATTTACCATTCCAATTAACTATGCAAAACCTGTCGCTAAAAGTAGGACATAGGACGATTTCGTCTCAACCTAAAAAAATGAAGTATTTACATCCAAGCTGATATTTATATATGGTTTGAAAGAGAATGAAAAGAGCTTTCCAATGACATATTATTTGCAAGATTCCAACAAACGAGTAGAAAGTTATGCTATTTTGAAGTTCAAGAAGATTTGACGGAAACCTAATTCGCCCGCCGATTGTCAAAGTAACTTTAGACAAAGAAATACTAACCTCCTGATGAAAAAAAAACAATGGTTGGAAAGAGAATGAAGAGAAATTTCCAACAAGCTATTATTTGCAGAGATCCAATGAACAATGAGGGAGTTATGCTGGTTTACAATTTCTGCGAATTATGGTGGCTATAGGGAGGTATAGGGTTTTAAGCCTATACGAAATTTGTAGGTTTTTTATGAATAATTCTTTGTGAGGTTGGCTTTCTATTTATAATGAATGGGTATAGAATTATGATTACTACTTTAATCACTTTATCTAAATAGGATAATTTACTAGATAACTAAACTCTAAAATCTTTAATTATCTTCCCCTATTTTTAGGGACTTTAATCTCTAAAGCAACTTTCTATCTATAAAGATAATTTATAAGGAAATTACCCATCTATAAGGACTTAGATCTAAAGGAATTTAAAACAAAATTAACTACTAAACAATCTTACCAATTTCGGCCATCACACATCCTTTCCTTCAGGGGTAAAATCGTCTTTTCACCTGCACTGACTTCTGGACTTCTAAGACTCAAAATTCGGGGTCTTACACGGGTAATTGCACTCGTGTGGCCTCAGCTGTCGCGAGGCGTAGGCGACTACCTTCCCATCCTGCATCTGTACACAACCCAAACCATGCTTTGATGTATCACTGAACACCATATACTCCTTACCACTAACCGGTAAGGAAAGAATAGGAGCGGAAACCAATCTGGACTTCAACTCCTCAAAACTCTGTTGACACTTCTCGGACAACACAAATGGTTCACCTTTACGTGTCAAACGAGTCAACGGTCCTGCTAACGTTGAGATGTTCTCCAAAAATCGTCGGTAATAACTAGCTAAACCCAGAAAACTTTGTATCTCAGGCACATTACGGGGAGGTTCCCATGATACAACAACCTCGATCTTCTAGGGATCCACTAATACTCCTCTAGCCGACACAACATGTCCCAAGAAACTGACTTCTCGCAACCAGAACTCGCACTTAGAGAACTTGGCGTATAACTATCGAGCTCTAAGTGTCTCCAATACCATCCTCAAATGCTCCTCCTCTGACTTAGAATAAATGAGGATGTCATCAATGAAGACAATCACGAATCGATCAAGGTACTCCCGGAATACTCGGTTCATCAGATCCATGAAGACGACCGGTGTATTTGTCAATCCGAATGGCATGACCAGGAACTTATAGTGCCCGTAACGAGACTTGAAAGCTGTCTTCAGAACATCTGACTCTCGCACATGCAACTGATGATATCCCGAACGTAAGTCAATCTTGGAAAAGAATGACGCTCCCTGAAACTGGTCGAACAAGTCATCGATCTGGGGCAACGGATATCTGTTCTTCACGGTAACCCGGTTCAACTGCCGGTAATCAATGCACAACCGCAATGAGCCATCCTTTTTCTTCAAGAACAATACCGGTGCTCTCCACGGTGATACACTGGGCCTAATGAACCCACGATCCACCAAATCCTCCATCTGGGTCTTCAGCTCCTTCATCTCTGCCAGAGCCATCCGATACGGCGAAATGGATATCGGGGTTGTTCCGGGCATCACCTCGATCCCAAACTCCACCTCTCTCTCCGGCGGTAACCCGACTATATCCTCCGGGAATACATCTGGAAACTCACTGGTAACCGGAACTTGATTCAACTCCGGCGTCTCGGCTAAGGTATCTCTGACATGGGCTAGAAACGTTGTACAACCTTTACTCATCATCTTCTTCGCACTAAGCCATGAGATCATACAAGTAAGCAAAATACGCCTATCTCCCTCGAAGCAATACTCCGAACTATCGTGTAGACTAAACAAAACCCGCTTGGTGAAACACTCCATTCGGGCACGATATCGGGCTAAGCAATCCATACCCAATATAACATCAAACTCCCGGATGTCAAGCGGAATCAAATCTGCCTCCAACACAGCTGTACTCAACCTCAGAACGCAACCTATATACACCTGACTGCAAGTCAAAAGCTCACCTAACGGGGTCATAACCTCAATAGGTGGAGCTAACGGAGACAACGACTGATCTATACGAGCTGAAATTCTAGCACCAATAAAAGATCTATTTGCTCCTGGATCTAACAAAACTCGAGCAAGAACAGAAAATACAATAACAGTAACTGTCACTACGTCGGGGCTAGCACAGGCCTCAGCGTCAGTCAAGGTAAAAAGACGGGTCTGTTTCGTCTGTGCTGGCTGGCTGGACTGCTGACCCAATGTCTGACTACCGGAAGGTCTGCCTGGTGTTCTGGATGGTGGCCTGGTAGGACCCTGAGAAAGTGCGCACTTCTACTTGGTCTCGAGGCACTAGTGGACTGTGATCTCGGCAGCTTCGGGCAGTCCCTAGCCATATGACCAAACTCTGAGCAGTTGTAACACTGTCTGTTCTGTGGACACGGCGGAATGTGGCGCTTCTGACATCTGTAACACCAAGGCATGAGTCTACAGGTGCTCTGACTGGAAGCTATCGACTATGACTGGGAAGGTGTGTGACTATCGCCTCGTAAATCAGACGGCCTTGGGGAATACGGTCCTACTGAATGACCCGGTCGAGGATCAGATCTCGAACTGTGTCTAACTGGACCTCTGCTAGGTGCGGGGTCACTGCGGGGCTGACTAGTCGTCATCTTCTGACCTGAACTCTGACCCAAAACCATCTTCTCGACATTCGCAGCAGCAACGACTAACGCCTTGAGGTTGTCCACTGGAGTCGTCCCTACGATCGTCTTGATGTCATGACATAAACCGTCCTGGAAGCGACGGCCTAACTAAACATCTGTACAATCCTCAACAGGTGCAAAACAAGACAGCTCCCTTAGCTCCTTCTCAAACTCTAAAATAGTCTGAGTACCCTGCTCAATGCTGTAAGACTCTGCTCTCTTGGCGTTATGGTGAAACTCCGTGTAGAACCTGTCGTGGAACAACTCAAGAAACTCGGCTCATGACGGTAGCTGACCTCTGAACCTTAGACTAACGGACATCCACCACGTCAAAGCTTCTCCCTTGAGTAGATAGGTGGCTATCGCAATGTTGTCCTCCTCGAACAATCGTATAGCCATCGCTGCTCGATCGAGCTCTACTAGCCACTCACGAGCCTCAGCTGGACCCTTCGTACCTGTGAAACTGGTACACCCCAACTCTCAAACATCCTTCAGCAACTTCGTGAAGCTGCGCTCCCTGGCATCTCTTTGCGGAATTGAGGCCACAGGTTGCTGAACGGGAGCAACAGGTGCTATCATGGTAGGTACGGGCTGATCAGGTGCCTGAGGTGGGGTTGGTGCCGGAACAGACTGGGATTAGGCTACTAGCTGTTGCAAGGTAGCCAAAATCACTACTAACGTCTGGTCTGGAGTCGGTGCAGCTGGAGCAACAGGCGCGGCTGGTGGAACCTGGTCACCCTGATCCTGACCTGGTGCATGAACTGACTTGCCACTAACATCCTGGCAGTCTCGTGTTGCCGTAGTACATGTCCTAACCATACTGTACACATCAAACAAACAAGGACATCCTAATTAGTCTAAAAATTAAAGGGGACAATTACTACGATACAACGCTGGACTATGCACGTGCAGTGTAGTGAGTTGGAAATCATACTTTAAAAATTATTATGAAAATATTTTCAAAACTTGGTTTGTAAAAACCTGGGGCTCCGCTACCACTCCTGTAAGGACCCAAACCCGGAAATCAGGCCCTTACTGCCGTGAAGCCCGGAGAAGCCCAACACGTGGACCAATCCGAACTCCACAAGGCTATTTTGACTTTTCAAATGTAAACCCCAAAAGTAAAATTTAACATACTTACAAATTACAGCATGACAGATAAGCACTAAATACATGGCACAATAATTAACGGAGTAATACTCAAAACAGCGGAAGTCTTATTACAATAACACAAGACAAACAAGTGAAACCATAACTCACAAGCCCCAAGTATCTGAAAACGAAACCAAAAGTCCAATAAATAAATATGCAACAGTGTGCCAATAAAAACCACAACATAATAACATGTGCAGATGCTATAGTCCCAGAGAGTAGTCCCGATGCTCACATTGAATAAGAACAGTTACTGATCACGATCTAGTCCTGGGAGGGAAAAACAAAAACGAAGGGGGTGAGATTTTCGAGAATCTAAGTAGGGGACAATAAGGTGAACTTATCAAAGGAGAGGAACAACAAGGAACTCATTAATTCATTGCTAGACCTATGAATTCTCAAAACTTTAACTTTACTGTTTAGTTTATAAAACATTTACTTACTGGACCCGGAAATGCATTTTTGCTTTCAACATAGAACTTAACATGGGTCAATAGGAAAAACATGGGCGGACTGCAAATCACGTCCCGAGTAACCCCCGCTAAAAGGAAACCGGAAGTCCACTGTTAGGTTTTATAAGTACATTTTTAATACATAGCCTCTTCTACCAGTGTTGTCCAAGACTAGATTGATTAATAAAACTTTATACGTAAAAGATCAACTAGTCCTCTCAGATCATCCTACGAAGCAGGGAACATACAACATCCATACACCTCCCAACAAATGAGTTTCTCTCTGCTTACTCTCAGAGACCGAGCACCTACCACGCTTGGCCAAACGGAACACAAGTAGCAAGTAACATGAAAACTTACATACTTTAACTTGTATATGAAAACAAAAACAAATCAATTACAGCTTTCACAGCTTTCACAAACTAGTTTAAAATCAGCCCAATTTACGCAACAAATCAATCAAATGGACTTTGATTGATCATATGAAATTTTGGAGATACATTATGATACTTTACAGTTACATATGGAAAAGATCAATATAATTTGAACAAGGGATCAATCGGATGGGCTTTGATGAACTATACAACGAATCAATTCAAAACCAAGGTAACACGGATTTTAAAATAAGGTAATACTCATGACGAGTCACATACGGTAAAGTCCCTACCTTAAGGGCTGAAGAAGAGGAAGCGATACACTTGCCCTTGTCCTCAACACTCGCCCTTCCTAAGAACACAACATCCCAAAACAGAACTCCAATAAGGTTAGGCTCAAACAATTGCTATTAAACCTAAGCAATAAAATTTAAAATGACTATAACTCAACAACGACACATCAAATGGAAAAACGAATCGTGCAATTGCGATCAGAACGTCGAAATTAGTAATCGGCGCTTGGCGGCGGTCAACGACAGTCAATGACGGCGCGTGGCGGTCAACGGAGACTGCGCGTGGCGGCACGCACGGAGGTCGGCGGCGGTTGGAAAAATCTAACTTCATCCAAAACCGAAAATTTTTACATCAAAACGTAGCTACAAACACCAGGAACACAAATCCGAACACAAATCTTCAAAACTCACTTCCGATTGGCCGGGATCTACGATTTTCCGATGCAAAAATTGGAACTTCCGACCTACGATCTGTCCGCGTCCGTGGTCCAATGAAGACGAAACCAACGGCCGGTTGCTCGCAACGATGAAAGGAACGCAATGGTTCGGGCGGTGAGATGATCGGACGGTCGGTGACGATTCTGTAGAAGGGCGACGACAGTGAGGAAGAGAGGAAGGGGAAAGAAAATGGCAGGGAAGGAGAAAGTGGCAGTGAGAGGGGAAAAAAAGAGGTTATATCAGTAGGTGACGTGGCAAAAATTTTGCCACGTCAGCCACAGGTCTCACAATGATCTAGTACAGTTTTACCTCCACATCTTAGGTGTGGGATCATTCCCTATACATACATTTTTCATATTTCATTGGAAGTACAGAACGAACCTGTGCCGTCCGAGTTAAGGGAAAGCACTAGGTGGTAAACCACTGCGTGAACATGTTGTTGATCGAAGCTAATGCACTTGGATTGTGCTTACAGGTATGTATCATTGTAAATTGTTATATCATTAGTATTCAAAAATATATTTTATTGTAGAAAAAGATTTGTAAGCGATGGAAATCATAATTCCCAAATGGAGTGATAATGAACCTAAATAAAATTTTTTTAGAGATTTCTTTTAATTAAGTTTATTTTATTTCGAATAATCTGATTGATATTTGATTATGTCTTCTTAAGGATATGATCTTTTACTAAGATTGTATTAGGTTTTAAATCTTTTAATTAAGGTGTAGATCATATTTATGAAGTGCTAATGTAATGGTCTCCTTCTCGGCATACCCCTTAACAACCAAGCCGTGAGCTCTTTTCTCAAGGGACAGAAGAACATGACCCTTACCTCGTAACTTTTTGTGTGTCGGACGTGCAAAGAACAACCAATGTCCGACGACTACGTGTGAGGACTCCATGCACTGCTCTGCCCGGACGACTGTAGTTTGGTTTGAGGGAGGATGACCTGACTAGAGAAAGAGATGTGACAAGGTAAGGGTGCAGACTGGACTGATCGTGTTTGGTTTGTGGAATTGATATTGTTAAAATTAAAATAAAATTTATATTTTAATTAAAAATATTTTAAACAAATAATAATAGTAATATTAATTACAAAATGGGAGTTGAATTAGGAAAGAGAGTTGGATGTAGTCCACATTTTATATATTATGTCTCGAAGATGCTATGCAATTCAGATTAATTAGTCAGACAACAAAACATGATAAAAAATGAGTTTCTGGTTGTTTTCTTTGTATCGACCCCAATTCACATACTATTGTTAATTGCTCCGATTAAGGTCATTACTGCCGTGAAACCCAAATAAGCCTCAATGACACCTAAGACCTATTAGAATTCCACAAGGCTACTCATAAGATATCGAATTTAAGCTTGTTTATTTTGTTGTTTATCAATCAATTGGAGCATGATATTGGACACATGTTCTAGTAGTATACAGAGTAAATAAAAACATCAGCGGAAGTCTTAAATTAATCCATTGGGTTCATAACACACAAGTCCCATAGGGATCCAAATAACCAGCAAGAAATCCTTCAGCAAATTTCGGAAATAGCAAGCCAAAAGAATGCTTAAAATAAACCAGAACGTTGCACAATCATTCATGTTATTTGCGCAAATATCAAGTAAACATTTGTGATGCGATATCGCCGCGCCGTGCAGCCTTGCTCTCACACACTGGTACCACGAATAGTGGATGTACCTAAGCCTGAAAAATGGTAAAAATAACGGTATGAGATTACAAGAATCTCAGTAGGGTCGCAACATCATAAGATTTACAGAATCCCTAAACACAAATCTCCCAATTCACATAAGATCAGTCCCTAAACAACTAAAGGGATCACGCAATTCAACAATAAACAAAAAGAGGTTAAGGCCGAGATTATGGCTGAGGGAGGATTACACTTGTAAGACCCCGAATTTTGAGTCCTAGAAGACCAGAAGCCAGTGCAGGTGAAAAGACAATTTTGCCCCTGAAGAGAAAGGTGTGTGATGGCCGAAATTGGTAAGATTGTTTAGTAAATTATTTTGTTTCTAATTCCTTTAGATCTAGGTTCTTGTAGATGGGTAATTGCTTTAGGAATCATACTTAAGGTAGATAGTTGCCTTAGAGATTAAAGTCCCTAAAAATAGGGAAGATAATTTAAGAGTTTAGTTATCTGGTAAATTATATAAGATTGATAGATTAATTAAAAGTAGTAGACATAATTCTACACTCATTGAATATAAATAGGAAGCCAACCCCACAAAACTTTCCCCTAGAACCTTACAAAATTCGTATAGGCTTAAAACCCTATACCTCCCCTTAGCCGTCAGAATTTGCAGAAACTTTAAACTAGCATAACTCCTTCATCGTTCATTGGATCTCTGCCAATAATAGCTTGTTGGAAAGATCTCTTCATCGGATTTCGAAAAAGTTTTGGATTTTCTTCGGGAGGTTAGTATTTCTTTGTCTAAAGTTACTTGGAAAATTGGCGGCAGAATTAGGTTTTCGCCAAATCTTCTTGAACTTCAAAATAGCATAACTTTCTTCTTGTTTGTTGGAATTTTGCAAATAATATGTCGTTGGAAAGATATTTGGATGTAAATACTTCATTGTTTTAGGTTAAGACGAAATCGTCCTATGCCCTACTTTTAGCGACAGGATTTGAATAGTTAATTGGAATGGTAAATTCAGGTTGATTCTTGTTAAGTTCCTGGCTATCACATAACACATCCAAGGGAAAGGCACCTGCAACATCTGATCACTGGTTTTCTGATAGGTTTGGTGAATGGTATTGGTAAGGAATAGGGTATTCAATTGATTATTGAATATGCATGCTTAGTTTGTTTTATCTTTTCCTAGTGATGATTTAAGTGGTTTGGATTTACTTAATAAAGGCAAAGGAGTAGCTTCTTGTTCAGAGGCAAGGGAGGTAGGATCTAAGCCTCATCAGTTTTTCCAGAAATCCCTGCTCTTATTTGATGTTTTTGTTACCTGCCCTTGTTGTATTGTTTGTGATTGGATTGTAGGGTGTGAATATGAAATTTGAAATGAGATATGAATCTCCTAGGCTGTATCGAACCCCCTGAGTTAGGAATTGAGTGCCTGGGATGCTATTGTTATATGAATTGGATGTGTTGATTGTTTCCTGACGTGATTGAGGATACCCTGTTGTGGTATTATGCTTTGTACTTGCCTGTGTGTGCTTGTAGGTGTTTGTGTGTCAGGATCCTGTTCCGGTGGCCACCCAGGGTAAGCACTGATGCTCCTAGTGAGAGGAGAGGTTCTTACCGATTTATGGGAGGTGTATGAGTGTTGAACCAGCAAGTGCACGCTGGATATCTGTCCTTGCGAGGCCGGATCCCTGTCTTGCGAGACAAGAAGCCTTTATCTTGCGAGATTTGGGATGCCCTAGTAGGTATATGACTAGGGAAGACTTGTCCATGTGGGGCTAGTCGACTTTTCTTTGCGAGGATAAGGTGAAAGGCTTACTGATTAGCTTGCGTGTTAACCATCTACCCTTTGTGCAGTAAGTCTTGGACAACACAGGTGGAAGGGGATGGCCTTTCTTCTTCATTGAGAGTGATTTTGTTGTATTTCACCTGCCTGTGTAGTTCTGAACTTTCGGAAGTGTAGTCCTCCCTAAGCCATAATCTCGGCCTTAACCTCTTTTGGTTTATTGTTGAATTGCGTGATCCCTTTAGTTGTTTAGGGACTGATCTTATGTGAATTGGGAGATTTGTGTTTAGGGATTCTGTAAATCTTATGATACTGCGACCCTACTGAGATACTTGTAATCTCATACCATTGTTTTTACCATTTTTCAGGCTTAGGTACATCCACTGTTCGTGGTACCAGTGTGTTAGACCAAGGCTGCACGGCGGGGCGATATCGCATCACAAATGTTTACTTGATATTTGCGCAATTAACATGAACGATTGAGCAACGTTCTGGTTTATTTTAAGCATTCTTTTGGCTTGCTATTTCCAAAATTTGCTGATGGATTTCTTGCTGGTTATTTGGATCCCTTTGGGACTTGTGTGTTATGAACCCAATGGATTAATTTAAGACTTCTGCTGTTGTTTTTATTTACTTCGTATACTACTAGAACATGTGTCCAATATCATGCTCCAATTGATTGATAAACAACAAAATGAACAAGGTTAAATTCGATATCTTATAAGTAGCCTTGTGGAATTCTAATAGGTCTTAGGTGTCGTTGAGGCTTATTTGGGTTTCACGGCGGTAATGACCTTAATCGGAGAAATTTACAATACTATGTGAATTGGGTTCGTTATAAGTTTGGTAGCGGAGCATGGTTTAGGTTTATAACTTGTTATTTGCTGACTTAGTTGTTAATTTTGGTGATTGCAGGTGATTTCAGGTAAGAACATAGGCACAAACTCACTCACTTAGGTGGAAATAATAATAGCAGTTGTGTTAATTGTTGATCTTTAGTATGCCTTAATGTGTTTGAGTGGATGATTAGCTATGTTTCTTGTCGTTACAGAATGAATATGCATATGAGTGATTATGTGCATTACCAAATATGGATGATGTGTGCATTTATAATTGCTTGATGTTTGTTAATGATCTCTATGAGTGTTAATGTCATTGCCGAGTATGCATAGCATGTGTGCATATGATTTTCGAAAATTTGTATATTGTTGTCCAGCATATGCGTATCGTCCGGTGCATGCCTCTCCACCAGGTACCACTCCTATTCCTAGTATCGTATTTAGTGTTTGTTTGAGTAACAATTGTACACTTGTGTAGTATGGCACGCTCCAGGCAACAAAGGGACCAACGGGGTAGGTTTGAACAGCAACCTGTTGAGCAAGATGAGCCAAATGCACAAAATGAGCAGGAAGGGCAAGCTGAGTCTGAAAACCAACCTGAGACACCAGCCGCACCAGGCATTGACCCTGTCATGGCACAGATCTTAAACATATTACAAGGAATTGCTGCAAACCAGCAGCGAATGGAGGCGCAATTTCAGAGTGCTCCTACGCCTACACCAGGACCTATTCCTCCACTTGAACCTGTACAGCCGGCACATCATAAGGAGACAGAGAGACTTCCCGTTATGATTACAAAATTGCTGAAGGAAGCTCGACAACTTGGCTGTAAAGATTTCGGTGGTTCAGCTGGAGCCGCAGCCGCTCGGGAGTGGATGGATACCTTATGGCGAGTATCCTTGTTCCTGCATATCTCTGATGATGACAAGGTTGCCATTGCTACATTCTTACTTGAGGGAGACGCCCTCGCTTGGTGGACATCTGTTAGCTTGCGTTTCGGCGATCGCTTGCCAACGTGGGAAGAATTCTGGTATGAATTCGACGAAAGATTTTATACGAGGTTCCATAAAAGTGAGCAGCAGCAGGCATTTTACAAACTTAAACAAGGCACCCGTTCAGTGCTGGAATATGAGAAGATGTTGAGGGAGTTGTCCCGCTTTGCACCTAAAGAAGATCGTACACCGTACCAGCTGGCAAGACGATTTCAGGATGGGTTGAGTGTCGAACTCAAAACCATCGTCGGTACGACACCTGTGCAGAATTTGCAAGAACTAATAGCTGCCGCAACCGAAGCTGAAAAGATTGTGCTAACCAGGAAGCCACCTGCAGCTAATAGTGGCGGATCCTATAAGCGAGATTTAAAGTTCAACCGAAGAAGGGGACCTTATCCCTTACGGTCTCATCCTTCGCAGATCAATGGCAATGGGAACACCAATGGGAGGAACTTTTCGAGTTCAAATTACAGTGGACCGTCGTGGCAGTTTCAGCAACGACGATACTTCAACTGTGGCGAGCTGAGACATATTCAGAATACTTGCCCGAAACGGCGAATCCCAGGGGTACCTAACACTAGCTGAGGTGGGAATGTCAATCCCGCTAGACCACCAGCACGCGCACCAGGAAGGCCACCCAACGGATCCACAAGTGAGGCGTAACCAAGACCAACAAGGCTTTTACTTTGACTGATGCCGAGGCTAGTCCTGAGGTGGTGACAGGTACTATTTCAGTCTTTTCTCAAAACGCTAAAGTCTTATTTGATCCAGGAGCAAATAGATCGTTTGTGAGTCAAAGGATAGCACTTAGCGCGGATCGTCCTCTATCTCCCTTGACTCCTCCTATTGCGGTTCTAACTCCTTTGGGAGAGCAACTGATTTGTGATCTGGTCTACATCGGCTGTGCTATACGTGTGGGATCGAATGTATTTGAAGTGGATCTAATTCCATTAGACATCAAGGAGCTGGATATGATTTTAGGCATGGATTGTCTGGCAAAATATCAATCCCGTGTGGAGTGTTTCACCAAGCGGGTGTGGTTCACATTTGTTGACGGTACCGAATACTGTTTTGAAGGCGATAGGCGAGTTGTGCCAACATGCATGATTTCCTGGCTTAAGGCGGAGCGATTAATCAACAAAGGATGTACAACGTACCTTGCGCATGTACAGGACTTTTCTAAAGAATCTTCAGATCTGAATTCTGTTCCTGTGGTTTGTGAATTTCCAGAAGTATTTCCAGAGGACATAGCCGGACTACCACCATCAAAGGAAGTGGAATTCGGCATTGAGCTTGTGCCAGGTACAAATCCGATTTCCATTCCTCCGTATCGTATGGCTCCTGCGGAGATGAAGGAACTAAAGACGCAATTGGAAGATTTGCTGGATCGTGGTTTTATTCGACCTAGTGTGTCACTCTGGGGGGCACCCGTTCTGTTCGTGAAAAAGAAAGATGGTTCGCTGCGATTGTTCATTGATTATCGACAGCTGAACTATGTGACTGTGAAGAACAAATATCCTTCGCCACGCATCGATGATTTGTTTGACCAACTACAAGGTGCAGCGATATTCTCCAAGATTGATCTCAGATCTGGATACCATCAATTGCGAGTTCATGATGCTGATATTCCGAAGACCGCGTTCAGATCGCGATATGGCCACTACGAATTTCTGGTTATGCCATTCGGCTTGACCAATGCACCAGCTGTGTTTATGGACTTGATGAATCGTGTGTTCCGCGAATTCCTGGATAAATGTGTGATAGTCTTCATCGACGACATTCTGATTTACTCAAAGACGGAAGAAGATCATGTTATGCACTTGCGGCTTGTGCTTAAAATCCTGAAGGATCGACGATTGTTTGCAAAGTACTCAAAATGTGAATTCGGGTTACGTGAGGTTAGTTTCCTTGGCCATATTGTTGCCCAAGGTGTGTTTGTTGATCCAAAGAAGATTGAAGCCGTGATTGCTTGGGAACCTCCGCGAAGTGTGTTTGAAGTTCGTAGTTTACTAGGCTTAGCAGGATACTACCATCGCTTTGTGGAGAATTTTTCATCACTTGCCGGACCATTGACAAAACTGACACGCAAGGGTGAGCCGTTCGTATGGAATGAAAAGTGCCAGCAAAGTTTCGACGAGCTAAAGAATCGGTTAGTTTCTGATCCTATCCTTACCTTACCTATTTGCGGAAAGGAGTATGTGGTTTACAGCGACGCGTCGAAATCCGGACTTGGGTGTGTATTGATACAAGATGGGAAAGTCATTGCTTACGCTTCAAAGCAATTGCAACCGCACGAGAGAAATTATCCTACGCATGACCTAGAACTTGCAGCCGTGGTATTTGCCTTAAAAATATGGCGACATTATTTATATGGCGAGACGTATCAAATCTTCACTGATCACAAAAGCCTGAAGTACCTCCTTACACAAAAAGAATTGAATATGAGACAATGAAGATGGGTGGAGTTGATTAAAGACTACGATTTGATCATCGAATATCATCCTGGCAAAGCAAATGTTGTTGCTGATGCCCTGAGCCGAAAGTGTCATTCTCCTTCCCTATCAATTCTGGCTTATATGCGCACTCATTATCTGCCAATGATGTTGGAATTGAAAACTAATCGTGTGCATCTTGACACTGATTTCTCTGGTTCGTTGCTAGCACGAATTGAAGTCGTACCTACCTTAATTGAAGAAATACGGAATCAACAGTTAGAGGATCCGAAGCTTGCTGAAATTTGGAAGCAACTTGCTGATGGTGTTGATGTTATAGTTCGTGATTTCAGAATACGAGATGATGAAGTTTTAGTCTTCAGAAACCGGGTATGTGTTCCACAAAATGCTGATATTCGTAACCTTATTCTATCAGAGGCGCATAGTTCAAAGTTTGCTATCCATCCGGGAAGCACAAAGATGTACCGAGATTTGAAGGGGCAGTATTGGTGGCCTAACATGAAGCGACATATTGCTGAATTTGTTGCCCGATGCCTTGTATGTCAACAAGTGAAGATCGAACATCAAAGACCTGCTGGTTTACTTCATTCACTTCCGATTCCAGAATGGAAGTGGGAGCACATCACAATGGATTTTGTTACCGGTTTGCCTAGATCACAGCGAGGATACAATGCCATTTGGGTGATCGTGGATCAACTGACGAAATCTGCACACTTTATTCCTATACGTGTGACAGATACACCAGAAAAATTGGCAATTCGTTACTTGGACGAGATTGTTCGTTTGCATGGAGTCCCAATTTCTATTGTTTCAGATCGTGACCCTCGTTTCACTTCACGATTTTGGGAGAAATTCCAGAATGCACTGGGTTCGAGATTGAAGTTCAGTACAGCATTTCATCCCCAAACCGATGGTCAATCAGAAAGGACAATTCAAACACTTGAAGATATGCTACGTGCGAGTGTATTAGACCAGCAAACCGGCTGGGATTGAAGCTTACCATTGGCGGAATTTGCTTACAACAATAGCTTTCATGTAAGCATCGGTATGGCACCTTATGAAGCACTTTATGGGAGATGTTGTAGAACCCCTATTTGCTGGAATGAAGTAGGCGAGAGACGCCTAGACAATCCAGAATTAATTGACCCAGCAACAGAACAATTGAACTTGATTAGTCAAAGGGAGCTGGAATTTGCTGTAGGAGACAAGGTGTTTTTGAAAGTCGCTCCATGGATAGGAGTCCTTCGTTTTCAGCAGTGAGGTAAGCTAACACCTCGCTACATTGGTCCTTATGACATTGTGGAGAGAATCAGCTCTGTTGCATACCGACTTGCACTACCTCCAAATATGGAAAGAATACACAACGTATTTCACGTTTCAATGCTAAGAAAGTATATGCGAGATCCTGCTCATGTGCTTAAAGAACCGCCAGTAGAAGTTGAAGAAGACCTATCCTATCCCGTACAGCCAGTTGCCATACTAGACCGGTCAGTTCGACAGCTTCGCAGTCGAAGCGTACCTATGGTACGAGTTGTTTGGCGTAATGGCCAAATTGAGGAGCAGTCTTGGGAGACTGAGGAATCTATGCATGCAAAATTTCCTTACTTGTTTGATTAGGTACCAATGTTCAAATTTCGAGTACGAAATTCTTATAAGGAGGGGAGGATGTAAGACCCCGAATTTTGAGTCCTAGAAGTCCAGAAGCCAGTACAGGTGAAAAGATGATTTTGCTCCTGAAGAGAAGGGTGTGTGATGGCCGAAATTGGTAAGATTGTTTAGTAAATTATTTTGTTTCTAATTCCTTTAGATCTAGATTCTTGTAGATGGGTAATTTCTTTAGGAATCATACTTAAGGTAGATAGTTTCCTTAGAGATTAAAGTCCCTAAAAATAATGAAGATAATTTAAGAGTTTAGTTATCTGGTAAATTATATTGGATTAATAGATTAATTAAAAGTAGTAGACATAATTCTACACTCATTGAATATAAATAGGAAGCCAACCCCACAAAATTTTCCCCTAGAACCTTACAAAATTCATATAGGCTTAAAACCCTACACCTCCCCTTAGCCGTCAGAATTTGCAGAAACTTTAAGCTAGCATAACTCCCTCATCGTTCATTGGATCTCTGAGAATAATAGCTTGTTGGAAAGCTCTCTTCATCATATTTCCAACCATCTATGGATTTGCTTCGGGAGGTTAGTATTTATTTGTCTAAAGTTACTTGGAAAAGCGGCGGCGGAATTAGGTTTTCGCCAAATCTTCTTGAACTTCAAAATAGCATAACGTTCTACTCGTTTGTTGGAATTTTGAAAATAATATGTAGTTGGAAAGCTCTTTTCATTATCTTTCCAACCATCTATAAATCGAAGCTTGAATGTAAATTTTTCGTTGTTTTAGGGTGAGACGAAATCATCCTATGCCCTACTTTTAGCGACATGATTTGCATAGTTAATTGGAATGGTAAATTCAGGTTGATTCTTGTTAAGTTCCTGGCTATCACATCAAAAATCCAAGGAGAAGGCACCTGCAACATCTAATCACTGGTTTTCTGATAGGTTTGGTGAGTGGTATTGGTAAGGAATAGGGTATTCAATTGATTATTGAATATGCATGCTTAGTTTGTTTTGTCTTTGCCTGGTGATGATTTAGGTGGTTCAGATTTACTTAATAAAGGAAAAGGAGTAGCTTCTTGTTCAGAGACAAGGGAGGTAGGATCTACGCCTCATCGGTTTCTCCAGAAACCCCTGCTCTTATCTGATGTTTTTGTTACCTGCCCTTGTTGTATTGTTTGTGATTGGATTGTAGGGTGTGAATATGAAATTCGGAATGAGATATGAATCTCCTAGGCTGTATCGAACACCTGAGTTAGGAATTGAGTGCCTGGGATGCTATTGTTATATGAATTGGATGTGTTGATTGTTTCCTGACGTGATTGAGGATACCCTGTTGTAGTATTATGCTTTGTACTTGCCTGTATGTGCTTATACGTGTTTGGGTGTTAGGATTCTGTTCCGGTAGCCACGCAGGGTAAGCACTAATGCCCCTAGTGAGAGGAGAGGTTCTTACCGATTTATGGGAAGTGTATGGGTGTTGAACCAGCAAGTGCATGCTGGATATCTGTCCTTGCGAGGCCGGATCCCTGTCTTGCGAGACAGGAAGCCTTTATCTTGCGAGATGGGATGCCCTAGTAGGTATGTGACTAGGGAAGACTTGTCCATGTGGGTTAATCGACTTGTCCTTGTGAGGATAAGGTAAAAGGCTTACTTATTATCTTGGGTGTTAACCATCTACCCTTTGTGCAGTAAGTCTTTGACAACACAGGTGGAAGGGGATGACCTTTCTTCTTCATTGAGAGCGATTTTGTTATATTTCACCTGCCTATGTACTTCTGAACTTTCGGTATGAGATTACAAGATTCTCAGTAGGGTCGCACCATCATAAGATCTACAGAATCCCTAAACACAAATCTCCCAATTCACATAAGATCAGTCCCTAAACAACTAAAGGGATCACGCAATTCATCAATAAACCAAAAGAGGTTAAGGCCGAGTTTATGGCTGAGGGAGGACTACACTTCCGAAAGTTCAGAAGTACACAGGCAGGTGAAATACAACAAAATCGCTCTCAATGAAGAAGAAAGGCCATCCCCTTCCACCTGTGTTGTCCAAGACTTACTGCACAAAGGGTTGATGGTTAACATGCAAGCTAATCAGTAAGCCTTTCACCTTATCCTCGCAAGGACAAGTCTTCCCTAGTCACATACCTACTAGGGAATCCCAAATCTCGTAAGATAAAGGCTTCCTGTCTCGCAAGACAGGGATCCGGCCTCGCAAGGACAGATATCCAGCGTGCACTTGCAGGTTCAACACCCATACACCTCCCATAAATCGGTAAGAACCTTTCCTCTCACTAGGAGCATCAGTGCTTACCCTGCGTGGCCACCGGAACAGGATCCTGACACACAAACACGTACAAGCACACACAGGCAAGTACAAAGCATAATACCACATCAGGGTATCCTCAATCACGTCAGGAAACAATCAACACATCCAATTCATATAACAATAGCATCCTAGGCACTCAATTCCTAACTCAGGTGTTCGATACAGCCTAGGAGATTCATATCTCATTCCGAATTTCATATTCACACCCTACAATCCAATCACAAACAATACAACAAGGGCAGGTAACAAAAACATCAGAGAAGAGCAGGGGTTTCTGGAGAAACCGATGAGGCGTAGATCCTACCTCCCTTGTCTCTGAACAAGAAACTACTCCTTTGCCTTTATTAAGTAAATCTGAACCACCTAAATCATCACCAGGCAAAGACAAAACAAACTAAGCATGCATATTTAATAATCAATTGAATACCCTATTCCTTACCAATACCACTCACCAAACCTATCAGAAAACCAGTGATCAGATGTTGCAGGTGCCTTCCCCTTGGATGTGTGATGTGATAGCCAGGAACTTAATAAGAATCAACCTGAATTTACCATTTCAATTAACTATGAAAATCCTGTCGCTAAAAGTAGGGCATAGGACGATTTCGTCTCAACCTAAAACAACGAAATATTTACATCCAAGCTTCTATTTATAAATTTTTGGAAAGAGAATGAAAAGAGCTTTCCAATGACATATTATTTGCAAAATTCCAACAAACGAGTAGAAAGTTATGCTATTTTGAATTTCAAGAAGATTTGGCGAAAACCTAATTCCGCCGCCGATTTTCCAAGTAACTTTAGACAAAGAAATACTTATCTCCCCAAGAAAATACAAGATGGTTGGAAAGAGGATGAAGAGAGCTTTCCAACAAGCTATTATTCGTAGAGATCCAATGAACGATGAGGGAGTTATGCTGGTTTAAAGTTTATGCAAATTCTGACGGCTAAGAGGAGGTATAGGGTTTTAAGCCTATACGAATTTTGTAAGGTTCTAGGGGAAACTTTTGTGGGGTTGGCTTCCTATTTATATTCAATGAGTGTAGAATTATGTCTACTACCTTTAATTAATCTATCAATCCAATATAATTTACCAGATAACTAAACTCTTAAATTATCTTCCCTATTTTTAGGGACTTTAATCTCTAAGGCAACTATCTACCTTAAGTATGATTCCTAAAGCAATTACCCATCTATAAGGACCTAGATCTAAAGGAATTAGAAAAAAAATAATTTACTAAACAATCTTACCAATTTCGGCCATCACACACCTTTCTCTTCAGGGGCAAAATTGTCTTTTCACCTGCATTGGCTTCTGGACTTCTAGGACTCAAAATTTTGGGTCTTACATTCTTTGTCTTGGAGACATTCAAAGCCTATTTATTAATAACCAAGGTCATTGTCTATTTAAACCATACTACTTTGCGAAGCTAAACCCTGATATATGGTGGATTCTATTATTCCAGAAATTTGACCTGGAGTTAAAGACAAAAAAAGACAGAAAATTATGTCGCATATCATCTAAACAGATCCTATTCCCCCGATGCATATATCTCGTTTGCTCAAGAAATCCCCTGGTATGCTAACATAGGAATTACATTGTAACTGACAAACTAAAGAGTGAAAAAGACAAGCTAAAGAGGGAATTTAGACAATATATATGGGATGAATTCTATTTATAAAGGTATTACACAAACTAGATGATGTCTTGAGGACCACAAACAACATTCTGTCATTTAGCTTTGTCACTTAGATGTTTGTGGTCATTTTGAACAACGGAGAACGATAAAAAAGATATTAGAGTGTGGGTTTTAGTAGCCAACATTATTTTATGACACTTACTCTGTAAAGCTTGTGAAAAATGTTAAATGGAGAGTTCAATTGGCCATAGGGATGAAGTCCTGTAGACACCTATTATGGTCTATAAAGTTTTTGATGCTGGAGCAAATAGATTATTTCTGAGTCCAAGAATAACACTTAGCTTAGATCGGACTCTGTCTCCCTTATCTCCTCCTATTGCGGTTCTGACCCCTTTGGGAGAACAATTGACTTGTGATCTAATCTACACTGGCTGTGATGTACATATGGGTTCCATTGCTCGAAGTGGACCTGATTCCATTAGATATCCGAGAGCTGGATGTGATCTTAGGCATGGATTTTCTGTCCAAATATCAAGCCCGAATGGAGTGTTTCACCAAGCATGTGTGGTTTAGCTACCAAATGGTTCCAGATTTTGTTTTGAAGGTGATAAGCGAGTTGTTCCAACTTGCATAATTTCTTGGCTCGATGCAACATGATTGATCAGAAAAGGATACTTCATACCTCGCTCATGTGCACGACATTTCCAAAGAGTCTTCAGATCTGAGTTCTATTCTTGTGGTTCGTGAGTTCCTGGATGTGTTTCTAGAAGACGTAGCCGGTTTGTCGCTAGCAAGAGAAGTGGAATTTGGCATTGAATTAGTGCCAGGTATGAATCCAATTTCCATTCATTCTTATCGTATGGCTCCTGCGGAAATGAAGGAACTGAAGAAGCAATTGGAAGATTTGCTAGATCGTGGTTTCATTCGACCTAGTGTATTGGGGAGCACCTGTCTTGTTCGTGAAGAAGAAAAATGGTTCACTACGATTGTGTATTGACTACTGGCAGCAGAATCGTTTGACCGTAAAGAACAAGTATCCTTTACTGGGAATTGATGACTTGTTCAACTAGCTCCAAGGTGCAGCCGTATTTTTCAAGATTGATCTCAGATTGGGATACCATCAGTTGTGTGTTCTTGAAGCTGATATTCTGAAGATTGCATTCAGATTGTGATATGGGTGGGTATTATGAATTTCTGGTTATGCTGTTCTATTTGACCAATGCTCTAGCGGTGTTTATAGACTTGATGAATAGAGTATTTCGAGAGTTCCTGAACAGATTCGTGATAGTCTTCATCGATGATATTTTGATTTATTCAAAATCAAAAGAAGAGCATGTTGAACATCTACAAATTGTGATGAAACTTCTGAGAGATCGGAAGCTATTTGCAAAGTATTCCAAATGCGAATTTTGGTTATGTGAGGTTGGTTTCCTTGGCCACGTTGTTTTTTACTTTGGAATTCTTGTTTATCCAAAGAAGATTGAAGCCGTTGTTGCTTGGGAAACCCCGCGAATTGTATTTGAAGTTCATAGCTTTCTTGGCCTAGCCGGATACTACCGTCACTTTGTGGATAATTTATCGTCATTTTCTAGACCTTTTAACAAAATTGACGTGCAAAGGAGAGACATATGTGTGGACCGAGAAATGTTAGCAAAGTTTTGAAGAATTGAAGTCCAGATTGGTGACCACACTTATCCTTACTTTTCTCATTAGTGGAAAAGAGTATGTGTGTGAGACCTCACCCTTCTGAGAGTAGCTTACAATAGATTGCAGATTTGATTCGTAAATTTTTTTCGTTGGGTGCGTCAGCCTTAGGGAGTCCTTAGCGTGTTTGAGTGCTTTAGGGTGTCTAGGTGTGATCGAGAGTACGTTAGAAGCGTGATTGAGGATTGAGTCAGTGGAAATTGGAATTTGACAGATTATGACCCGTTTTGAGTGACCATGAATTTTTGGGTCAATTACTATTCAACGAGCCCAAATACTATTCATAAGCCCAATTGATTAATTGTGTCAGCCCATGTACTAGCTAACCCATTAGTTACACTTGTGTCAGCCCATGTACTTGCTAACCCATTAGTTACACTTATGTCAGCCCATGTACTTGCTAACCCATTAGTTACACTTGTGTCAGCCCATATATAACCCATTAGTTACACTTAAGTCTTGCCAATTGTGCATTAAACACAGCAGACCATTCATTTCATCTGCCCTAAATTCCTTTCCCCGTTTTTCTCTTCTCTTCACCATCCAAGAGCACCAACATTCACCTTCAACTCATTTTTACCTCAGAAATTGTTAGGGGATCATACCCTAACACTTCCCTAGTGTTTTCCACACATTTCCACTGGTAGTTTGGTGGGTGGGGGTGATTTCTAGAGCTGTTTTCATTCTGGACGAAAATTGAGATTTTACTGGTAAGTGGTTTAATTCTTGTTTCCATGCTTCTAAGATAGTTCCTTTAGGTTGCTAGTAATGTTGCTGAGTTAATTTAGTGAGTGATTGTGTCTGGAAACACCCTGAAAGTTTTGTGTAATTCTCGGGTGAACAGTGTCAGAGGGTGGAATTTGAATGTTCTTGATGAATTAGGTGTATTGGTTGCTTGAGATAAGTTCTGTATGTATGGAATGTGAGTTGAGGGATACAGGTTTTGTCATTAAGTGTTATTGTGATGTGTGAATGCTTGGTGGTCAGAGTTGTGATTAAGGGGGAATGGTTGTGAGTTTATGGAGTGATATGAGTTTGAGCAGTGACATTAAATTGTTCAATTGCAGAGGAGTGTTGAGTGGTAATTGTGAGAGGGTCCTTTAGGTTTCAATTTCAGTTGTAGTTTCTGATCACTTGAACTCAGGGTAGCTTACGGTTCTCTGACTGCCTTATGTGTATAGGTGGTATTGCGGCAGTTGAGAAAGGCAAAGGTATAGCTGGTACGTCGTCAGCGCGACAAGAGGTGGGAGTTTAAGTTTCATCTGCACATGCGTACTGGTTGATTTGTTTAATTAAAATTGGATTGCATGGTTTGATTTGAATAGAGGCATTGCTGGTACTCTGATAACTAATCATGTTAGACTCATATGAATGCTTGTCATACTTTGGAACGCATTAAATGTATGTTCAAAACTAAGCATGATGGTTGTGTGATGTGCATTGTGTTGCCTTGAGTGAATTACTGCTTGTAACTGAGTGTGTGGCAACACAAGGGAGACTTGTTAAAAATGTGAGATTGGCCTAATGTGGAATTGTATAAATACATAGCATGCATTACAAGTTTTTCCTAAACAATGTGGTATAAGTATTTTCTTAGGAATTTACTGGAATTGACGAACTATGCTTGATCAAGCTAGGTAAGTATATGGGGATCCCAGCTGAGGGGACAGTTGCTTACCTTGGAGGGTTATGGAGGATATATCTGTATGAATGGTTACTCGATTGCACTATAAACTATCAGTCCTCATGATGCTGTATGCATACACATCTACGAAACTGAGATGGAATCTGATAATTTGATTTCCTCCATTCAGTTTCGGACAACCTTGATGGTAGGGGTTTTGAACTGCTAAATTAAAACCATCAATGGGCTTCCAGGTGATCCTTTAGCGGGGATTATTCGGGAGTGGTTTGTGTCCGCCCCAGTAGATTTTGGGCATACTAGCCGTGTATCAGAAAGATGATTTTTTGCAATTGCATAATGTTTTGGTCATCGCGCATCGTGCATTGTGCATTGTGCATTGTGCATCGTGAATTTCGTTATGTGCATATATGAGCATGAGACTCAATTGTGTTACGTACTTGCTTTACAAACTGATTTAGTAACTGCCTCTATTCCAACGTTTGTTCTTATGACGCGGTACTCCCACTGAGGTCCTTTGATCTCACCCCCCCTTGCTTTATTTTCCTCAGGGCTAAATTGAGAGACTATCAGTTCAGCTCCCAGGTTACGATTCCATTGTTGGTCGTAGGGCTGGACATTGTACTCCACACATTTTGGACACTCGGCATTATTTGTGTTGTAGGTATACATTTGACGTGTGCATATGTATGCTAAACGTGTGAATCTGGAATTTAAATTTTATGCTGCAAAGTTTATATGACAGTGAGATATTATGTGAAACGTGTGACAGAATTATATCGTGGGTTGATATGTGTAAAAGACTTCCTCTGACGGTTAATAATTCCGTTGTTGATTTTGCCGTGTTTTTATTATAACGTGTCATGCTTCAATTTCAAAGAAAAGTTTCAAGAATGGGAAATGATTTTTACAGTAAGCCTTGTGTGGTTCCGATTGATCCACCCGTTGGGTCGATCGGGGTTGCACGGCGGTGAGGTTCCCATTTACCGGGAACGGGTCCTCACAAGGTTGGTAGCGGAGCATGGTTGTTTCGTGTGTACGGGATGTGCAAACTGATTTTGAACAAGCATATTTTACAAACGCATCACACTCACAGCACGTGCATTGTCCAGCATAGAGTGGGTCTAGTTGTTATTAGTGGTGTTGATTTTAGGCTTGTACTATGGTTGTGTGTTCAGTGTGATTAGATGGCACCTAAGAAGAAGGTTAGGAGACCGGCACGCCGAGTGCAAGCAGCAGATGTTGATGAGAGGTCCGATGCTAATGGACCAGCAGTTGGAGCGCATCAGACACAGACAGGACAGGCAGCACCTACAGCTCAGGATTCCGCCTTAGTACAGGTGTTGGCAGCGCTACAAACGACGTTGGGTCAGATGCAGCAAACTATGCAAATGATGCAAACTGCAGCTGCACAGCCACAGGTACAGGTACCAGATCGGCCTGAAGTACAACAAGAAGCACAGGAAGTTCAGGGTGCTAGGTTACCAATTCAGGTGTCAAAGTTGCTGAAAGAAGCCAGACATTTGGGTTGTGAAAGTTTTTATGGCTCCAGCGATGCAATGGTGGCCAGGAAGTGGAAAGATAAAATTGTGCTTACTGCCCAAGACCTGCGAGTATCTGATGAAGACAGGACGATCTTGGCTACTCGTTTGCTGGAACGAGATGCGGCTACCTGGTGGAGTACCATCAGGAATCGATATGGGGGACAGCCCACGTGGGGGGAATTCGAACATGAGTTTGATGAACGATTTTTCCCACCACATTTCCAGGATGACAAACGGTCTGAGTTCTATATGTTACGAGAAGGAAACAAGACAGTGGCTGAATATGAAACGGAATTTCGGGCACTAACTCATTTTGTGCCGGAATTGGAACAAGATATGAGAATTTTGGCCAGTCGATTCGAGCAGGGTCTGAACCATAATATTCGGACCATCATGGGTCCAAACACAAGCCCAGACTTCGAGAAGTTAGTGGTGGAAGCTGTTAAGTCTGAAACGATTGCTCGAGGACAGAATAATCAGTTTGGTAGACCGAGGGAATTTGTCCCTGGGAGGGATTCTGCGAGACATAGTGGGAGATTTGACAAGAGGCCTGTAAACAAGAGATTTACTCCTTACTTTACTGCACCGACTCGATCACAGGGAACATCTTCCTTTGTGACTAAGGCACAACCAGCTCAGTCAACATTAAGTTCCAGTAGACCACCATCGTATCCCAGGTGTCTGAATTGCAAAGAATTCCACCTCCCACCATGCCCACATCCTGCTCGCTGTTTCAATTGTAATCAGTTTGGGCATATGGCGAGAGAGTGTCCTAGAGGAGAAACACCGCGAACCATGACATATCAGCCAAGAGCTCCAGTGATGCCAGTAGCACAAAGGTTTGGTGTGAGTCATATGGGCTCACAGGGATCTTCCAGACCACAGAGCAGACTACCAGCAGGACGACCATCTGGTAGTGAGACCACGAGTCGGTCACAGTATCGACCACAGCAAAGGCCGCAGACGCGTTTGTTTACTTTGGTAGATACGGAGGCAAGCGTCAACCCTGACATTGTGACAGGTACACTTACTGTTTTTTCTATTCCTGCTAGAGTATTAATAGACCCTGGAGCGAATAGATCTTTTGTCAGTCCTAGAGTAATTAGGTGTGCAGATAGGAAGTTATCACCCCTAGAACCACCCATAGCAGTTTTGACTCCATTAGGTGAACAACTGGTTTGCAGCAATGTGTATCTGAATTGTATTTTAAAGATGGGTACTGCAGAGGTTGAAGTAGACTTGGTTCCATTGGATGTCAGGGAATTAGACGTCATTTTGGGTATGGATTGTTTGGCCAAGTACAGAGCACGAGTGGATTGTTTCACAAAGAAAGTACAGTTCAGTTTACCTGATGGTACAGAATTCTGTTTTGTGGGCGATCGGAGAGTAGTTCCATCTTGTGTGATCTCATGGGTGAGTGCAGGACAGATGATCAACAAGGGTTGTGCAGCATTCTTGGCACATGTTCGTGATGTAACAGTCGAATTCCCAGAATTGAGTAGTGTGCCAGTAGTGGAAGACTATCCCGATGTATTTCCTGAAGAAGTAACAGGGTTACCACCGGAGAGGGAGATCGAGTTCGAGATTGAACTATTGTCGGGTACCTCTCCTATCTCCATTGCACCGTACCGGATGGCACCAGCAGAGTTAAAAGAATTAAAGACGCAGTTGGAAGATTTGGTGAACAGAGGGTTTATCAGACCCAGTGTCTCTCCGTGGGGTGCACCAGTACTATTCTTGAAGAAAAAAGATGGCACACTTCGCTTGTGCATCGACTATAGACAGCTAAATCGGGTCACAGTGAAGAATCGATATCCATTGCCACGGATTGATGATTTGTTCGACCAACTGCAAGGAGCATCAGTGTTTTCAAAGATCGATTTGCGATCTGGTTACCATCAGCTGAGGGTTCGCGAATCTGACGTTCCGAAGACAGCTTTTCGATCACGCTATGGTCATTATGAATTTTTGGTGATGCCGTTTGGTGTGACTAACGCTCCGGCTATGTTCATGGACCTTATGAATAGAGTGTTCCAGGAGTACATAGATCAATTTGTCATTGTGTTCATAGATGACATCTTGGTTTATTCCAAGTCAAAAGAGGAGCATTTGTTGCACTTGAAGACTGTGTTAGACATACTTCGAACTCGGCAACTATATGCCAAATTTTCTAAGTGTGAATTCTGGTTGCGTGAAGTTGGATTTTTGGGACATGTAGTGTCAGCCGACGGCATTCTAGTCGATCCCAAGAAGATAGAAGCAATTGTGTCTTGGGAACCCCCACGAAGTGTTACAGAAATTCGCAGTTTCCTTGGATTGGCAGGCTATTACAGACGCTTTGTGGAGAATTTTTCTGTTTTGGCTGGACCATTGACGCGTTTAACACGCAAAGGAGTTCCTTTCGAATGGACAGAGAAATGTGAACAAAGTTTCCAGGAACTGAAGTCCAGACTAGTATCCGCACCAATTCTCACTTTACCGACCAGCGGTAAGGGGTATGTGGTATACAGCGATGCATCAAGGATGGGATTGGGCTGTGTGTTGATGCAAGGAGGAAAAGTGGTGGCGTATGCATCGAGACAGTTGCGGCCACACGAGATTAATTATCCGACTCACGATCTGGAATTGGCAGCAGTGGTATTCGCGCTTAAAATCTGGCGACACTACTTGTACGGTGAGACGTGCAGAATGTTCACTGATCACAAAAGTCTCAAGTATTTGCTCACTCAAAAGGAGTTGAATTTGAGACAGCGTAGATGGCTTGAATTGATCAAAGATTATGACCTGGTAATCGACTATCATCCAGGCAAGGCGAATGTTGTAGCGGATGCATTGAGTAGGAAGACGGTAACGTCCTTAGCTTACATACGAGCAGAGTACATGCCTATGTTGATGTGTTTGAGAGCATCCAGAGTTCGGCTTGACAGTGATGATTCAGAGGCTTTGGTTGCACAGCTTGTTGTCAAGCCTACTTTGCTTGACGAAATACGAACCAAGCAACTTGAAGATGCAGTATTGGTTCGAGTACGACAGCAGGTTGAGGGCGATGACGGTGGTACTAGCGTGGCCAGTGAATACCGTATGCGAGAGGATGGCATTTTGACATTTCGTGGTCGAGTGTGTATTCCCCGCGATGAGAAGCTGCGACAGTTAATTTTGATGGAAGCACACAGTTCAACGTTTGCAATTCATCCAGGCAGCACCAAAATGTACAGAGACTTACGAGAGCAGTATTGGTGGTCAGGGATGAAGAGACACATTGCAGAGTTCGTGGCAAAGTGTCTAGTGTGTCAGCAAGTGAAGGCAGAACATCAGAGACCTGCAGGATTACTACAATCATTACCTATTCCGGAATGGAAATGGGAACATGTGACGATGGATTTTGTGACAGGTTTACCGAGGTCACAGCGAGGCCATGATGCAATATGGGTGATAGTGGACAGACTGACCAAGTCAGCACACTTCCTCCCCATTAAAGCGACGGATACACCAGAGAAATTGGCCATGAAATATCTTGACGAGATTGTGAAGCTACATGGAGTCCCGGTATCCGTTGTGTCAGATAGAGATCCGCGTTTTACTTCCAGACTTTGGAAGCAATTTCATAATGCTTTGGATACAAAGTTGAACTTCAGCACAGCCTTTCATCCACAAACAGATGGACAATCGGAGAGAATGATACAGACCTTGGAGGAAATGCTTCGGGCATGTGTGTTGGATAGACAGACGTTGTGGGAGCGATGCTTACCGTTAGCAGAATTCGCTTACAACAACAGCTTTCAGGTTTCCATTGGCATGGCGCCATATGAAGCGTTGTATGGGAGACGATGCCGCACGCCGTTGTGCTGGGACGAAGTTGGTGAACGGAAGCTTGATAGTCCTGAACTGATCGATCAGGCAGTAGAACAATTGACATTGATTCGGCAAAGGCTGAAGACAGCTCAAGACAGACAAAAGAACTATGCTGATAATCGCAGACGGAACTTGGAGTTTGCTGTGGGGGACAAAGTATTTTTGAAGGTAGCACCATGGAAAGGCGTAATCAGATTTCGACAGCGAGGTAAACTAACACCTCGGTATATTGGCCCATACAGTATTACAGCCCGAGTTGGGCCGGTGGCCTACCGGTTGAATTTAACGTCAGAGTTGGAGAGAATTCATAATGTGTTCCATGTGTCGATGCTACGGAAGTATGTGCCAGATTCATCGCATGTGTTGGAGTCGCCGCCCATAGAGATTTCCAACGACTTGTCACATCAAACTCAACCGGTAGCGATAGTAGACAAAGCAGTGAAACAATTGCGAAGTCGTTCCGTGCCGATGGTTTCAGTCTTGTGGCGAAGTGACGTGATGGAAGAACGGACTTGGGAACCAGAACAACTGATGAAAGAGCAGTATCCACAGTTGTTCAACAATTCGGGTAAATGAATTTTGAGGACGAAATTCTTATAAGGAGGGGAGGATGTGAGACCTCACCCTTCTGAGAGTAGCTTACAATAGATTGCAGATTTGATTCGTAAATTTTTTTCGTTGGGTGCGTCAGCCTTAGGGAGTCCTTAGCGTGTTTGAGTGCTTTAGGGTGTCTAGGTGTGATCGAGAGTACGTTAGAAGCGTGATTGAGGATTGAGTCAGTGGAAATTGGAATTTGACAGATTATGACCCGTTTTGAGTGACCATGAATTTTTGGGTCAATTACTATTCATCGAGCCCAAATACTATTCATAAGCCCAATTGATTAATTGTGTCAGCCCATGTACTAGCTAACCCATTAGTTACACTTGTGTCAGCCCATGTACTTGCTAACCCATTAGTTACACTTATGTCAGCCCATGTACTTGCTAACCCATTAGTTACACTTGTGTCAGCCCATATATAACCCATTAGTTACACTTAAGTCTTGCCAATTGTGCATTAAACACAGCAGACCATTCATTTCATCTGCCCTAAATTCCTTTCCCCGTTTTTCTCTTCTCTTCACCATCCAAGAGCACCAACATTCACCTTCAACTCATTTTTACCTCAGAAATTGTTAGGGGATCATACCCTAACACTTCCCTAGTGTTTTCCACACATTTCCACTGGTAGTTTGGTGGGTGGGGGTGATTTCTAGAGCTGTTTTCATTCTGGACGAAAATTGAGATTTTACTGGTAAGTGGTTTAATTCTTGTTTCAATGCTTCTAAGATAGTTCCTTTAGGTTGCTAGTAATGTTGCTGAGTTAATTTAGTGAGTGATTGTGTCTGGAAACACCCTGAAAGTTTTGTGTAATTCTCGGGTGAACAGTGTCAGAGGGTGGAATTTGAATGTTCTTGATGAATTAGGTGTATTGGTTGCTTAAGATAAGTTCTGTATGTATGGAATGTGAGTTGAGGGATACAGGTTTTGTCATTAAGTGTTATTGTGATGTGTGAATGCTTGGTGGTCAGAGTTGTGATTAAAGGGGAATGGTTGTGAGTTTATGGAGTGATATGAGTTTGAGCAGTGACATTAAATTGTTCAATTGCAGAGGAGTGTTGAGTGGTAATTGTGAGAGGGTCCTTTAGGTTTCAATTTCAGTTGTAGTTTCTGATCACTTGAACTCAGGGTAGTTTACGGTTCTCTGACTGCCTTATGTGTATAGGTGGTATTGCGGCAGTTGAGAAAGGCAAAGGTATAGCTGGTACGTCGTCAGCGCGACAAGAGGTGGGAGTTTAAGTTTCATCTGCACATGCGTACTGGTTGATTTGTTTAATTAAAATTGGATTGCATGGTTTGATTTGAATAGAGGCATTGCTGGTACTCTGATAACTAATCATGTTAGACTCATATGAATGCTTGTCATACTTTGGAACGCATTAAATGTATGTTCAAAACTAAGCATGATGGTTGTGTGATGTGCATTGTGTTGCCTTGAGTGAATTACTGCTTGTAACTGAGTGTGTGGCAACACAAGGGAGACTTGTTAAAAATGTGAGATTGGCCTAATGTGGAATTGTATAAATACATAGCATGCATTACAAGTTTTTCCTAAACAATGTGGTATAAGTATTTTCTTAGGAATTTACTGGAATTGACGAACTATGCTTGATCAAGCTAGGTAAGTATATGGGGATCCCAGCTGAGGGGACAGTTGCTTACCTTGGAAGGTTATGGAGGATATATCTGTATGAATGGTTACTCGATTGCACTATAAACTATCAGTCCTCATGATGCTGTATGCATACACATCTACGAAACTGAGATGGAATCTGATAATTTGATTTCCTCCATTCAGTTTCGGACAACCTTGATGGTAGGGGTTTTGAACTGCTAAATTAAAACCATCAATGGGCTTCCAGGTGATCCTTTAGCGGGGATTATTCGGGAGTGGTTTGTGTCCGCCCCAGTAGATTTTGGGCATACTAGCCGTGTATCAGAAAGATGATTTTCTGCAATTGCATAATGTTTTGGTCATCGCGCATCGTGCATTGTGCATTGTGCATTGTGCATCGTGAATTTCGTTATGTGCATATATGAGCATGAGACTCAATTGTGTTACGTACTTGCTTTACAAACTGATTTAGTAACTGCCTCTATTCCAACGTTTGTTCTTATGACGCGGTACTCCCACTGAGGTCCTTTGATCTCACCCCCCCTTGCTTTATTTTCCTCAGGGCTAAATTGAGAGACTATCAGTTCAGCTCCCAGGTTACGATTCCATTGTTGGTCGTAGGGCTGGACATTGTACTCCACACATTTTGGACACTCGACATTATTTGTGTTGTAGGTATACATTTGACGTGTGCATATGTATGCTAAACGTGTGAATCTGGAATTTAAATTTTATGCTGCAAAGTTTATATGACAGTGAGATATTATGTGAAATGTGTGACAGAATTATATCGTGGGTTGATATGTGTAAAAGACTTCCGCTGAAGGTTAATAATTCCGTTGTTGATTTTGCCGTGTTTTTATTATAACGTGTCATGCTTCAATTTCAAAGAAAAGTTTCAAGAATGGGAAATGATTTTTACAGTAAGCCTTGTGTGGTTCCGATTGATCCACCCGTTGGGTCGATCGGGGTTGCACGGCGGTGAGGTTCCCATTTACCGGGAACGGGTCCTCACAAGGTGATTTACAGCAATGTGTCAAAATCTGGCTTTGGATGTTTGCTGATGCAAGATGGGAAAGTTGTTGCCTATGCTTCCCGATAAATGCATCTGAATGAGAGTAACTATCCTACATATGATTTGGAGCTTGCAATAGTGGTATTTGCATTGAAGATATGACGCCACTACCAGTACAGTGAGACGTGCAGAATCCTCACTAACCAAAAAAGCTTGAAGTATCCCCTTACGCAGAAGGAGCTAAATATGAGACAACAAAGATGGGTGGAGCTGATTAAAGACTACGATTTGATCATTGAGTACTATCCAGAAAAAACAAATGTTGTTGCTGATGCCTTAAGCCATAAGACCCATTCTTCTCCTTCTGCTTCTCCTTCTTCTCCTTCTTCTCCTTCTTCTTCTTCTTCTCCTTCTTCTTCTTCTTCTTCTCCTTCTTCTATTCTGGCCTATGTGCGTGCACACTACATGCCTAAGTTGCTGGATTTGAGAGCTACATGTGTGCATCTTGGCAGTGATTTTGCTAGTTCATAGTTGGCCGGAATTGAAGTCAAGCCTAATTTGTTAGAAGAGATCCAAATCAGCAATCCGAAGACCCATTATTGGCTGAAATTCGGCAGCAATTATCTGATAATGTTGATGTCATAGTCCGACATTTCAGAATTCAAGATGATGGAGTTCTTGTTTTCAGAAATCGGGTATGTGTTCCACAAGATATTGATGTTCGTGATCTGATTTTGTCCAAAGCCCACAGTTCAATGTTCGCTATTCATCCCGGTAGTACCAAGATGCACCAAAATTTAAAAGAGCAATTCTGTTGGCCAAATATGAAGCATCACATTGGTGAGTTCGTTGCCCGATGCCTTATATGTCAACAAGTGAAGATCAAGCATTAGAGACCCACTGATTTACTTTAGTCACTTCTAATTCCAGAATGGAAGTAGGAGCATGTCATAATGGACTTTGTGATCGGTTTTTCTAGATCTCAATGAGGATTCTACGCCATTAGGGTGATTGTGGATATTTTGACAAAGTCTGCACATTTCCTTCCTGTTCAAGTTATAGACACTCCTAACAAATCGCTTGTTCGTTATTTAGATGAGATTGTTTGACTGCTTGGAGTGCTAGTTTCCATTGTTTTTTATTGTAATTCCCATTTCACTTCACAATTTTGGGAGACGTTTCAGAATGCATTGGGTTCGAGACTGAATTTCAGTATAGCTTTTCATCTCCAAACCGATGGCCAATCTGAAAGAACGATTCAAACCCTTCAAGATATGTTGCGTGCTTGTGTGATGAATCGAAATATCAGTTAGGATCGATGTCTTCCTTTGGCAGAATTTGCTTACAACAATAATTTTCACGTAAGCATTGGAATGGCTCCTTATGAGGCATTATATGGGAGACATTGTAGAACTCCTTTTTGCTGGAATGAAGTACCCAAGAGATACCTAGATAATCTAGAATTGATTGATCATGCAATAGAACAGTTGAATATGATTCGACAATAGCTGAAGACGGCGCAAGTTTGATAGAAAAACTATGTTGATAATAGATAAAGAGAGCTAGAATTTGCAATTGGTGACAAAGTGTTCTTGAAAGTCACCCCATGGAAAGGTGTTCTTCGTTTTCAGCAGTGAGGGAAGCTAGCACCTTGTTATATTAGTCTGTATGACGTTGTTGAGAGAATTGGCCCAGTTGCATACCGACTTGCCTTGCCCTCGAATATGGAGAGAATTCACAACGTTTTTCACATTTCGATGTTGAGAAAGTATGTTTAAGATCCTGCTCATGTATTTGAAAAACCACCAGTTGAGGTTGCTGAAGACCTATCCTACCCTGTACAGCCAGTTGTCATACTAGACCAGTCAGTTCGTCAGTTTTGCAGTCGAAGCGTGTCTATGGTTCGAGTAGTTTGGCGTAATGGCCAAGTTGAGGAGCAGTCTTGGGAGACTGAGGAATCAATGTGTGTGAGATTTCCTCACTTGCTTTCTTAGGTACTTGTCCTGAAATCTTGAGGACAAAAGTTTTATAGGAAGGGGAGGATGTGAGACCCAGATCCTTTCCTTGATAGCTGTCCTAGAAGTCCAGGTACCGGTGTAGCTGAAATAACCATTTTGCCCCTGAAAAAATAGATGTGTGGTGGTCATAAATGATTTTGATGGTTCTTTCCTCTTTTAATTCATTTCATTTCATTTCATTTTCTTCATATTTCATTTCTTTTCTATTTCATTTCTATCCTATATGGTTGCTTTCCTATTCTTAAGAGATAATTTCATATTTAATTTCTAAGCATTATCTCTTTATATCTAGCCTTATAAATAGAGGAAAATTAATCCCATTAAATCTTATAAGCCCACAGTCGGCCATACACATGTACCCACACAAAAACACCCTAAATAATCAAGTAATACTCTCTCTTTCTTTCCCATTGCTGCCAAAATTCTTCCTACACAAACCATAGCCGAATTTTTTCATCTTTCATCCATTTTCTTGAAATAATAGTTTGTTGGAATCCTTTTCATCATGCATCTTATTATCTTTGTTTCATTATCAGAAGGTTGGTTTTCTCCTTTATTTTTTATTGCCGACTTTTCTAGTCTTCGCTAGATTTTTTCTGATTCAACCCCTTGTTGGTTTCTGTTTCTATTCATCTTTATTGTTTGAATGTTTAGTACTTATCTTTGTTATATTCAGCCCTTATATCTTCCTTATTGAAGAAATCGGTATAACCTATTCCTAACCATATGTTTGCGAAAATTTGATTAATTGACTTGTCTATTGGTTTCACGTCCATTCAAACCAAAAACATTTGATCATATTTAATTATGAAAACAAAACATTTCGTGTATGCAAATGAAACATAAACTCCCACCTCTCGTCGTGTCGACGGTTCTCCAACAATATCCTTGCCTCTACCGCTCGATCCGGTACCGCCTAAACAAGCAGAAACCATACAGCCATACTAAGCATAACCAATCAAGGAGTCAAATGGAAAATAATTGAAAGCAATCTTATGGATCCTCTCACGCTGCACACACATATACATTCAGATACTCTCATTACCAGCTCAACATCAATTCCTCACATAATCAACATATGTCCTCTCAATACTGACTACAACCACTCAATTAACATGAATAAACACACCAACATGATCAATAACATGAAGAAACAACCCCCTGATACTGTTTATCCGGAATTCATACAAGAATCATAAGTTGTTTTCATGCATTTCCATCCATCAAAAACACTTAGTCACATCACTAGCAACCAAATAAACTAACTAATCCAAAAAGAAAACCAAAGATTAAGAATTTACCAACAACTCTGAAATTTTTGGCCAAAATGAAGAACACCTCAAAATCAGGCCCTAGACCCCATGCTAGCAGTGGAAATGTGTAGAAAATTGATGGGAAAGTGTTTTGGGACAATCCCCCACAAGTTTTTGGGGTCAAATTGAGCAAAGTTTGGATTTTGGTAGGTTGGAAGGGTGAAGGAAGGAGAAAAACGGATTAGGGCTGGTGATGAGTGTGTGTTCTGCTGGTCATTTATGGAAGAGGAGTGTTTAAAGGATGAAGTGTGGGCTTGGGCTGATGGGTTTCGGACCCAAAAATTCAACAAGGCTGAAACATGAAATCAACGGCCCGTTTCATCACAAATGAGCCCAAGTGACACGTGAAATGTTAATCAAGTGGCCCAACAACTTCTTCGAGTATATAAAGCCATAACATAAGGGCTGGGAATGGGAAAAAAAAATGGCAACAGCTCAATACACAAAATTTTGGCCCAAACAGCTTGCGGTCGCTCAAAACGGACCAAAATCAACCTGGTTTGTTTTCCACTGACTCAACCTCGATCGTCTAACCTATATCACTCACAATCATACTTAAACACTCTCAGATTTACTATGGGTTACTTAAAGGCTTCCTACGGCCGTGTTCACAACCAACCACTTAGCATCGGCGCGCTGCCGCCGGCACTAACGCTATTGTTAATGTTGGCACTAATCGGCACTACAATAGACAGAATCTCACAGTAATGATCGGGAATAGGGAGAGGCTATAACAATCGACTGGGTCGCTATGTTTCCTCTTTGACTTGCTGGCAAGTCAAGCATCGAGTAACATACTGAGTAACATCCCTCTTCATGCCTTCATACCAATAGACCTCTCTAAGATTCTAGTACATCTTTGTACCTCCTGGGTCCAAAGCGTAGACCAAAGAGTGAGCCTTAGAAAAAATCATGGCCCTTAACCTATCATCCATAGGAACATAAATCCATTCTCTGAATAACAACACACTATCATCTTGGACTTAATGACTAGAGTTTGGTCCTCTAAAAGACAATCTGTCTCTCTAACCAATATTGGATCATGCTCTGAGCATCCCAAATATCATCAAACAAAATAGGCCGAACTGACAAACTAACCAACAATACTCCTCTACGATAAGCTGCCAAGGAAGTACCTATGGATCTCAAACTGGCAAGCAAAGACAGATATGCCTCTCTTATCCCCCTGCATAAGCACATAACCCAATCCTTGCTTTGAAGCATCACTGTACATCATGGAACCCATATATGAAGTAGGGAGAATCAGGATAGGTGTAGATGTAAGGAGGTCCTGGAGTTTCTGAAAACTCTCCTCACACTTAGCCATCCCAAACAAACTTCACATCCTTTGTAAGGACCCTGAATTACCAATTTGCTCCTAATAGGACCCTTACCGTCGTGAAACCCAAACAAGCCCCAAACCAGGACCTATCTGAATCCCACAAGGTTTATCCATCTAGTTCTGATTTTAATATATTGATTTTTTATACTATTAAAAGTTGGAGCAAGTTAATATTGAACAAACATTCTGGAATAATATAGAGTGAATAAAACATCAGCAAAAGACTTTATAATTAATTAAAGTTATCATAACACACAAGTCCTGTGAGATTCCGTCTATTGTAGTGCCGGTCAGTGCCAGCGTTAATACTAACATTAGTGCCGGCGGCAGCGCGCCGATGCTAAGTGGTTGGTTGTGAACACAGCCGTAGGAAGCCTTTAAGTAATCCATAGTAAATCTGAGAGTGTTTAAGTATGACTGTGAGTGAGATAGGTTAGACGATCGAGGTCGAGTCAGTGGAAAACAAACCAGGTTGATTTTGGTCCGTTTTGAGTGACCGCGAGCTGTTTGGGAAAAAATTTTGTGTATTGGGCTGTTGCCATTTTTTTTTTCCATTCCCAGCCCTTATGTTATGGCTTTATATACTCAAAAACGTTGTTGGGCCACTTGGTTAACATTTCATGTGTCACTTGGGCTCATTTGTGATGAAACGGGCCGTTGATTTCACATTTCAGCCTTGTTGAACTTTTGGGTCCGAAATGTAACGACCCCAATTCCTAACTATTAATGATTGCTCCGATTAAGGTCATTACCGCTGTGAAACCCAAATAAGCCTAAATGACACCTAAGACCAATTTGAATCTCACCAGGCTAATCATAAACTACCGATTTTAAGCTTGTTAATCTTATTGCTTATCAACAATTGGAGTATGATATTGGACATATGTTCTGTTATCATACAGAGTAAATAAAACATCAGCGGAAGTCTTAAATTAAATCTTTGGGTTCATAACAAACAAGTCCCATAGGGATCCACATAACCAGCAAGAAATTCTTCATCAAGGTTCGGAAATAGCAAGTAAAGAAGAGTGCTTAAAATAAACTAGAAAGTGGCTCAATCATTCATGTTATATGCGCAAGTAACAAGTATGCAAATGTGATGCGATATCGCCCCGCCGGGCAGCCTTGATCTCACACCCTGGCACCACGAACAGTGAATGTACTTAAGCCTGAAAAATGGTAAAAGCAACGGTTTGAGATTACAAGAATCTCAGTAGGGTCACAGCATCATAAGATCTGCAGAATCCCTAAACACAAATCTCCCAATTCACATAAGATCATTCCTAAACAACTAAAGGGATCACGCAATTCAACAATCAATCAAAAGAGGTTAAGGCCGAATCTATGGCTGAGGGAGGACTGCAAACACTTACGAAATCTCAGAAGTACACAGGCAGGTGAAACACATCATATTGCCTTCGGCAATGAAGAAGAAAGGCCATCCCCTTCCACCTGTGTTGTCCAAAACTTACTGCACAAAGGGTAGATGGTTAACACACAAACTAATCTGTATGTTTATCACCTTGTCCTCGCAAAGACAAGTCGACTAGCCCCACACAGACAAGTCTTCCCTAGTCACATACCTACTAGGGCATCCCAGGTCACATACCTACCAGGGCTTCCTACCACACAAGGACAGGGTTCCGGCCACTGAAAGACCAGACCTCCAGCGAGCTCTTACTGGGATTTTCCGCCCATACAAGTCCCATACCAGTAAGAACCTCTCCTCTCCCTAGGAGCATCAGCGCTTACCCCGAATGGCCACCGGAACAGGATCCTGACACACAGACACGTACAAGTCTACACAGGCAAGTACAAAACATAATACCACAATAGGGTATCCTCAATCATGTCAGAACACAATCAACTTATTCAATTCAAATAACCATTGCATCCCAGGCACACAATTCCTAACTCAGGGGTTTGATATAGCCTAGGAGATTCATATCTCATTCTGAATTTCATATTCTCACCTTATAATCCAATCGCAAGCAATATAACAAGGGCAGGTAACAAAAAACATCAGAGAAGAGCAGGGGTCTCTGGAGAAACCGATGAGGCGTAGATCCTACCTTTCTTGTCTCTGAACAAGAAGCTACTCCTTTTCCTTTATTAAGTAAATCCGAACCACCTAAATTATCACCAGGCAAAGACAAAATCAAACTAAGCATGCATATTCAATAGTCAATTGAATACCCTATTTCCTTACCAATACCACTCACCAAACCTATCAGAAAAACAGTGATCAGACGTTGCAGGTGTCTCCCCCTTGGATGTGTGATGTGATAGCCAGGAACTTAACAAGATTCATCCTGAATTTACCATTCCAATTAACTATGCAAATCTTGTCGTTAAAAGTAGGGCATAGGACAATTTCGTCTAAACTTTAAACAAGGAAATATTTACATTCAAGGTACGATTTATATATTTTTGGAAAGAGGGTGAAAAGATCTATTATTTGTAAGAATCTGACAAACGATTAGAAGGTTATACTATTTTGAAATTCAAGAAGATTTGGCGAAAACCTAATTCCGCCGCCGATTTTCAAATTAACCTTAGATATATAAATACTAACCTTCTGACGAAAAATAAAATATTTTTATAAATAAGATGAAGAGAACTTTCCAACAAGCTATTATTTTCCGAGATATAACAAAGAACAAAAGAGTTATTCTATTCTGAATTTCAAAAATATTTGGCAGTTCCGCCGAATTTCAACTTAACCCTTGAGAAAGAAATACTAATCTCCTGACAGAAAATAATAGATGATTAGAAAGAGGATGAAGAGAGCTTTCCAGAAAGATATTATTCTCAGAGATCCAACTAACGATGAGTGAGTTATGCTGGTTTGAAGTTTCTGAGAATTATGACGACTATAGGGAGGTATAGGGTTTTAGGATCATATGAATTTGTAAGTTTTCTATGAATTATTTTTGTTGGGTTTGCTTCCTATTTATAATGAATGGGTATAGAATTATGATTACTACTTTTAATCACTTTATCATAATAAGATGATCTACCAGATAATTAAACTCTAAGTTATCTTTCCTATTTTTAGGGTCTTTAATCTCTAAGGCAATTATCCCTCTATAAGGACAATCTCTAAGGCAATTATCCATCTATAAGAACTTAGATCAAAAGGAATTTAAAACAAAGTTAACTACTAAATAATCTTACCAATTTCGGCCATCACACATCCTTTCCTTCAGGGGAAAAATCGTCTTTTCACCTGCACTGGCTTCTGGACTTGTAGGACTCAAAATTTGGGGTCTTACATCCTCCCCTCCTTATAAGAATTTCGTCCTCGAAATTTTTAATATAAGTACCTAACCAAACAAGTAAGGAAATTTTGCATGGATAGACTCCTCAGTCTCCAAAGACTACTCCTCAATTTGGCCATTACGCCAAACAACTCGAACCATAGGCACGCTTCGCCTGCGAAGCTGTTGAACTGACCGATCTATTATGGCAACTAGATGTACGGGATAGGATAGGTCTTCAGCAACTTCAACTGGCGGTTCTTTAAGTAAATGAGCAGAATCTCGCATATACTTTTTTAGCATTGAAACGTGAAATACGTTGTGAATTCTTTACATATTTAGAGGTAGTGCAAGTCGATATGCAACAGGGACGATTCTTTCAACAATGTCATATGGACCAATGTAGCGAGGTGTTAGCTTACCTCGCTGCTGAAAACGAAGGACTCCTTTCCAAGGGGCGAATTTCAAAAACACTTTGTCTCCTATCGCAAATTCCAGCTCCCTTCGTCGATTGTCGACGTAACTTTTCTGCCGATACTAGGCTGCTTTTAACCTTTGGCGAATCAAGCTTAATTACTATGTTGCTTGGTCAATTAATTCCCGATTGTCTAGGCGTCTCTCGCCTACTTCATTCCAGCAAATGGGGGTTCTGCAACGTCTCCCATATAGTGCTTCATAGGGTGCCATACTGATGCTTACATGAAAACTATTGTTGTAAGCAAATTCTGCCAATGGTAAGCTTCGATCCCAGCCGGTTTGCTGATCCAATACAATCGCACATAGGATGTCTTCAAGTGTCTGAATTGTCCTTTCTTATTGACAATCGATCTGGGGATGAAATGCTGTACTGAAATTCAATCTCGAACCCAGTGCATTCTGGAATTTCTCCCAAAATTGTGAAGTGAAACGAGGGTCACGATCTGAAACTATAGAAACTGGTACTCCATGCAAACGAACAATCTCGTCCAAGTAACGAACTGCCAATTTTTCTGGTGTGTCTGTTACAGGTATAGGAAGAAAATGTGCAGATTTCGTCAGTCGATCCATGATCACCCAAATGGCATTGTATCCTCGCTGTGATCTAGGCAAACTGGTCACAAAATCCATTATGACGTGCTCCCACTTCCATTCTGGAATCGGAAGTGACTGAAGTAGACCAGCGGGTCTTTGATGTTCGATCTTTACTTGTTGACATACGAGGCATCGGACAACGAATTCAGCAATATGACGTTTCATATTTGGTCACCAATACTGCCCCTTCAAATATTGGTACATCTTTGTGCTTCCAGGATGAATAACGAACTTCGAACTATGCGTCTCTGATAGAATAAGGTTACGAATATCAACATTTTGTGGAACACATACCCGATTTCTGAAGACTAGTACTTCGTCATCTCGTATTCTGAAATCAAGAACTATGGCATCAACACTATCAGCAAGTTGCTTCCGAATTTCAGTAAATTTTGGATCCTCTAATTGTTGATTCTGAATTTTTTCAATTAAGGTAGGTGCAACTTCAATTCGTTCCAACAACGAACCAGAGAAATCGGTGCCAAGATGCACACGATTAGTTTTCAATTCCAGCATCATCGGTTGGTAATAGGTGCGCATGTAGGCCAAAACTGATGGCGAAGGAGGATGAATCTTTCTGCTCAAGGCATCAGCAACAACATTTGCTTTTCCAGGATGATATTCGATGATTAAATCGTAGTCTTTAATCAGCTCCACCCATCTTCGTTGTCTCATATTCAATTCTTTTTGTGTAAAGAGGTACTTCAAGCTTTTGTGATCAGTGAAGATTCGACACGTCTCGTCATATAAATAATGTCGCCATATTTTGATGGAAAATACCACGGCTGCAAGTTCTAGGTCATGTGCAGGGTAGTTCATCTCGTGCGGTCGCAATTTCCTTGAAGCGAAGGCAATGACTTTCCCATCTTGCATCAATACACATCCAATGTAAGACCCAGAATTTTGAGTCTTAGAAGTCCAGAAGCCAGTGCGGGTGAAAAGACAATTTTGCCCCTGAAGAGAAGGATGTGTGAAGGCCGAAATTGGTAAGATTGTATAGTAAATTACTTTGTTTCTAATTCCTTTTGATTTAGGTTCTTGTAGATAAGTAATCGCTTTAGGAATTATCCTTTAAGGCAGATAGTTGCCTTAGAGATTAAATCTCTAAGAATAGGGAAGGAAATTTAAGAGTTTGGTTATTTGGTAAATTATATTGGATTGATAGATTGATTAAAAATAGTAGACATAATTCTATACTCATTGAATATAAATAGGAAGTCAACCCCACAAAATTTTCCCCTAAAACCTTACAAAATTCGTATTGGCTTAAAACCCTATACCTCCCCTTAGCCGTCAGAATTCGCAGAAACTTTAAACCAGTATAACTCCCTCATCGTTCGTTGGATCTCTGCTAATAATAGCTTGTTGGAAAGCTCTCTTTATCCTCTTGCCAACCATCTTTGGATTTTTCTTTGGGAGGTTAGTATTTCTTTGTCTAAAGTTACTTTGAAAATCGGAGGCGGAATTAGGTTTTCGCCAACTCTTCTTGAACTTCAAATAGCATAACTTTCTACTCGTTTGTTGGAATCTTGCAAATAATATGTCGTTGGAAAGCTATTTTCATTCTCTTTCCAACAGTATATAAATCCCAGCTTGGATGTAAATAATTTGTTTTTTTGGGTCCAGACGAAATCGTCTTATGCCCTACTTTTAGCAATAGGTTTTGCATAGTTAATTGGGTTGGTAAATTCAGGTTGAATCTTGATAAGTTCCTGGCTATCACATCACACATCCAAGGGGAAGGCACCTGCAACATCTGATTACTTTTTTTCTGATAGGTTTGGCGAGTGGTATTGGTAAGGAATAGGGTATTCAATTGATTTTTGGATATGCATGCTTAGTCTGTTTTGACTTTGTCTGGTGATGATTTAGGTGGTTCAGATTTACTTAATAAAGGCAAAGGAGTAGCTTCTTGTTCAGAGACAAGGGAGGTAGGATCTATGCCTCATCGGTTTCTCCAGAAACCCCTGCTCTTATCTGATGTTTTTGTTACCTGCCCTTGTTGTATTTATTTGTGATTGGATTGTAGGGTGTGAATATGAAATCCATAATGAGATATGAATCTCCTAGGCTATATCGAACCCCTGAGTTAGGAATTGAGTGCTTAGGGATGCTATTGTTATATGAATTGGATGTGTTGATTGTTTCCTGACATAATTGAGGATACCCAGTTGTGGTATTATGCTTTGTACTTGCCTGTGTGTGCTTGTACGTGTTTGTGTGTCAAGATTCTGTTCCGCTGGCCAGGCAGGGTAAACACTGATGCTCCTAGTGAGAGGAGAGGTACTTACCGATTTATAGGAGGTGTATGGGTGTTGAACCAGCAAGTTAGCGCTGGATATCTGTCCTTGCGAGGCCGGATCCCTGTCTTGCGAGACAGGAAGCCCTTATCTTGCGACATTTGGGGATGCCCTAGTTGCTACTAGGGAAGACTTTTCCATGTGGGGCTAGTCGACTTATCCTTGCGAGGATAAGGTGAAAGGCTTACTGATTAGCTTGTGTGTTAACCATCTACCCTTTGTGCAGTAAGTCTTGGACAACACAGGTGGAAGGGGATGGCCTTTCTTCTACTTTGAGAGCGATTTTGTTGTATTTCACCTGCCTGTGTACTTCTGAACTTTCGGAAGTGTGGTCCTCCCTCAACCATAATCTCGGTCTTAACCTCTTTTGGTTTATTGTTGAATTGCGTGATCCCTTTAGTTGTTTAGGGAATGATCTTATGTGAATTGGGAGATTTGTGTTTAGGGATTCTGTAGATCTTATGATGCTGCGATCCTTCTGAGATTCTTGTAATCTCATATCGTTATTTTTACCATTTTTCAGGCTTAGGTATATCCTCTGTTCGTGGTACTAGTGTGTGAGATCAAGGCTGCACGGCGGGGCGATATCGCATCACAAATACTACTTGTTACTTGCGCAAATAACTTGAAAAATTGGACATTGTTCTGGTTTATTTTTAAGCATTCGTTTGGCTTGTTATTTCCGAACTTGGTTGATGAATTTCTTGCTGGTTATTTAGATCCCTATGGGACTTGTGTGTTATGAACCCAATGGATAAATTTAAGACTTCCGCTGATGCTTTTATTTACTCCGTATGTTACCAGAATATGTGTCCAATATCATGCTCCAATTGATTGAGAAGCAACAAAATAAATAAGTTTAAAATCGGTATCTTATGAGTAGCCTTCTGAAATTCTAATAGGTCTTAGGTGTACATTGAGACTTATTTGGGTTTTTCGGCAGTAATGATCTTAATTGGAGCAACGAATAATGGTTAGGAATTAGGGTCGTTACAAGTTTGGAAGCGGAGCATGATTTAGGATTATAACTTGTTATTTGCTGACTTAGTTGATAATTTTGGTAATTGCAGGTGATTGCAAGTAAGAACATGGGCACACACTCACTCACCTAGGGACTAAAATTGGAATTAGAGAGTACATGGGAGTTAAATGGAAATAATACTAGCTGTTGTGTTGATTAGCTATGTTTCTTGTCATTAACGAATGAATATGCATGTGAGTGATTATGTGTATTGCCGAATATGGATGATGTGTGCAGCTATAAGTGCTTGATGTTTGTTATGATTTCTATGCGTGATAATGTTATTGCCGAGTGTGCATAGCATGTGTGCATATGATTTTCAAAATTTGTATATTGTTTTCCAGCATATGCGTAACGTCCGATGCATGCCTCTCCACCAGGTACCACTCCTATTCCTAGTATCGTATTTAGTGTTTGTTTGAGTAACAATCGTACACTTGTGTAGTATGGCACGCTCGAGGCAACAGAGGGACCAACGGGGTAGGTTTGAGATTCAGAACGAACAGCAACCTGTTGAGCAAGAGGAGCCAAATGCACAAAATGAGCAGGAAGGGCAAGCTGAGTCTGAAAACCAACCTGAGACACCAGTCACACCAGGCATTGACCCTGTCATGACACAGATCTTAAACGTGTTACAAGGAATTGCTGCAAATCAGCAGCGAATGGAGACGCAATTTCAGAGTACTCCTGCGCCTACACCAGGACCTATTCCACCACTTGAACCTGTACAGCCGGCACAACAGAAGGAGACAGAGAGACTTCCCGTTATGATTACAAAGTTGCTGAAGGAAGCTCGACAACTTGGATGTAAAGATTTCGGTGGTTCAGCTGGAGCCGCAGCCGCTCGGGAGTGGATGGATACCTTATGCCGAGTATCCTTGTTCCTGCATATCTCTGATGACGACAAGGTTGCCATTGGTGGACATCTGTTAGATTGCGATTCGACGATCGCTTGCTGACGTGGGAAGAATTTCGGTATAAATTTGACGAAAGATTTTATACGAGATTCCATAAAAGTGAGCAGCGGCAGGCATTTGACAAACTTGAACAAGACACCCGTTCGGTGCTGGAATATGAGAAGGTGTTGAGGGAGTTGTCCCGCTTTGCACCTGAAGAAGACCGTACATCGTACCAGCTGGCAAGACGATTTCAGGATGGGTTGAGTGTCAAACTCAAAACCATCGTCGGTACGACAGCAGTGCAGAATTTGCAAGAACTAATAACTGCCGCAACCGAAGCTGAAAAGATCGTGCAAACCAGGAAGCCACCCGCAGCTACTAGTGGCAGATCCTATAGGCGTGATTCAAAGTTCAACCAAAGAAGGGGACCCTATCCCTTACGGTCTCATCCTCCGCAGATCAATGGGAACACCAACAGGAGGAACTTTTCTGGTTCCAATTATAATGGATCGTCATGGCAGAATCCACAACGGCGATGCTTCACCTGTGGCGAGATGGGACATATTCGGGCAGCCTGCCCGAAACGGCAAATCCCAAGGGTACCTAACACCAGCCGAGGTGGGAATATCAATCCTGCTAGACTACCAGCACGCACACCAGGAAGGCCACCCAACGGATCCACAAGTGAGGCGCAACCAAGACCAACAAGGCTCTTTACTTTGACTGATGCCGAGGCTAGTCCTGATGTGGTGACAGGTACTATTTCCGTCTTTTCTCAAAACGCTAAAGTCTTAATTGATCCAGGAGCAAATAAATCGTTCGTGAGTCAAAGGATAACACTTAGCACGGATCGTCCTCTATCTCCCTTGACTCCTCCTATTGCGGTTCTAACTCCTTTGGGAGAGCAACTGATTTGTGATCTGGTTTATATCGGTTGTGCTATATGTATGGGAGTGTATTTGAAATGGATCTCATTCCATTAGACATCAAGGAGCTGGATGTGATTTTAGGCATGGATTGTCTGGCAAAATATCAAGCCCGTGTGGAGTGTTTTACCAAGCGGGTGTGGTTCACATTTACTGATGGTACCGAATACTGTTTTGAAGGCGATAGGCGAGTTGTGCCAACTTGCATGATTTCTTAGCTTAAGGCGAAGCGATTGATCAACAAAGGATGTACAGCATACCTTGTGCATGTACAAGATATTGCTAAAAGATCTTCAGATTTGAATTCTGTTCCTGTGGTTTGTGAATTTCCGGAAGTATTTCCAGAAGACATAGCCGGATTGCCACCAGCAAGGGAAATAGAATTCGGCATTGAGCTTGTGCCAGGTACAAATCCGATTTCCATTCCTCCGTATCGTATGGCTCCTGCAGAAATGAAGGAACTGAAAACGCAATTGGAAGATTTGCTGGATCGTGGTTTTATTTGACCTAGTGTGTCACCCTGGGGAGCACCTGTACTGTTCGTGAAAAAGAAAGATGGTTCGCTGCGATTGTGTATTGACTATCGACAGCTGAACCGTGTGACCGTGAAGAACAAATATCTTTTGCCACGCATCGATGATTTGTTTGACCAACTCCAAGGGGCAGCGGTATTCTCAAAGATTGATCTCAGATCTGGATACCATCAATTGCGAGTTCGTGATGCTGATATTCCGAAGACCGCGTTCAGATCGCGATATAGCCACTATGAATTTCTGGTTATGCCATTCGGCTTGACCAATGCACCAGCTGTGTTTATGGACTTGATGAATCGTGTGTTCCGCGAATTCCTGGATAAATTTATGATCGTCTTCATCGACGACATTCTGATTTACTCAAAGTCGGAAGAGGATCATGTTATGCACTTGCGAGTTGTGCTTAAAATCCTGAAGGATCGACGGTTGTTCGCAAAGTACTCAAAATGCGAATTCTGGTTACGTGAGGTTAGTTTCCTTGGCCATATTGTTTCCGCCCAAGGTGTGTTTGTTGATCCAAAGAAGATTGAAGCCATGATTGCTTGGGAACCTCCGCGAAGTGTGTTCGAAGTTCGTAGTTTCCTTGGTTTAGCAGGTTACTACAGTCGCTTTGTGGAAAATTTTTCATCACTTGCCGGACCATTGACAAAACTGACACGCAAGGGTGAGCCGTTCGTATGGAATGAAAAGTTCCAGCAATGTTTCAACGAGCTAAAGAATCGGTTAGTTTCTGTACCTATCCTTACCTTACCTATTTGCGGAAAAGAGTATGTGGTTTACAGCGACGCGTCAAAATCCGGACTTGGGTGTGTATTGATGCAAGATGGTAAAGTCATTGCCTACGTTTCAAGGCAATTGTGACCGCACGAGATGAACTACCCTACACATGATCTATAACTTGCAGCCATAGTCTTTGCCTTAAAAATATGGTGACATTATTTATACGGTAAGACGTGTCGAATCTTCACTGATCACAAAAGCCTAAAGTACCTCCTTACACAGAAAGAATTGAATATGAGACAACGAAGATGGATGGAGCTAATTAAGGACTACGATTTGATCATCGAATATCATCCTGGAAAGGCGAATGTTGTGGCTGATGCCCTGAGCCGAAAGTGTCATTCTTCTTCTCCTTCAATTCTGGCTTATATGCGCACTCATTATCTGCCAATGATGTTAGAATTGAAAACTAATCGTGTGCATCTTGGCACCGATCTCTCTGGTTCGTTGCTAGCACGAATTGAAGTTGCACCTACCTTGATTGAAGAAATCCGGAATCAACAGCTAGAGGATCCGAAGCTTGCTGAAATTCGGAAGCAACTTGCTGATGGTGTTAATGCTATAGTTCGTGATTTCAGAATACGAGATGACGAAGTTCTAGTCTTCAGAAACCGGGTATGTGTTCCACAAAATGCTGATCTTCGTAACCTTCTTCTATCTGAGGCGCATAGTTCAAAGTTTGCTATCCATCCTGGAAGCACAAAAATGTACCGAGATTTGAAAGGGCAGTATTGGTGGCCTAACATGAAGCGACATATTGCTGAATTTGTTGCCCGATGCCTTGTATGTCAACAAGTGAAGATCGAACATCAAAGACCTGCTGGTTTACTTCAGTCACTTCTGATTCCAGAATGGAAGTGGGAGCACATCACAATGGATTTTGTTACCAGTTTGCCTAGATCACAGCGAGGATACAATGCCATTTGGGTGGTCGTGGATCGACTGACGAAATCTGCACACTTTCTTCCTATACGTGTGACAGATACACCAGAAACATTGGCAATTCGTTACTTGGACGAGATTGTTCGTCTGCATGGAGTACCAGTTTCTATTGTTTCAGATCGTGACCCTCGTTTCACTTCACGATTTTGGGAGAAATTCTAGAATGCACTGGGTTCGAGATTGAAATTCAGTACAGCATTTCATCTCCAAACCGATGGTCAATCAGAAAGGACAATTCAGACACTTGAAAATATGCTACGTGCGAGTGTATTAGACCAGCAAACCGGCTGGGATCGAAGCTTACCATTGGCGGAATTTGCTTACAACAATACCTTTCATGTAAGCATCGGTATGGCACCCTATGAAGCACTTTATGGGAGACGTTGCAGAACCCCTATTCGCTGGAATGAAGCAGGCGAGAGATGCCTAGACAATCCAGAATTAATTGACCAAGCAACAGAGCAATTGAGCTTGATTCGTCAAAGGTTAAAAGCAGAACAAGATCGGCAGAAAAGCTACGCCAACAATCGACGAAGCGAGCTGGAATTTGCGGTAGGAGAGAAGGTGTTTTTGAAAGTCTCCCCATGGAAAGGAGTCCTTCGTTTTCAGCAGCGAGGTAAACTAACACCTCGCTACATTGGTCCTTATGACGTTGTGGAGAGAATCGGCCCTGTTGCATACCGACTTGCACTACCTCCAAATATGGAAAGAATTCACAATGTATTTCACGTGTCAATGCTAAGAAAGTATATGCAAGATCCTGCTCATGTGCTTAACGAACTGCCAGTAGAAGTTGAAGAAAACCTATCCTATCCCGTACAGCCAGTTACCATACTAGACCGGTCAGATCGACAACTTCACAGTCGAAGCGTACCTATGGTACGAATTGTTTGGCGTAATGGCCAAATTGAGGAGCAGTCTTGGGAGACTGAAGAATCTATGCATGCAAAATTTCCTTACATGTTTGATTATGTACTAATGTTTAAATTTCGAGGACGAAATTCTTATAAGGAGGGGAGGATGTAAGACCCCAAATTTTGAGTCCTAGAAGTCCAGAAGCCAGTGCGGGTGAAAAGACAATTTTGCCCCTAAAGAGAAGGATGTGTGATGGCCGAAATTGGTAAGATTTTATAGTAAATTACTTTGTTTCTAATTCCTTTTGATTTAGGTCCTTGTAGATGAGTAATCGCTTTAGGAATTATCCTTTAAGGCAGATAGTTGCCTTAGAGATTAAATCCCTAAGAATAGGGAAAGAAATTTAAGAGTTTGGTTATTTGGTAAATTATATTGGATTGATAGATTGATTAAAAATAGTAGACATAATTCTATACTCATTGAATATAAATAGGAAGCCAACCCCACAAAAATTTCCCCTAAAACCTTACAAAATTCGTATTGGCTTAAAACCCCATACTTCCCCTTAGCCGTCAGAATTCGCAGAAACTTTAAACAAGCATAACTCCCTCATCGTTCATTGGATCTCTGCGAATAATAGCTTGTTGGAAAGTTTTCTTTATCCTCTTGCCAACCATCTTTGGATTTTTCTTTGGGAGGTTAGTATTTCTTTGTCTAAAGTTACTTTGAAAATCGGAGGCGGAATTAGGTTTTCGCCAACTCTTCTTGAACTTCAAATAGCATAACTTTCTACTCGTTTGTTGGAATCTTGCAAATAATATGTCGTTGGAAAGCTATTTTCATTCTCTTTCCAACAGTATATAAATCCCAGCTTGGATGTAAATAATTTGTTTTTTTGGGTCCAGACGAAATCGTCTTATGCCCTACTTTTAGCAATAGGTTTTGCATAGTTAATTGGGATGGTAAATTCAGGTTGAATCTTGATAATTTCCTGGCTATCACATCACACATCCAAGGGAAGGCACCTGCAACATCTGATCACTGTTTTTCTGATAGGTTTGGCGAGTGGTATTGGTAAGGAATAGGGTATTCAATTGATTTTTGGATATGCATGCTTAGTCTGTTTTGACTTTGTCTGGTGATGATTTAGGTGGTTCAGATTTACTTAATAAAGGCAAAGGAGTAGCGTCTTGTTCAGAGACAAGGGAGGTAGGATCTATGCCTCATCGGTTTCTCCAGAAACCCCTGCTCTTATCTGATGTTTTTGTTACCTGCCCTTGTTGTATTTATTTGTGATTGGATTGTAGGGTGTGAATATGAAATCCGTAATGAGATATGAATCTCCTAGGCTATATCGAACCCCTGAGTTAGGAATTGAGTGCTTAGGGATGCTATCGTTATATGAATTGGATGTGTTGATTGTTTCCTGACATAATTGAGGATACCCAGTTGTGGTATTATGCTTTGTACTGGCCTGTGTGTGCTTGTACGTGTTTGTGTGTCAAGATTCTGTTCCGCTGGCCAGGCAGGGTAAGCAGTGATGCTCCTAGTGAGAGGAGAGGTACTTACCGATTTATAGGAGGTGTATGGGTGTTGAACCAGCAAGTTAGCGCTGGATATCTGTCCTTGCGAGGCCGGATCCCTGTCTTGCGAGACAGGAAGCCCTTATCTTGCGACATTTGGGGATGCCCTAGTTGCTACTAGGGAAGACTTTTCCATGTGGGGCTAGTCAACTTATCCTTGCGAGGATAAGGTGAAAGGTTTACTGATTAGCTTGTGTGTTAACCATCTACCCTTTGTGCAGTAAGTCTTGGACAACACAGGTGGAAGGGGATGGCCTTTCTTCTACTTTGAGAGCGATTTTGCTGTATTTCACCTGCCTGTGTACTTCTGAACTTTCGGAAGTGTGGTCCTCCCTCAACCATAATCTCGGTCTTAACCTCTTTTGGTTTATTGTTGAATTGCGTGATCCCTTTAGTTGTTTAGGGAATGATCTTATGTGAATTGGGAGATTTGTGTTTAGGGATTCTGTAGATCTTATGATGCTGCGACCCTACTGAGATTCTTGTAATCTCATATCGTTGTTTTTACCATTTTTCAGGCTTAGGTATATCCTTTGTTCGTGGTACCAATGTGTGAGATCAAGGCTGCACGGCGGGGCGATATCGCATCACAAATACTACTTGTTACTTGCGCAAATAACTTGAAAGATTGGACATTGTTCTGGTTTATTTTTAAGCATTTGTTTGGCTTGCTATTTCCGAACTTGGTTGATGAATTTCTTGCTGGTTATTTGGATCTCTATGGGACTTGTTTGTTATGAACCCAATGGATAAATTTAAGACTTCCGCTGATGTTTTTATTTACTCCATATGTTACCAGAATATGTGTCCAATATCATGCTCCAATTGATTGAGAAGCAACAAAATAAATAAGTTTAAAATCCGTATCTTATGAGTAGCCTTGTGAAATTCTAATAGGTCTTAGGTGTACATTGAGACTTATTTAGGTTTCAGGGCAGTAATGACCTTAATCAGAGCAACGAATAATGGTTAGGAATTAGGGTCGTTACATCCAAGTCCATATTTTGACGCGTCGCTGTAAACCACATACTCCTTTCCTCAAACAGGTAAGGTAAGGATAGGTGCAGAAACTAACCGATTCTATAGCTCGTCGAAACTTTGCTGGCATTTCTCGTTCCATACGAACGGCTCACCCTTGCGTGTCAGTTTTGTCAACGATCCGGCAAGTGATGAAAAATTTTCCACAAAGCGACCGTAGTATCCTACTAAGCCTAGGAAACTACGAACTTCAAACACACTTTGCGGAGGTTCCCAAGCAATCACGACTTCAATCTTCTTTGGATCAACAAACACACCTTGCGCGGAAACAATATGGCCAAGGAAACTAACCTCACGTAACCAGAATTGGCATTTTGAGTACTTTGCAAACAACCGTCGATCCTTTAGGATTTTAAGCACAATCCGCAAGTGCATAGCATGATCCTCTTCCGATATTTTGTAAATCAGAATGTTGTCGATGACGACTATCACGAATTTTTCCAGGAATTTGTGGAACACACGATTCATCAAGTACATAAACACAACTGGTGTATTGGTCAAACCGAATGGCATAACCAGATATTTGTAGTGGCTGTATTGCAATCTGAACATGGTCTGTGGAATATCAGCATCACAAACACGTATTAGGACTAACCTCGGCATCAGTTAGGGTGAATAGCCTTGTTGGTCTTGGTTGTGCCTCACTTGTCGATCCGTTGGGTGGTTCTTCTGGTGCGCGTGTTGGTGGTCTGGCAGGGTTAGCATTTCCACCTCGGCCTCCGTTTGGTACACCTGTGATTCGTCTTGGTTTTGAGCATTCCCTCTGAACATGTCCCATCTCGCCATAGTTGTAACATCGCCGTTGCTGCGAACTCCACGAAGATCTATTGGAATTTGAACCATAAAAGTTCTTCCGGTTGGTATTTTCATTGCCATTAATTTTTGAAGGATAGGACCTTAAAGGATAGGGTCCCCTTCGCCGATTGAACCTTGAATCTCACCCATAGGATCCACCACTAGTGGCTGCGGATGACTTCTTGGTTTGCACGATCTTTTCAGCCTCAGTTGTGGCAACAATTAGTTCTTGTAAATTCTGCACCGGTGTCGTACCGACGATGGTTTTGAGTTCTGTACTCAACCCATCCTGAAATCGTCTCGCAAGCTGATACGGTATACGATCTTCTTCAGGTGCAAATCGAGACAACTATCTTAACACTTTTTCATATTCCAGCACCGAACGGGTGCCTTGTTCAAGTTTGTACAAAGCTTGTTGCTGCTCACCTTTATGGAATCTCGTATAGAATCTCTCATCGAAATCGTACCGGACTCCTTCCCACGTTGGCAAACGATCGCCGAATCGCAAGCTAACATATGTCCACCATGTGAGGGCTTCTCCTTCAAGTAAGAATGTAGCAATGGCAACCTTGTCATCATCCGAGATACGCAGGAACAAGGATTCTCGGCATAAGGTGTCCATCCACTCACGAGCGGCTGCGGCTCCAGCTGAACCACCGAAATCTTTACATCCAAGTTGTCGAGCTTCCTTCAGCAATTTTGTAATCATGACGGGTAATCTCTCTATCTCCTTATGATGTGCTAACTGCACAGGTTCAAGTGGAGGAATAGGTTCTGGTGCAGGTGCAGGAGCATTCTGAAATTGCACCTCCATTCGCTGCTGGTTTGAAGCAATTCCCTATAACACATTTAAGATTTGTGCCATAACAGGGTCAATGCCTGCTGTGGCTAGTGTCTCAGGTTGGTTTTCGGACTCAGCTTGCCCTTCCTTCTCATTTTGTGCATTTGACTCATCTTGCTCAACAGGTTGCTGTTCAGTCTGAATCTCAAACCTACCCCGTTGGTCCCTTTGTTGCCTCGAGCGTGCCATACTACACAAGTGTACGATTGTTACTCAACACACACTAAATACGACACTAGGAATAGAAGTGGTACCTGGTGGAGAGGCATGCACCGGACGATACGCATATGCTGGAAAGCAATATACAAATTTTTGGAAATCACATACACACATACAAAGGTATTCTTGGCAATTCCATCAACACTCATAAAAATCATTATCAAACATCCAGCAAACATAGACTCACACATCATCCATATTCAGCAATTCATATCATCACTCACATGTATATTCATTCGGTAATGACAAGAAACATAGCTAATCATCTACTCAAACATATTAAGGCATACTAAAGATGAACAATCATCACATCTACTATTATTATTCCCATCATTTAAATCCCATCTTATCCCTAGTTCCCTTTCAGTTTTAGCCCCTAAGTGAGTGAGTGTGTGTCCATGTTCTTACCTGCAATCACCAAAATCAACAAATAAGTTAACATATAACAAATTATATTCCCTAAACCATGCTCCGCTACCAAACTTGTAACGACTCCAATTCCTAACTATTAATGATTGCTCCGATTAAGATCATTACCGCCGTGAAACCCAAATAAGCCTAAATGACACCTAAGACCAATTTGAATCTGACCAGGCTAATCATAAACTACCGATTTTAAGCTTGTTAATCTTATTGCTTATCAACAATTGGAGCATGATATTGGACACATGTTCTGGTATCATACAGAGTAAATAAAACATCAGCGGAAGTCTTAAATTAAATCTTTGGGTTCATAATACACAAGTCCCATAGGGATCCACATAACCAGCAAGAAATTCTTCATCAAGGTTCAGAAATAGCAAGTAAAGAAGAGTGCTTAAAATAAACCAGAAAGTTTCCCAAGTAACAAGTATGCAAATATGATGCGATATCACCCCGCCGTGCAGCCTTGATCTCACACCCTGGTACCACGAACAGTGAATGTACCTAAGCCTGAAAAATGGTAAAAGCAACGGTTTGAGATTACAAGAATCTCAGTTGGGTCACAGCGTCATAAGATCATAAACAACTAAAGGGGATCACGCAATTCAAAAATCAATCAAAAGAGGTTAGGGCCGAATCTATGGCTGAGGGAGGACTGCAAACACATTCGAAAGCTCAGAAGTACAAAGGCAGGTGAAACACATCACATTTCCCTCGGCAATGAAGAAGAAAGGCCATCCCCTTCCACCTGTGTTGTCCAAAACTTACTGCACAAAGGGTAGATGGTTAACACGCAAACTAATCAGTAAGTCTATCACCTTGTCCTCGCAAAGACAAGTCGACTAGCCCCACACGGACAAGTCTTCCCTAGTCACATACCTACTAGGGCATTCCAGGTCACAAACCTACCAGGGTTTCCTGGCCACACAAGGACAGGGTTCCGGCCACACAAGGACCAGACCTCCAACGAGCTCTTGCTGGGATTTTCCGCCCATACAACTCCCATACCAGTAAGAACCTCTCCTCTCCCTAGGAGCATCAGAACTTACCCCGAATGGCCACCGGAACAGAATCCCGACACACAGACACGTACAAGAACACACAGGAAAGTACAAACCATAATACCACAACAGGGTATCCTCAATCATGTCAGAACATAATCAACTTATCCAATTCACATAACCATTGCATCCCAGGAACTCAATTCCTAACTCAAGGGTTCGGTATCGCCTAGGAGATTCATATCTCATTCCGAATTTCATACTCTCACCCTATAATCCAATCGCAAGCAATACATCAAGGATAGGTACCAAAATATCAAAAAAATAGCAGGGGTCTCTGGAGAAACCGATGAGGCATAGATCCTACCTCTCTTGTCTCTGAACAAGAAACTACTCCTTTGCCTTTATTAAGTAAATCCGAACCACCTAAATTATCCCCAGGCAAAGACAAAAGCAAACTAAGTATGCATATTCAGTAGTCAATTGAATACCTTATTTCCTTACCAATACCACTCACCAAACCTATCAGAAAACCAGTGATCAGACGTTGCAGGTGCCTCCCCCTTGGATGTGTGATGTGATAGCCAGGAACTTAACAAGATTCAACCTGAATTTACCATTCCAATTAACTATGCAAATCTTGTCGCTAAAAATAAGGCATAGGACGATTTTGTCTTAACCTTAAACAAGGAAATATTTACATTCAAGAAGCTATTTATATATGGTTGTAAAGAGGATGAAAATAGCTTTCCAACGAGCTATTATTTGTAAGGATCTCACAAACGATTAGAAAGTTATGCTATTTTGAACTTCAAAAAGATTTGGCAAAAACCTAATTTCGCCGCTGATTTTCAAATTAACCTTAGATAAAGAAATACTAACATCCTGAGGAAAACTCAAAGATTTTTGGAAAGAGTTTTCCAACAAGCTATTATTCGCAGAGATATAACAAACAACAAAAGAGTTATACTATTCTGAATTTCAAGAAGATTTGGCAGTGCCGCCAAATTTCAACTTGACTCTTGAGAAAGAAATACTAACCTCCTGAAACAAACTCAAATGTGGTTGGAAAGAGGATGAAGAGATCTTTCCAACAAGCTATTATTCGTAGAGATCCAACAAACGATGATTGAGTTATGCTGGTTTGAAGTTTCTACGAATTATAGCGGTTATAGGGAGGTATAGGGTTTTAGACTCATACGAATTTGTAAGTTTTCTACGAATGATTTTTGTTGGGTTGGCTTCCAATTTATAATCAATGGGTATAGAATTATGATTACTACTTTTAATCACTTTATCATAATAAGATAATCTACCAGATAATTAAACTCTAAATTATCTTTCCTATTTTTAGGGTCTTTAATCTCTGAGGCAATTATCCCTCTATAAGGATAATCTTTAAGGAAATTATCCATCTATAAGATCTTAGATCAAAGAGAATTTGAAAAAAAGTTAACTACTAAACAATCTTACCAATTTCGGCCATAACACATCCTTTCCTTCAGGGGAAAAATCGTCTTTTCACCTGCACTAGCTTCTGAACTTCTAGGACTCAAAATTCAGGGTCTTACACGAAACCCATCAGCCGAAGCCCACACTTCATCCTTTAAACACTCCTCTTCCATAAGTGACCAGCAGAACAGACACTCATCACCAGCCCTAACCCGTTTTTCTCATTCCTTCACCCTTCCAACCTACTAAAATCCAAACTTTTTTCAATTTGACCCCAAAAACTTGTGGGAGATTGTCTCAAAACACTTACCCATCAATTTTCTACACTTTTCCACTGGTAGATTGGGGTCTAAGGCCTGATTTTAAGGTGTTCATCATTTTGGCCAAAAATTTCAGAGTTGTTGGTAAATGCTTAATTTTTGGTTTTCTTTTTGGATTGGTTAGTTTATTAGGTTGTTAGTGATGTGATTAAGTGTTTTTGATGGATGGAAATGCATGAAAACAACCTATGATTCTTGTATGAATTCCGGATGAACAGTATCAGGGGGTTGTTTCTTCATGTTATTAATCATGTTGGTGTGTTTATTCATGTTAATTGAGTGGTTATAGTCAGTATTGAGAGGGAACGTGTTGATTATGTGAGGAATTGATGTTGAGCTGGTAATGAGAGTATCTGAATGTAAGGAGTATTGTGATTTAGTTGTTTAGAGTTGATAGGGAAATGTAGATGTGTGTGCAGCGTGAGAGGATCCATAGGATTGCTTTCAATTATTTTCCATTTGATTCCTTGATTGGTTATGCTTAGTATGATAGTATGGTTTGTGTTTGTTTAGGCGTTACCGGATCGAACGGTAGAGGCAAGGATATTGTTGGAGAACCGTCGACGCTACGAGAGGTGGGAGTTTATGTTTCATTTGTATACGAAAATGTTTTGTTTTCAGAATTAAATGATCAAATATTTTTGGTTTGAATGGAGGCGTAACTTGACCTGTGTTTAACATTTATATTAGAATCATAATATTCTTGCCATGTGTGAATACATCCACTGTATATTCAAAGCTGAAGCATGCTGACTTGTTTGGTGTATACTTCCCTTGAGAGAGTTGTGTTCATTGTTACCCTTGGTGAGCAGTCCCTTGTGGGTGATTTGTTGTGATAATATTATGATGATACATGTGTTATTGGGAATGAGAAGTGAGAGGAGAGTTATAAAGAAAATATATTGTTCCAGCCCACTTCGAGAAATGGATTAAAAGCATACGAATTTTCATATGTGTTTTGTGACCTACCATACGATGTGATTTTTCATTTCTATATACATGATTCTCATTGTGTCCGAACACTTTGAATATTATTTTGAGATGTTTTGCACCTGTTTTACAAGCTGGAAATGTTTAATTGCATGCATGGAATATATGATTAATTTTTCGATTTAATAACCCATACGTGATAAATTCACTATTTGGTCACTAACCGATCAGACCTCTCGATTTCCAGTAAGGATCCCAATGATGTTCACACCCTTTTGTTACCCCTGAATGAGTGTTTTTAACCCCAAAAAGTCTTCTTTGAGTGTGATAAATTGTGCTATGTGTTGTGCAATCTATTTTTGGAAAAAAAAAAAAAATTACCAAATATAAATATTTTCTAGGCACTGTACCGATTGGAATTGACGGTAAAGCTTGATCAAGTTAGGTAAGTATATGGAGTCCTTATAGAGAGGTACGGTTGGATATATATATGTATTATGGAGTGCTGTGTGCACTATGAAGGGAAAGGCCTTACAAATGCTTCATATATATTTTATGACGTTATATCTACGTGTGCTCAAAATTGAATGTGATAGCTTGTGTTTCTCCATTCAATTTTGGACAATACTGATGGTGGGGTTTTGTTTATATATATGTTACAACTGAAAACCATCAGTAGGATTTTAGGTAACCCTTTAGCGGGGGTTACGTGAAAGTGGTTTGTGTCCACCCCGTTATGTTTTGGGCATAGTAGCCAAATATCAAAGCTGTGATTTATGGATCTCTTGTATTTATTTTCCTTATGTCGTTTGGTGTGTGCACTTAGGATGGATACATAGAAGAACATGGATTGTAATGGTTTGAATAAATGTTTGATACTATGATTGGGTTTTGTCTCCATTCCACCGTTTATGCTTATGACGCGGTAACTTCCAATGAGGTCTTTGATCTCACCCCTCCTCTCTATTGTTTTGTTTCAGGACTAAGTTGTGAGAGATAGCTATTCAACTTAGAGGTTGCTATCCCGGTATTAGTCGTAGGGATGGACAAATGCACATGCACATTTTTTGTTGACTCGGCATTCTTCACATCTTCTTGTATATTTGAATACTTATGGATTGTGCTGGTATATAAGAAGTGATGTTATTTTGAGTTTCTGGGAATCTGTGAGTGTGGACTCGAGGTGTTACATGTTTAAGGCCGAATGGCCCGTTGTATATGATTTGTTATCTTCGCTGCATGTGTTTGTTACTCCGTTATTTGTTGGTTATACCGAGTACAATTTGATACGTACCATGTTTTGAAAAAAAAAATTTCATATGTTGTGTATTTATTACGATTACCGTAACAGAGTTTTACGGTTAAGCCTTGTGTAGTTCCGCTTGGTCCACCAGTTGGGACAACCGGGGCTGCACGGCGGTGAGGCTCCCAGTTACCGGGTACGGGTCCTCACAAGTCCCATAGGGATCTCAAAATCCAGCAAGAAAGTCCCCAGTAAATTTCGGAAACCATTAAACAAAGGAGACATTGCATAAACCAAAAAGTGGTCCAATCCATCTTCATGTTATATGTGGAATTAATCAAGGAAACAAATATGTGAATGCGATGCAATATTTCCCTGTCATGTAGCTTTGATCTCACACACTGGTACCAGGAATAAAGAATGTACCTAACCCTGAAAATGGTGAAAATAATACGGTGAGATTACAAGAATCTCAGTACGGTCACAACATCATAAGATCTATAGAAATCTTAAACAAAAATGTCACAAACAACATCAGATTAGCCTATACAACTAGAGGGTATCACGCATTCATTAATCAACCAAAAAGGGATAGAACTGAAAGCTAAGGCTACCGGTGGACTACAAACACTTTCAAAAATCAAAAGTACACAGTAGGTAAATCATCAATCAATCTCATCAATTAGAAAAGGCCATCCCCTTCCACCTGTATTGTCCAAGGCTTCGTTGTATAAAGGGTAAAGGTTAGCACACAAGTTAATTTGCAAGTCTATTCATCTTGCTACACAAGGAAAACGCATCTAAGCCACACAAGGACAAGGGAATCCAAACCACATAGGTATAAGGGCATAAAAACCACACAAGGATAAGGGCATCATGCCACACAAGGATAAGGCCTCTAGCAACACAAGGACTAGGCATCCAGCGTGCGCATGCTGGGGATTGCCACCCATACGACTCCCATACTAGTAAGAACCTTTTCTCTCCCAGGAGCATCAACACTGACCCCAAATGGCCACCGAAAAAGGATCCTAACACACAAACACGTACAAGCACACATAGGCAAGTAGAAGGCTTAATACCATAACAGGGTATCCTTAATCATTTCAGAACACATAACATGCAAATTAGGCACACATAACCTATCTCAAGAGTTTTACAATGCCTAAAGGATCATATCTCAATTCATAGCTCATGCATATTCCGTATAAGATATGTGAGATCTTGAATTTTGAGTCCTAAAAGTCCAGAAGCCAGTGTAGGTGAAATGACCATTTTAATCCTGAGGAAAAGGATGTGTGATGGTCAAAATTGGTAATGAAGGTCTAGTATTCATTTCTGATTTCATTTCCCTTTGATTAATTTCCTTATTTTTTCAATCTTACCTTGGGTGATAAAATTCTAAAAATTACGGAAGGATAATTCCAGAATTTAATTCTAATGATTATCTCCCCATATTTAGCCTTTAAAGTAGGGAAATTAATCCTATTACACCCTACATAAAGAGTAACCAGCCATACTTGTCCACACACACAAAAAACACACAAAATTGTCAAGCGATCAAACCCTACACCTTACCCTATTGCTGCCGAAAATTTCCAACATTCATCCTAGCATAACATTTTCATCCTTTGTCAGATTTCTGCAAATAATAACTTGTTGGAAAGATTTTTTCATCCTTTATCTAGATATCTTTGTTTGATCATCAGAAGGTTAGTTCTTCCCTGTCAAAATCCTAGTTGTAATTTATAGGGTTTAGTACTGACATTATGTGATTCTTCCTTCAATTGATTTCTATTGTTGTTCCTTTTGTTCATATGATTGTTTGGCATCCATTCATGTTGTAATATCATGAATTCATCCTTTGAATATTTCCCATACATGAAATCGGCATGCCCTACTCTTTGCCCTATTATTGCTAATTTTGATCAATTGATTAACCTATTAGCTTTTGATCTTGTTTCCTTTTGATTGTATGTGTTATTAACACCTAATCCTTCTTTGTAATCATGAAATCACAAACCCTATACCTTGTATGCATGAAATGGCAATTGTCTTATTGCCCTATCTTAAGTGCCGAAATTTGCATAGTTAATTGGGATGGTAATTCAGGTTGAATCTTGTTAAGTTCTAGTCTATCACATCACACATCCAAGGGAAAGACACCTGCGGCATCAGATCACTGTTTTTTGATAGGTTCGATGAGTGAAATTGGTAAGGAAATAAGATATCTACTTGATTATTGAGTATGCATGCTTAGTTTGGTTTTGTCTTTGCCTTATGATGTTATAAGAGGTTCCAATCCTTGGAATAAAGGCAAAGGAAAAGTTTCTTGTTCAGAGACAAGAGAGGTAGGATCTATGCCTCATCGTTTTCTCCAGAGATCCTTGTTGTTGGTTGTTATTTTCAATGCATGTCCTTGTGATGTTGTATGCACATATGTGAGATAGTGTATGCATGAGTTGCGGATTGATTTGAAGCTTACTTAGGCTATACCGAACCCTTGAGATAGGTTATGAATGCCTAATTTGCATGTGTTGTGTGCAGTGAACATACTGATTGTGTTCTGAGATAATTGAGGATACCTTGTTGTGATTTTGTGCCTTGTACTTGCTTGTGTGTGCTTGTATATAGTTGTGTGTTAGGATCCTTTTTCGGTGGCCATTCAGGTTGAGCATTGATGCTTCTTGGGAGAGGAGAGGTTCTTAATGGTATGGAAGTCATATGGGTGGCAATCCCCAACAAGAGCTAGCTGGATGCCTAGTCCTGTGTACTGGCTAGATGCCTTGTCCTGTGTGCTGGCAATATGCCCTTATCCTTGTGTGGTTTGGATGCCCTAGTCCTGTGTGCTGGCTAAATGCCTTGTCCTGTGTGCTGGCTAAATGCCTTGTCTTGTGTGCTGGCATGATAAGTAGGCTTGCTGACTAGTTTGTGTGCTAACCTTTACCTTTTGTGCAGTGAAACCTTGGACAACACAGGTGGAAAGGGATGACCTTTTCCTATTGCTGAGAGTGATTGATGAATTTTCCTACTTATATATTTCTGATCTTCAGAAGTGTTTGTTGTCCACCCTCAGCCTTAGTTTTGGCTCTAACCCTATTTATTGATTCTTGAATTACGTGATATCCCTTAGATGTGTAGGGATGATCTGATATTTTTTGGGAGATATTTGATTAAGATTTCTATAGATCTTATGATGTTGTGACCCAACTGAGATTCTTGTAATCTCATCTTGTTGTTTTCACCATTTTTCAGGCTTAGGTACATTCATTGTTCGTGGTACCAGTATGTGAGAATCAAGGCTGCACGGCAGGGCGATATCGCATCACATTTGCATACCAGTTCCTTGATTACTTGTGCATAAAACATGAATATTGATTGGACCACTTTCTGCTTTTTACAATGTCTCCTTTCTTTGATTGTTTTGAAAACTTACTGCAGAATTACTTACTGGACTTTTAGATCCCTATGGGACTTGTATGTTGTGGTTCCTTTGATTAATCATAAAGTCTTCCGTTGATGATTTATTCACTCTGTATGAATCCAGATTGTTTGTCCAATATTATCATGCTCCAAATTTTAAAAATTTAATGAATGAACATACTGAAATTGGAAATTTGATGGTTAAGTCTTGTGGGATTCAGAAAGGTCCTGATTTTGGGTTTATTTTTGTTTCACGGCAGTAAGGGTCCTAGTAGTAGAAAATTATGAAATGTGGGTCCTTACAGATTTGGTAGCGGAGCATGGTTTAGGGAATATAATTTGTACATGCTGACTTGTTTGTTGTTTTTGTGTTTGTAGGGAGGTAGATGTGCGAAAATAATCTGATGCTAAAAACCTGGTTTGAATTGTTTGAAGGACGAGTTTGATTGTTTGATGTGCTGTGTGTTTAAGTGTGTTTTTATGCATTGTATAATTTGATGTGTTTTTCTGTGTTCTGGAAAATATTTGTTGTGTTTTCCTTTGCTTATACCAAATGCTTATGTATGCTTTTGCTTGAAAATTTTGATCCTTAAGGGTATTACCGAGTATGATTTGTGTGAATCCATGATTGCTGAATGCTTTGGTGATTGTTTCTGACTGCCTATGTATGTTAGTGTAGTTGCCGAGTGTGCATTTTCATGTGTGCATGTGATTTCTGAAACTTGTATATTTGTGAGCATGAGTGTTTTGTTTTCCAGCATATGCGTATCGCACGGTGTACGCCTCTCCATCAGTTACCACTTCTTCTTTTCCTAGTATTCATATTTGGGTTAAGTGTTGAGTAACATTGTGTGTTCGTATAGTATGGAAAGGATGAATGTGACCAGAGACTGACGGAGTAGGAATGGGATTCAGGCCGAACCATAAACAACAAGGATCTCTCGAGAACTTTCCAACAAACTATTATTTGTTAAAATCTGACAAAGGATGAAAGAATTCGGCTATGGTGAAGACTTGGAAATTTCGGCAGGAAAGAGTAGGGTGTAGAGTTTGATCGCATGATAATTTTGTGTGTTTTTAGTGTAAGAACTATGTGTGACCAACTAATCTTTATATAGGGTATAATAGGATTAATTTTCCCTACTCTAAAGGCTAGATAAGGGGAGATAATCATTAGAATTAAATTCTGGAATTATCCCCTTTATTTTAGGAAATTATCATCTAAGGTAAGATTGAACCAATAAGGAAATGAAATAAAAGATAAATGAAATAAAAAATGAACACTAAACCTTCAATACCATTTTCGGCCATCACACATCCTTTTCTTCAAGAGCAAAAAGGTCATTTTACCTGCACTGGCTTCTAGACTTTTATGACTTAAAAATTGGGGTCTCACACCATTCCTCATCAAACGAGTCAAAGGGCCTGGAAGAAATGAAAATTCGCACACAAACCTCTGCTAATAACCAGCCAAACCAAAGAAACTACGAATCTTTGTTACACTCTTGGGTGCTTGCCACTAAGTAATAGCCTCCGCTTTCTTCAGATCAACACCAATCTCCTTCTCGAAGACTACATGGCAAAGAAAACCAACTATAGACAATTAGAACTCACACTTGTTGAATTTGGCGTGCAACTAGTTATCCCTCAAAATCTGAAGCACAATCCTCAAACGCTGCACGTGGTCATCTCTGGACTTAGAATACACCAAGATATCTCCAGTAAACACAATCACAAATCTATCCAAGTAGGGTCTAAATACCATATTCTTCAAATTCATAAAGAAAGCAAAAGCATTAGTCAAACCAAATGACATCACCACAAACTCATAATGTCCCTACCTAGAATGAAAACCAGTCTTAGATATGTCTGCATCCCTTACTCTCATATGATAATATTCAGATCTGAGGTCTATCTTGGAAAATACTGAAGCTCCCTACAACTGATCAAAGAGATCATCAATCCTAAACAAAGGATAACAGTTTTTGACCATCACCTTATTTAACTGCCTATAATCAATACACAATAGGAAGGTGTGAGACCCTAATCCTCTATAGGGTAGATGATCTAAAAGTTCATAGGTCAGAAATGGAACTCAGGTGTTGATGTAGCTAAAATGACTATTTTTCCCCTGACGAAATAAATGCGTGATGGCCTAAAATGGTTGCTGCCAGATATTTTCTGTTTTAATTCTGGTATTTTTACATTAATTATCCTTATTTTTTCCTTATTATCCAAGGTATTAGATAATTCTTCCTTTTAAATAGAATATCTCTTTTAATAGAATTGTCTTTTTAAATAGAATTATCCTTTAATTATCCTTTTAAGCTTAGTAGGGAATTATTTCTTAACTAAACCTCCTTAGAACCCTATAAAAGAGTGGTCAGCCTATCCTATCTAAACATACCAAAACCCACCTGAAAATTTCAAAATTTATCCTCTTCCTCTCAATTTTCGATTTTGCCTAAACCCTAGCCGAAATTCCTTGATCTTCATCTTTGCATAACTTTCTCATCCTTTATCGGATTTCTGAAAATAATAGCTTATTGAAAAGTTCTTTCTATACTCTATCTAGATAGCTTTTCCTTGTCGAAATTCAAGTCATAATAAGTCGGTTTTGGTGCCAAGATTGTGTGATTCTTACTTTAATTGATTTCTGTTGTTATTCCTTTTGTTTGTATGATTGTTTGGCATCCATTTAAGTTTTAAAATCATGAATTTATCCTTTGATTCTTCCTTATACATGAAATTGGCATGCCCTATTCCTAACCCTATGTTTGCCAAAATTTATTCAATTGACTTATATGTTGGTTTCAGATCTTGTTCTTTTAAATTGTTTGAGTGTCTGGCACCTATTCCTTCTTTATTCACATGAAATCACAACTTCTTCTTATGTGTATGATGAAATTGCAATTTACCATATTAAGCTCTAAAGTGCTGCCGAAATTTGTATAATGAATTAGGATGAATAATCAGGTTGATTCTTACTGAATTTTTGGCTATCACATCACACATTCAAGAGGAAGATATTGCTGC